>NQII01005002.1:163683-178464 GCA_002778355.1 Clitarchus hookeri | reverse complement strand
TAAACAATGTACTATTTACATGACCAAGACTCCTGCAGTTCCCGGGTGACGTGCAGGGACGCCGCCTGCAGTCTTTCCCGCCCACTTTTACATCTGCCTTTTCACCGGGGACTACTGGTCGACAAACTAAAGAAACAATGGGAAATATGCAGTGCCGAATAAAAAATGGGAGGATTAACAGTTAACTTTTTTTTTTTAACAGTCGACACATGCGTATTTTTGTTCCAACCCGTTTTCAAGAATAAATTACTGTACCATGCATTAAGGCCATGTTTTAAAACATTTCACTGTGCAATAATATGTCATTTATGCCCACTCATTGGTTATTCGTGATGAAATCGTGACAGTAAAAATTCCATTGAGTTGTTAAGGGGCGGGTTTTAACACCAGACACTCCCCCCCCCTCCCCTTTTTTCGTTATAAACGGCATTGGAAATATATGAAAAGCGTGCACTTTCCCGTTTCCCCATTCAACACTCTCTTAACGATGCAACAGCTGTAGTGTAGGACAGAAGTTTGGAAGAAACATGTGCAAGCAAGGGGAAACTTTTCTACCTTGTACAGTACATACCTGTCGTAAATAATAAGAGTAATACAGACAGCGAAACCACGCGACAATACACGTACCAGCGGAATAGAGGAAATGACGTGAAGTCAGAGAAAAATGTGTTACAATTCTTCTGTGCTTGTCGGCGGTAGAAAAAGGTGTATATTGTGAAACAGGCTACCCTGAGGCAACTCGATACGTGTCGTCACATCCAAGTCGACTATAGCGTTTGATAGCGTGGTCTTATGATAAACTCATGAATAAGTACACAATTTTGTACTGCCCCCCACCACCGCAGTCCGGGTTCGATTCCCGGGAGGGTCCGTCCCTGATTTCCTGTTCTGGCGAAACCTGGCGGACGTTGCTGATGGCCCTGCAGTATCCCCTGGAATTCTCCTGTTTACCCCACGCCGTTGCATTCCATCGCATCCCCCCTTCCCCATCTCATCACATTCATTCCGTAAATCTGCCTTCAGATGGGAACACTATGTGATTTGTAAATTAGTACTAGGAGATGTAAAGCAAAGTGACAAGACATTTAGTAGCAGATTTCCGAACCCGAGCAGACTGATGTTTTAATGAACGAACTGCTATTTTTAGCTGGCAGATTTTTTGGCTTAATTAATACATAGGAAAAATTCGCGAGTTCGGTGACCCGTATGCTAGACTTCACATTCGTTTGTAGGTATACTGAAGCATACATTCCCTGTTCGTTGGCTGCTTGCTTCCACAGTGAGAGACCGTCACTAGGGCTATATTTTGCTGTCGTTATTACAGGCTCTAAAGTGCTTGAGGTGTTCAATTGGTCGTGAGTCAATCGCAAACGTAATACAGACGTAACGGCTGTTCACGGTCAAGTTAGCACTTTTAAAACCAACCTTTGAAAAATATCACTGTCCCTATCTGCATATATTTTTTCTGTTACTATGTCTGGCATGCGTCCAGTAAAGTTGATAACGACGGCAGGAAAGTAGTTAAATTTCTTAATGTTGAATAAAATGTTTTGGGTAAATATTTCTTGATACAGAAATTATTTCATTTTTCTTTGTGTTTTTTTTTCTCAGTCTTTATATGCAATTAGAAAATTTACAAAAGTTAACGTTTCTAATAATTTACAGTTTTACGTGATCAGAGCCATGGCAATGTTAAAGTTACATATGGTGGAAGGTTACAATGTAATCCGATAGTTAGATCGTAACAGGTATTTCAAAAGTGATCAGTTTACTGTGAACAGCTAATACAAATGTTTTCCGTCTAACTCATCCCGAAATTGAATCGCAAATTTAATAATCAATTTGTATAATTAAGGTTTTTTTTTCATTGAGTCGGACGTTTATTTTAGTAACACGCCCTAAAAATTAATCACGTCACGTAAATTAACATTTACGTTTTGAATAACATGCAGTGTGGTTTGACAGTGAAAATTGACGTATTTCCTACCTTGGTCGATGTGTTGGGGTGACAGTTGAAGTGTAACGGCGCGGCAGCGAGCGGTTAGATGCGCCTGCTGAATTGGCCTGGCCCCGCCGACGTCGCCTCGCCTGGGAAATGGAATCTTGAACGGGTCCCACGCATGTTCACCCAACCACACGCACAACTGAAAGTGACTATCTGTCACGGTGTCGTTCGCTGCCCGCGCGCAGTACGACGTGGCGTCATCCAGCTGCCAGGTTGCGCCGCGACTGCTGTGCTGCTAGAGCACTGTACACTGAAGAGCCAAAAAAACTGGTATAGGCGTGCGTATGCAAATGACAGAGGTATGGAACCGATCAGAGTAACGCGATGCGGTCGGCAGCTAGATCGGTTACTGCTGCTGCAATGGCAGGTTATCGAGATTTAAGTGAGTTTGAACGTGGTGTTACAGTCGGAGCACGAGAGATGGGACATAGCATCTCCGAGGTAGCGATAACATTTGGATGTTCGCGTACGACCATTTCACGAGTGTGCCGTGAATATCGGAAATCCGGTACAACACCACATCTTCGACATCGCTGCGGCCGGAAAAAATATTGTGAAAGAACGGGACAAACGACGACTGACGAGAATCATTAAACGTGGCAGACGTGCAACCCTTTCTCAAATTGGCGCAGATTGGATTTGTGGACTGCCTTGCAGGATTCATGGTGTGAATTACCTCCTGCATACATTCAGACATTAGTCGAGTCCATGCCACGTCGTCTTGCGGCATTTCTGCGTGCTCGCGGGGGCCCTACACGATATTAGGCAGGTGTACCAGTTTTTTTGTCTCTTCAGTGTATAAGCCTACAGTGTGCACTTTTGCACTAACAAAAATTCATTGATTGGTCAGAAAATGTATACATTATGATCCTGAACTACAGGTACAAACGCTGTGAGGTGATTTCCTAGGAAAAATTGGATAGAAAACATTATACGAACTATGTCGTACATTAACTCGCAAGGGAGGTAGCTATCCTTGCAATTCGATTTTTCCAGAGGTGTTAACTGAAATTAATAAAACCTACATGAAATGGAAGAGCAATTCTGTGCATAATGTTTTCTTTAACCAAGACCTGCAACCTGCGAACAGTTGTGGAGTACTATCATCCCCCACGTTGAGACACTAGGGGGTGGTATGTTTACATCCTACGTGCTTACGCATTTTATGCTAATGCGTAAGCACTGCGGTGAATTTGATCTACATTATTCCACAATCTTTGATTTTTGGGTATACTGAATTCTTATTACCTGTAAATATTTGCAAGTTATTATTGCAAGTATCATTCGCACGTTCGCTACAGTCGTTACGAATCGCATTTTCTTTTCTTTTTTAAAGAAATCTATAACTGGACTCGCGCCTAAAAAATAAAATTTTACTTCAATCTGACTCTACATTTGTTTTTTNTTTTAAAGAAATCTATAACTGGACTCGCGCCTAAAAAATAAAATTTTACTTCAATCTGACTCTACATTTGTTTTTTTCATTTGTTTCGTCGTTAAAATGCTTGAGCAAATAATAGGTGCGTTGAATTTTGTTAGCAGCAGAACACAANTTTTTTCATTTGTTTCGTCGTTAAAATGCTTGAGCAAATAATAGGTGCGTTGAATTTTGTTAGCAGCAGAACACAAGTTAAGTCTGATTAAGGAAATATAGCCTCTTAATGGGCGTCATCACGTTAATATTACTGCAAAGCTGAAATTATGAAAAACTTTTGCTAGTTACTTATATAAATATTAGTGCTTTAATGAACCGTTTTTTAATAATTCTAAGTTAATAATAAATCAATTGTTAAGAAAATTCGATATGATATTACTTATTTATGACGTCAGAATAAAATCAGAACGATGAGTGAACCAATAATGCTTTAATCCTTCGAGATATGAGCAGAAGGCAAAACAATAATAATAAAACGGTTTTCCTAGTGTAATCCACCAAAAATTCCAAATATAAAATTCGTAACATATAACATTAAAAATATAAAAAGTAAAAGAAAATTAAAACTCGGTGTGTAACAAGACTAATTTTATAATCAATTATTTTATTTTAAATCCAACGAATGCTGTTCAAAGGAAGTGAATTTAAAATACATGCAGCCACCAACGTTTCCACTGAAAGTATTAAAAAATGTTCTTCTCAAATGTATTGCCTTTTTTTTTATCGCTACTGTTTTTGTCTTTTAAACTTAACTACTTCACGCACAAAGTTTTTCCGACTAGCTCTTCTCTTGCAGACCGAACACTGCCTGATAAAAGTTTTTACAAGACTTCCAAGAAAGGAGATAAAACAGGTAATTCAGTGCCACCGAGATCTATGCAGTTTTTGCCCGCGGCGGTTAGTTTATTCTTACAGCATTCAGAACTATATTATCGTTCCTGCCAGGCAGTTTACCTTCACGTGAAAAAGTTTTCTTCTAGAAATTATAATCATAAGTACAACATCTCGACAGTATTTTGTGATATTTCCCTTACTGAAATTGGTTTATTCTTATACAATGTGAAAATATGCCGTACTAGAGCCGAGACTATAAAGCAGCGATAAAGGCACGGGCCAAATGCAAACCCTGAATTAGCTTAAATGCAATTATTTTACCCACAAAAGCGATTAAAGGCTTAGTGAAAGTCATGTTTAAAGTAATTTTTTTCACAAATTCTAAGGAATTTCTTGCAGGTGTTTTAGAATAGCGATAACTTACAGTAACTAACAAAGTACCTATAATCGTTATTGAAGAACGTCTTTTCCTGTCAGCATTTCAGCTGTGATTTCATGTAAATTTACCTAAAATAGTTATTTTAATATACATAGTGTAGTAATTGCTGTAGAATATGACATGAAACTTAACAAAAAANATTTACCTAAAATAGTTATTTTAATATACATAGTGTAGTAATTGCTGTAGAATATGACATGAAACTTAACAAAAAATTTTTAATACAAGGAACAGCAAATTTTGATTGAAAAAATGGCATAAGCAAAAACTACAAATTTTTATATTTTTCCAACTAGTACTTATTTAACAGGTGTCATCGAGAATTGTAGGAGACACTCATCTTCCCAATGTAGAAAGATTGTTTTTTTTTTTCCTCAAACACTACATGTCTGTAAGTTTCTGAGTACTCCAGTTTCTTTTTATTTGATATCTGAATTAGTGTCGGAAAGGTGCCAGATTTTGCCTATTTTATGCGATAAAAAACAGGATAATTTCAATAATAATAAATCAAATATAAAATAAATTCGTCTCTAAGTAAAATCTTAATTTTTTCTTATTCGCGTAGCTCAGTATTTGAATTAAAAGTTACGTTTTTGAACACCACGCACCTAGCTGTGGAAAATTTTTCTGTGCCTACTCTCCTATAATAAATCTCGTTTTGTTCCTAACCTAAGTATAATACATCTAACGTGAGAAGACGGCACCCTTAAGTCGTCACTGTACACAGGCATACCAACAGCAACTTCACAATAGTTTATAAACAAAGAACATAGAGAATTTGTTGTTTGATACTTGAAACCGACTGAGTTTTATTATGAGAGCAGTAAGTTCACATATTCCACTTGGAGTTGGGTGAAACCCCGTCAAACACCAGACAGATACTGTCAAATGGCATATCAAATGAAAATTGAAAATTTTAAAATCAGAGCTTTTACATACTGTTGGATGCTTCTTCTGTATATATACACAGGATTAGTCGGAACCCGGTGAAAAAAATTACGTGAAGTAATTTTATATGCAAAATTATATAAATATATATAATATATAAATCATGTTGTGTGTGTGCGTGCATATGTGTGTGTGTGTATCACTACTGAACTAAAGTGAAAATGAGCGGGGAGATACAAAGTATTAATAAATTATAATTTTAAATTGTTAGTTTTATACAAAAATGTCAGAAACAGCATTATAAAAAGCAACAGGACGTCTGGATTACGTTTTATGGCAGAATATTCCTAACCTCTTAAATAATTTTTGTAAAATCGTAAAATCGCCCTTAATTAATAAAATAGGGAAGTAATGTTATTATTTTATAAAAATCTATAACCTTAGGCTTTTATCTCATTTAATTGAGTGAAAATTAATTAGCATATTTCAAATAACAAAACAAAGGTATCCTTAGTGAAACACTTCCATAGGTCAAGCATTCTAATGAAAACAGCGAACCAAGTGAAAAAGGGTGGCATTTAACGTCAACGGGAGTAGGTAACTCCTCTGGCACCCATGTTATAAGCTGGAGTATGTAGTGGCAAATCATTTGTTAAGTAAACGTAGTTTCATTCAAACAAATAACTTAATTACACACATACAGGAAAGACTCAATTGTACTACCGCGTTACGCGACACACAGTTCACATAGCCGCACCAATGATTGGCCGACACATCCATACAAAACGTGAACCTCTGCAGATTAGTCACCCACTGCAACGATGCGCAGGACTATGGGTGTTTTCCGTCCCCACCGAGGTCTCCTAAACGAGGAAAACCTCATGAATCTCCCCCCCNAAGGAAAAATCCAACAGACTGATGTCGGGTGATCGTGAGGGCCAGGCAGTGGGCCTTCCGCGACCAATCCGTCAGCCAGAGAAAGGTGTTGCTGAGATGGTCGCGAATACTTACGTGCACTATGGGCTGAGGTACCATCGTGCTCGAACCACATTCGCTGACCCCGGAAGAGCAGAAGTGTAATCTTGGGTTGGCAAGTATGACTAGTGCCCTGGGCGTGTCATTGGGGGAGGGGGGGGGCCACTTGCCAGTTAAATAATGCTTTATTTTCGCCAGTAATTTTAAGAATTGTGAAAACTTCAGAAAATCACGTCAATATACCGGATGTTCGGAAACTCATTACTCAAACTCCAGACATAGCATATTTGGACCAATCGTAATACAGAAGCCCTTTGCAAGTATATCCGAAAAATTATCTTATATAATATAATTGTATTCAAAGTTGAGGCGTACAACGTCTGGAGAACACGGCTGTGCGATCATACGTGTAGGACAAGTTACATAGGTCGTAGGCGTGCGACACTTAAAAATGGCAAATGATGTCGAAACGGGGTACGAGCGAGCAGCGGCCCACCAACACGTAATCGATCATTCCCGCCCACGTCTTCACACCGAACCACTGTTGGAGCAGGCAGACAAACTGGGCGCGTGGAGTGTCATCTAACCACACATGGCTGTTGTTGGAATCTAATGTTTCGCCTCGTCCGATGTGTGCCTCTTTGGTAAAGAGAACACTTTTCTCAAGGCCAGGTAATTGTACTAATTGCCGTGGAAACTATTCGGCGAACTGTAATCGACGGGGGAAAACGGTAGCGCCCATAACGTGCCCCCTCGCCGAATGAAACAGATTCGCAGCAGTGTTTGGTAGCACTTCAATGCGATACTGCATCTTTCGGTGATTCCGTCCGTAAATCAGCTGCCACTCACCTGAGTCCTGACACTGGCTGCGAATGTAAGAAAACGTTTTCGTGGTGCAGAGAAAATATTACGAATATGTGACGGGAGCATGCAATCAAAAACACAAAGGTTCCAATTAGCACTGTACATAAACGGATACCGCTGAAGTCGCGAGTCTGATCCTAAACCCCAGTTAAGCTTGTATGATACGATGTAAGATTCCTTGGACGATTCAATGCAAGCCGGCGTGGCCGCTTGTGTGCAATTTTCGATGGAAGGTTTCCCACAAGGTTGAAATTTTTAGCCAATCAGAGAGAGGGCGGTAATCATTTTATTAATTATGTTTAGGGAAAGAGCGTGTAAATAGCAAATAAAAAACCACGAAAAAGGATTACTGATTATAAAGCTGTATTGTGTAACAATTATGGTATACACTCATGTTAATTTAACACAAATGCTCCCGTTATAACAACAAAACGATTAGGCTCTGTACATATAGTATAACGCTGAAGTCGTGAATGTAGACTATTCCTGAACCACAGTTGCAGAATAAATTAGTAAAAAAATGCACTCGTCTTGACTTGTGCGGCAACAAGTATCGTTGGACAGGTTATTCCAAAGAACCCGCCCGCCATAACTGCTTGCAGGCAAGCTCGGTTATAGCAAGTCTTGTATGAGCTTCCGCCCGAGTTTGTGCGGAATATTGTATCCTGGCACACGGGCTTTAGAGTTCTGTTTATTGTTCTTAAAGTAGTACAATACCAGTAAGAATTGTAATGACAGTTTTAAGTTATTGCGAAATAGTGATAATATATAACTGAAATTAAAGTACAGATCCTTGGAAGCCACCTCGCGGCAGAATATTGGAGAGAAATATTCCAGTATTAATGTACAAAAATGTTGCTAAGCCGTCTCATGGCGGAATCCTGGTGAGACGTTAAAGAAAATAAGTATAAGCGTAAATGTTATCAAGCCATTTCACCGGCAGGGTTTCAGAGCAATATAGTTTTAGGGAAAAACATAATATAAAATATGTTAAGCGTGTGGCGTCTACTCATTTACGATACTTCTCTTATTTGAAAAATGTTAGGGGCCCATATTTTACCCTACGTTTTTACTGTGATAGCGTGGCATCTAAATAATGTCATTAAAAATTATACATGTTATGAATTTTTTATAGACATATATTTTATATGAAGTTATATCAGAGAATTAAAATGGTATAATTATATTTTTTCCCTTCATTGAAGAAATTCTGATTTCGCATAAGTGTAGAGAAATATAGATACACAAACTGTACATCTTCTCTAAATAGTATAAAAGAAAGTCGCTTATCCGCGTCTGTCTGTGTATTCGCTTAGTACTTCTAAACTACTTGATGGATTTTGATGGGGTTTTCCAAATCATTTAGAGAATTTCTTGAGGAAAGTTTTGGTGTATAACACATTTATATTTAATGTAAGGATAGTAGAAAAATGTCGAACCGTTTGTAATCAAGTCGTAAGACCCCGCTTTTATGACGCTTACGTTGCTTGCGCTGACTAAACCATAAGAGACACATCAAATTAATGTACTACAGAATTGTAGCTCTCAAAAAGGTCTACAGAAAAGTCCGCGACAGCATATGTTTTATCTTTTAAGGATAACCTACAGTAAGCATTTTGTCTTTCAAAGTACCACTGTAAAAACTAAATTGTTACCGGGCGAAGCCGAGCTGGTTCGCTAATTAGATATGTATGTGTTTGTTCTTTTCAGTCAAATAGGTTTGCCAAAAATAGAAAAGGGGGGATCTGGCTGGTGCACCGTTTGTTTTTCCCCTCGTTATTGTGCGTGTGTCGAATAATCACAGGCCTAGACAAATAGTCACCATTTATAACATTTAAAAATAAAATTTGCATTCCTGCGGGGAATATGTCACACGTTCCCCCGCCTGTAAAGAAGTCAATGCAGCGTCTCATCTTATGACATTTGTTTTGTACAATGGTAATCTTGCCAGCATGAATCCTTGTATTTCACTACGTTTTGTGGTGTTACGAATATTTGCAACGACTTTCAGAACTTGCTCTTCGAACTTCGGAGTTCTAACAGACCACTGGCGCCCAGCATTCAGACTCTTCACATCCATGCGTAAATTTCCTCGTAATCGCACGTCCATTCTCCCAGGCTGCACCGTGCACAATACGCTTGCCTGCAAGTTCACACCGTGTGAAACTAGCCGTCATGTTAAGGGTGCGACTTCCTCCTTCAATAACACAAACTTAAGCACGTCGTTCAGCGATACTACACGACGTTTATCATAATGTAGTTAAAATGGCCTCACCGAGTGACGTGGCGCAGTGGTAGCTAACACATAAGACTCGCATTCGTGAGGGTTAGGGTCTGATTCCCGGTCAGGCCATCCTCATTTCGATTTCCCTACAGGCCATGGCCGATTCCTTCACCGTGCCTGCTTCTCTGAGCAACATTCCCCATCTCTAATGTCCTCGTTGTCGAGAGACGTTAGGCCCTACCTACCTACCTACCACCTTTCGGAAAACTCCACGCTCTGGTGAAGCCTAGGAAATAACCACGTACCTTGACTACCTAATGCAAAAGAATAAATCACTGAAAAAAAAAAAATATCTCAAATTAACATTAAGTAAAAAATATATTGAAATGTAAATTTTACATCTACAATGTATGTAATTGCTCTAAAAAATATTAATGTCGAAGGAAGGTTTATTATATGTAAAGTTCTTTTTCCCAAAATAATCCTTTAAAACTTTGATTGCATAATTAAATGTTACTAAATCCGTCACCTTTAAAATCAAAGATAAAAATTTTAATTTCTCATCGCCGATGCTTCCGGTTAGAGAAAAATAATGGTTCAAAACAATATTTTAAAAAAACCGGTATTCTGTCCCATTTCTTTCTCTCTCTCTCTCTTTTTTTTCTAGTTGGCACAACTCTTCTTAACTCAAAAAAAAATAATTTTATACTATTTGGTGAGCCAGGGAAGGGGGAAAGGGCTATTTTATAGACAAGAACTATTAAAATTTCACAGTCAGGCATATTTTCAAGAGCACTAAATTATGTTTGGGTAATTTTATTATTTCTAATTTATTTCATACCCGGAGAAGTTTTAACATCTCTGACCCCTTCTGACAATACCAATGATTCAATTTCACTCACCTAAAACTTATAACCCCATCCTTCCCCAATGTTTTTCTAAATGCGCTGTGCAGATTAAAACTAGGAACCCGCAACATTAATGTTGTGTATTCTGACTATTCTTGAGCAATGTGCCATCTGTCTCTGGGATGGCATTTTGTAAGTAACAAACAAAAATGATTATATTCCCTAAACTAGATTTAATAGAACGAAATTAATGATGTGTTAACTATTAAAATGAAAAGATAGAGGAAATAGGAACACTCCGAGAAAACACACGTTACCCTACTTGTAAAAATAACCATATTCTACTCGGTATTTTGACAGCCGAAGAGGTCAGTCTGGATCGCAGAAGTAAGGGCTCAGCATGTTACCTAACGTGACCATCGATGACTGATATAAACATTTCTGTACAAATGAGCTGTGCCTAACATTACGTTTTTGTTCGCAGAGGCTCTAGACCAAGATCTTGCGGCATCGCGAAGTGCGGTCGAGGAGTTGGACAGCCTGAAAAAGGTGGTGAAGAAAAGCACCAATGACGCTTTCAGCGTCGGCAGCAGGCAGAATTTGTGGAGCGAGATTTTGGCGCAGCAGGGAACGAGGGGCATCAGCGACAGCGACAGGCGAAGGGCAGAACTGGAGAGAGCCGGGCTACTGCCGGCGAGCAAGCCCCGACAGAAGGCCCACGCCAAGCCAAGTGAGAACAACTTCGGAGACGAGCAGCGTGACATCTTCGGCGGGAACAGGTGGCCATCCAGCGACATGCGGCAGAAGGGAGACTCTGAGAAAACTTGGCCGGGTGGGAGAGATGAAAAATCTCGGCAAGCGAATGGCTACCTAGCAGCAAAAATCAAAGGAAAGCACAAGATATCTGATGGAGTCCCAACACACATAAAACAGAACAAGCAGTCCAGTAAGCACAAGATGTTACAACAGAAGCCCATCTCGCACCCAAAGTCCGCAGTGGACTACGAGGATAGCCGACGGCACGGGAAAGTTGTCCTTATGAAGCAAGACGGTAATCCTCGAGAACCTCCCCGGCGTTATTTCCGTGAAGAAGGGCACCACGGAAGGGTGGTGTACCAGAAAGGCGATAACGGTGCTGACAACTGGTCAGAGATGGTCAACAACAGGAACATGGACATGGGCAGAACGGCTAATCGCTGGCAGCAGAACCTGAAGACGCTGAGGCAGCACGACTGGCTGCGACCGTCCGAGCACCCAGTTAAGATCAAGCACCTGGATTCCGGGCTTCGCGCGATAGCGAAGATGCCAATGATTGCCAAGAACTCTTATGCATGGCCCCGGCAGCAAGATGGGGCATACGCATTGTACGACCACTGGCCGGACCTGGCGGGCACGTGGTCGGGGAGGGATCACAGCATGGGAGCGGCGAAGCAGTGGCCTATTTTCCCCGACGAGGACGACGATGCCGCGGAAGACAAGTGGCCGAAGCGCCCGGGCGTTGACTCGATGTCGGGAAACGCGTGGCCGGGGCAGAAGCCGGCACGGCAGTGGCCACAGTTCACGTACCACCGGGTGACGTCCAGCCCGCGCGAGCTGGCGGCGCAGGTGCAGGCGAAGCAGCGGGCGCGTCAGAGGAGCGCCTTCATCGCTGTATCGGTGGCCAGCCCGGCAGGCGGCAGAAACAGGTCCAGCGAGGCCGGCCCGAGGTTGGCCACGAGTCACAGCAAGGCCGGTGGGCTGTTTGACCCTCTGGAGCAGCAGCTGATGCAGCTGACAGCGCGACTCGCCTCACCCTGGAGCCACGTGCGCCACCTCAACAATATCAAGGTAACAGTCGGTCTTGGTTGTGTATGTGCCTGTACCTGCAGAGTTGGCGTGCATGGCATTGTCAGATAAATGCTCATGAGCAGTTAAATTAGACATACCTACCTAGCAGCATGGCATGAGCTCTGCAAGGCATCGGAAGCTTTCGGAAGCCATACTAATCAATGGCTGCTGCACAGTCTCCCATAAGGCACGGAGATCGGTCGGAGCAAGATCCACAGCGTGCACATTCCTCTCGCCAGTATCCCAGATGTGTTCGTTAGACTTGAGGCCAGGTGGCCTCGGTAGCCAGGCAAACAACCTCAAGTACATGGGTTGTTTAGCCAACCACTCAGTTACAATTCGGGAGCGATGGGCTGGCGCATTGGTTTGCTGTAGGTACAGGTATCCTGCATGGTGCTGAGGCACAGAAATGGGCACACATAATCTGCCAACAAGTCCCTGTATCGTTCGCTGGTGAGAGACGATAGCACGTAAACAGTCCCCATACAAGGACGAAAACCCCACTTGCCTGAACTTTACACTGCTGACATGAGGTGCCCATCGCTTCATGTGCTTGGCGATACTCCCATACCCTGCTATGGGTGTGTACCACCACTTTTCTACGCAGGCAACTATATTTCATGCGTCGAGGGTTCAATGGTGGTGTTCCCATGCCTACATAAATTGTCGAGTCTTGCGACATGCGCTAAGCTAATATACTCTAGTGGGGCATCAGCTTCTGTATCTCATAGTGAGGAGATGGTTCTGGATGATATGCCAACTCAAAGGTCGTTTCGGTTCAGCATTGAATTTTTTAGTGATATTTCTGCAATGTGGCCTGTCTTTCCGTCGTTACCAAGCGAGCTAGCTGACTGCGACCCCTGTCATCGATACATTGTATGTCATGGCAATTATGCTTGGCGACAGTGATTTTATCAGAATACATGAACTCATTGGCACGGCGGCCCATGGAAATCCCAGAGCCTGTACGTCAGAGATTTAGTGCCCCATACATCTGGCCCCAATGATCTGGCCATGACCAAAAGTGCTGAGATCTTGTTTCTTCCCAATTCTGTGCACGACTGTTACTCATATGGTCAGTACAATGTCCAACAACCTACCAATTCACATGTGGCTGGGCACTAATTCCATTTGACGGGGCACCCACAGCACATTTCACCAACGCAGTAGGTGTGTCTAATTAAACTGCTCAAGTATGTATTTACATAAAAATTTTAATGGCCTATTTTCTGTGACATAGATAGTTTTTGTGCCCCATTTTCTATCCGATGTAGTTCTACTGGCCCATCACCAAGTGCCACTTTCTTTTAATCTTCTCTCTTACTTTTCAACGGCATGACCATGCTGTTAATAATTAGTGTAGGTAGTATTAAAAATGCATTGTTTTCTCTCAGTAACATGTAGTACGTAAAAATGGAGTCCTAACAAAAATATATAAAAAATATGCCATAAACTGTGATAAATTTTTATCTGCAATGGTGACTTTACAACTGCAAGGTGAGCTTGCAGCACTCAAAACATTTCATTCAATGCCATTTGGTGAAGGAACATAGATATGCTTACAAAGACATAAACAAGATTTTGGGTAAACCGTGTTATAAAATATAATTTCACATTGATAATCATAAACATCAAATAGGATGCAACCAAATAAGTACACAGAATATGTATGTACTTGTTTGGTACTGTGATTTTAAAAAATATCCCATCCACAAATGTTGTAACACATGTAATACATGTAACTCACCAGGACTTCCCTTCATGGTTATCAGTCCTCACAAGTACAATAAAATGAAAGGTCTGAATACACATCAAGCTAGTAGATAGGTTTGGTATGTCCAAGGACAAGGACTGGGGCTGTGGCGCTGTGACACCAGCGCCATCTTGGACTCCACCATATCTTCCTTCAAAATCACTTGTTTTACCCCAAAAAAAACACTTCAAAAATCAATTATTTTACTCTAAAATCATTTTTCCCCCCTCAAAGATTTTCTTTTTTCCAACAATTTGTTAAAAAAGTTGTTGCATCTCAATGTGGCTGACTGATTTCTCAATTTGGCTGAGGTAACCCGAAACTCAGCCACAATGAGGAATCTGGGAAGCCGATAGGATAAAAAAATTAATTTAAATGTAATATTTAAAATTAAATATATTTTTATAATTAAAAAATTTAAGGGCGCACGTTTTGAGAGTAATATCACCGTACTCGTCTTTTCAAGGTGCATACATTCATGATGTAATATCGATTATGTAACCCAATGTCAGGTTAACCATATTGGATTTATGAGGTATGCCCCTTCCCCCTTCCATACCAAAACTCAGTAGCATCACCCCACCTCACCCACTATACAATCTCGTCACCCCACGTTACCCCCTCTCACACTTCTTATATCACTGCCCCCAAACATCGTCGTCGAAAATTACATTAAAAGTATACAGACA
>NQII01005002.1:108179-163640 GCA_002778355.1 Clitarchus hookeri | reverse complement strand
CAATGATGTCATCCTCTAAGCACACAACCATGCCTCCCCCCTCCCCATCAAACGGTCTCGAAAAGCGTCGACCGCCCCCACTTCACCCTTCCGACCATATCATCACCTTTTCCCACACCACTCTCACGAGTCAGGCAGCTGGCTAACCTTGTAAAGTCAATCGTAAAACAATCCATCATCTAGGAATCGATGCATTTATAAATAATTAGAATCATTTTATTTAAATTTATTTTATTTATCATTTGAAAAATACTCCAATCTTTAAAAAAAAAAATACAGTAAAATGTATCTAAAATATATTTTTAATGCAAAATCGGTTTATAAAAGTTAAACTATGTCAATTATAAACTTTCCCATGACACTTGGTAACATTTTAAAAAGGAAAAAAATAAAATATTAATGGAGTGATAAGATTTGAAACCACAACCTCTCAAACAGGAGTCGGGTACTTGAACGACTGGACTACTTAAGCAACGATAAGAAAGTTTCTTAAAATCTGCTATGATAGCCACGAAACGAAGAGGCTGCCATTCCCTCATACAATTACAGAAATGTTTTATGTATTAAACATTTTGTTATATATTTTTTCAATCAATGCATACATGGCTTATGACCACATTTACTGGAGAGCTTTTTCAGTTTAAATTCATCGTATTTTCCATTTTGAAAATTTTTTAAAGACAAATGTTGTATTAAAAACATTTTGTTATTTTCAGTTGGGGTATGAATTATATGTGCCTATTCTCAAATTAAATGTTTTTATATTTTTTTTTTTATAATTATGTAGCAGACCACATTTTTTTGCAATTCGGCTTGTAAAAAAGTGAATATGTACAAGCATTTAGGTACGTGAATATAATTTGCAAACTCTCAGGAGGGAGGCTTGTAAAATGCAGTTTGCAAGTATCATTTCTGGCTCCAGTAATGTGTGTTTAAGCCCTTTATAACCATAGTGATTAGCCTATATATTTGCTTCATAATAATGTTTTCAATGAAAACAGTTTATAACAGACTGGTTATGTAGTAAGTGTGGCAGACACTGCTGCTTATCAGTGGATTTTCTTGAGATATCCAGTTTCCCTACCATTGCATTCCATCACAACTGCATTTCCACCTCACTTCACAATCTTAGATACTGCAAGATCTCAGTTGTTCAGTGCTGCATAAGAGGATGTGGTACTATAAAAAACACACACAGATAAAAATCTATAGAATTTTCTAGGCAAATATAGAAAAACTAAGTAATGGCAATCCAAGACCATATTTTTCTCTAACTTCTTGAGCAGATCTTCCACCAGCATAATGCATTACTGTGAGCCATTTATTAAGCTGTAAATTTGCATGTTTTAGTGTGGCATAAGATATCCCGCAAAATGACTGTATTATTCCATTTAAATTTGTACTCCTAAAGTAGGGTGGAATGTTATTTAGTATGGCCCTTTCTTGATTTTTCTACATTGGCTTCTAGAAACCTGTAAACTTCAAGTAACATGTTCAGCTTAATTTTTGTACGACTTCTCACAACACATGAGTTTTGCATGTATAACTACACAAACTAACATTACAGAATGGATTCATTAAGGTGCCCATCTACCTGTATGTGAAAAGTGACTAGCATATATGGAAAACAAATTTTTTTTTTTTAATAAGATTGACAACTTTTATATAACCTATTTTCATACTTCAACAACAAACATGTCAGACGAGTATTCAAGAAGCTCTACATTTTGTAAACATTATATTCAAGCTTTTTAGTAGTCACAAACTGCACTGAAAACTGCATATGAAAACTATCTAACTGTAAAACTTGTAGGTGAAATAAGCTGCAGATTTTCCACCAATAAAATTATAGCAGGGTCATTACTGCAAGTCCGATGGTTGCATGCTTGACAATGCAAGAATTGCATGTCATTTTAATGCCTTGCTTATAATGTGATCGTGTATTTGATGTGCACGACAGTCTAGATCTTAAGGATGTCTTGTCTTAGTACATTAATAAGGTAAAATGAGTACTTATTTAGTCAGGTCTGCCAACTACCACCATACTAACTTGCTGAACCAACATTGATGCTGTTGTAGGAACAAATGAAGACCATGTCAAAGATGAAGGAGAAGCTATGGCGTCACTGGCTGGAGAGACAGAAGATCCTGAGAGCAAACCACCCTGGCTTCCCAAGGTCTCTCATGGACGCCACCCCCACAACCTCGCAACCCAACAGCCGGAAGTAACTGGCGCGCCCCCTGCACACTGATCCTTCTTCCACAAACATCTACTACTACGCCTTTCAGGTGGCACCTTTGTGTTCTCATGTTGGTGGTCCCAGCAAAAAAAAAGGAGCAGCACCACGATTCTGTACGTCTGGAAAATATGGTGACCAGATGGTGAACTTTACCCACTTCAGGGATGCGAATGCCATAGTGAGCAATCGCTGTTTCCAACTTTCGAGCAACACTGCATGTATCTTCAAAATGAACATCCAACATGTCAACTGCTGCTGGATATTCTCAGCTTCCTGTAGAGAATATTCCAGGTGAAATGTTTACTTGGATACTTGTTTTCTGAAACTCAAAATATGTTAGCTAAAATCACAGTCTCTCTTCAACCATACAATCCATTAAACAGATCAATTTTCCACTTTATAAAATAAAAGTTTCTCACTCAAATGTAATTATGTGATGGTGACATTTTTGATTGGACATAAAATTATCCTGGCAATTTTAAAGGTTAAATAGTAGGCCAACTTTAACGTGGTGTCACCATAACCCTGTGGTGTGGCCATAATCTCGCCAGAGGTGGCACGAACTCTCAAAGCCATTAGCTGAAATCTCATAGACCTAGACAACCCCCCTTGAATCAAGGAGAACTCCAGTCGTATTTGACACTAACTCAAATCCATTAGAGAATGTCTTCTTAGCACAGGAATGATTTCATGATGAGAGAGTACAGCCACCAGATGTCAACAGAGGAAGTTTAGCAGTCCAGTAAGGAAATCGATGAATTTTTAAAAAGTGGTATACTGGCCCAGCTATCCAAAAGCCAAAATCCAATAGCTATGGTCATCATTGTTTTTAAAGAAATTAATTCAACACAGAAACCAAATGGTCCATAGTTGGCATGGTAAAAATTACCATGCAAAAAACTTGCATTACACAAGATGAAAGGTACGTGCCTAAAGAAAATGCAAAAAACTTTTGTGTATTTACAAGGCAGATGACAATAAAGTGCAGTGTGAGATATGCACATTGCCTTCTTTCTCAGTGGCTACCAGTGACACAAATTCACTACCGCATGTTGATCAGAATGGCCAATGGTAAAGTTGTAAAGTTCAATGCACCAGCACCAGAGCTGGAAACTGTCAGGTGTATCGTGAGGTACACCCTAAATGTCTACACTACACTAAGTCGACCATGACAGTTTTTACTG
The DNA here is from genome assembly GCA_002778355.1 of Clitarchus hookeri. Classification (NCBI taxonomy): domain Eukaryota; kingdom Metazoa; phylum Arthropoda; class Insecta; order Phasmatodea; family Phasmatidae; genus Clitarchus; species Clitarchus hookeri. The sequence continues at coordinate 160,216 of NQII01005002.1, read as the reverse complement.
TTTATCCAAAAAAAACAACACACGCTATTTACAATTCCAAATACTGCCAAAATTACACTCCCCCTTCCATTTATGACCCCCCCGCCCTTATAAATCTAGTCTCTTTGGAGCTGTAATCAGTCTACTTGAACGTCTGCAATATGATGTTTTCTCTGGAGGTGGTGGTTGTGAAAATCCTCTTAAACCCTTCTTCTTCCTCACTCCTAATTGAGCTGGCTGGGTTGCTGTTTTTCTTTCGGTCCCATCTTTTCAGCTTGTCACGGACTCTTGATCTGTGGCCCGGTAGATATTGCTGCCCCTGATTCTTCAGTGGATGGAATGCTCGACTCGCTTTGAAAGCCTACACCTTCTCCAAGTGTTAAGTTTTCTTCCCATCTCGTATTTATTTGCCACTCCTTATGTTCTTGTACTGCTGGCGAGTGAACAGCCAGAGACTTCAAGTGGTCAGTATGCATAAACTTCATGCCGTCTCCCACCTTTACTTGGTAAAAACTGCACTCACCTGTCTTTTTATATTGCCTTTGCCCCATCTGGTATTTTCTCCCCTCACTGTCTTTACCAGAACTGCTTCCCCCTCTCTATACTTCCTCATTGGGCCTCGTTTTCAGTTCGCTCCGAGCTTAATGTGCTCTTGTTGCTCTGCCATTGCACTTGAAAATTATGGTTTCAACAGTGCCAGTTTCAACAGTGCCAAACGAGTTCGTGGTTGCCTTTGTAAAAACAATTCTGCCAAAGTCTTCTTCGTTATCGAATGTGGGGTGTTTGTGTATGCAAACAAAAATACATCTAGCCTATGCTATAATGTATGGCTGCTGTTGACTCGATCTTCCTGCAGTTGACGGTTGACTGCTAGCTTGACGGTCTGCACTTGCCTCTCTGCCGCACCGTTCGACTGTGGATCATATGGTGGGATCTTAACATGTTTTCCACAATTTGATGACAAAAAACGACCAAACTCATTAGACTGAAATGGCAGACCATTGTCGGTTACCACTCCTTCAGGCAACCCAAAAGCAGCAAATAGTGTTCTCAACTTTTCCACAGTGTGGAACGCTGTTGTAGTGTTCATTGGAATGACTTCCAACCACTTGGAAAAGGCATTCACCACAACCAGGAACTTCTGTTTATGTTCATCCGCAAAATCTATGTGCACCCTTTGCCATCTTCTACCTGGCCAGCTCCATGTATGCAGTGGCACTGGCAGTGCAACCTTCTGGTTTAACTAACAAAATTCACAATGCCGCACCTCTTCCTCAATTTGGTTGTCCATATTGAGCCACCACACACACATAACTTCCAGCAAACATTTTCATTCTTGACATGTCCAGATGTTCCTCGTGTAACATTTTCAGCACCCTTTCTTGCAACACTTCTGGAACGACCACTCTGTTCCCCCACAACACGCAATTTGGCTCCACGGATAGTTCTAATTTTCGGGAAACAAATGGCTTCAACTCTGGAGAAACAACTTGTGGCCATCCCCGTAGAAAGAGATCTAATAATTTTGTCAGGACAGTGTCCTGCGTTGTTTCTGCTATTTCTGCTGCTTCCACTAATAGGTCCTCAAATGGTGCAAAGAAGAAAAAAGCCTCTCCCAACCATGGTTCACAGCTTCCATTTCCTCCTCCTGTGCAGGCAAACGTGATAAACCATCTGCATGACCAATCTCCGAACCTGGCTTGTACTTCGCTTCCTATTGATAGGCCCTCAGCATCAGTGCCCAATGCTGTATTCTGGCTGCCGTCATGACTGGAACCCATGTTTTGTCCCAAACAAAGTTGTTAGTGCCTTGTGGTCCGTTACCAGAACAAACTTGCGCCCATACAGGTATTTGTGAAATTTCTTCACTGCAAACACTAAACTAAGAGCCTCTATTTCTACTTGGCTGTATCCTGCTTATGCTCTTGACAGAGTTTTGGAGGCAAAGGCTATCGGCCGTACCTCTCCAGAAGGCATCACATAGGCTAGTACTGCTCCAACACCATAAGCACTCGCTACTGTCACGATAATCGGCAGCGTTGGATCATAGGCAACTAGTACTGGGCTGCTTAACAACTACTTGCTTTTCTCCAATGCCTGTTCACAGTCTGCCGTCCACCGCCATTGGTGATCTTTCTGCAGTAGCTGGTATAATGGATGCAACACTGTTGCTAGGTTGGGCATGAACTCACCATAGAATTGCAGCAATCCCAAATATGAACGAAGTTCTGAAACATCTCTTAGGGGCTGGAACCTCCTGAATCGCTCTGGCCTTATCTTCAGTAGTCTGAATGCGCTCCTTGGATAGCCGATAACCTAAATAAACTACACTTTTGCACAGCAACTTACACTTCTCTTGTCGCACACTAATCCCATATGCTGTCATCTTTTGAAAACTTCTGCCAGCTTGTGACTAGCATCTTCCAGGCCTGAACCTACCACCAGTATATCATCCAGATACGCATACACTCCCTTAATGCCCTTTAACACTTCCTCTATAGTTTTCTGGAAAATACATGGGGCACTGCAAAACCCAAAAGACAGCCGAGTGTAACGATACAATCCTTTGTGGGTATTAATCGTCAGTAACGGCTGCCTGTGTTTGTTGAGTGGCAATTGAGTATTTGCCAAATGCAAGTCCAAAACTGATAAAACTGTTCCCCCAGCTACCTCGCTGAAAATATCAGCTGGTTTGGGCAACGGATAATGATCCATATTGACCACTGAATTCAAAGTCACTTTGTAGTCCCCACATAACCTAATCCCTCAATCTTTGTTCTTTACACAAACCACAGGGGTAGCCCACTGTGACTTACTTACTGGGAATATGGCTCCTGACTGGACTAACATGTCAATTTCTGCTTCCACTGCTGCCTTCATCGCGAACGGGACTGACCAGGCCTTGCAAAACACAGGAAATTGTTCCAATCCGAGGTTCAAAAACAGACTTGTGTTACGACATGAGCTCGGTGATGATGGCTTCCCGTTCCGACAAAAAGATGTTATTGTCAAGCACTTGATGAATGCCTGGTCCACTAACAACTTCCTTAGTTTTCACAGTCTTTTTCCAGTCCAACCACAAGGATGTCAACAAATTTCATCCCAACAAGGTCGGCAAGGTTTCCCCTTGGCTTCCTACCACCACCACTGGTAGTGTCAACTGTTGAAATGGTATTCTACTGGAATATGACATTCCCCCATTGTTGGTAATGTTTGCCCCGAATATGTTCTCAAGGCCAATTCTGTCTTCTTCAATTTACACGACAGCAACTTTTCCCTGTATGTGCTGTCCGAACACAAAGATACCACGGCCCCTGTATCTATTACCATACTTTCTGGCCTACCATTCAACAAAACATCAACTCTAAAACTATTTGCATGGCCCCTTACCTCAATAAAATCAATATTAAGCAGCTCCCATTTTTACACATATTGAAAATGTAATTAGCAAATGGACACTGTGCAGATAAATGATTGCCACTATTACATGAGTAACAGTTTTTATTCCCTCGTTGACTCGACTTTTGCCTGGATGTTCCTCCTCGTTCCTCCATGTGCCACTGCAATTCCTCGGAGCAATAGCCCATGCACCATCACTGCCCTGGACTGAATCTTCTGGCTTTTGTTGCACCGCTCCCAGTCTCATTTCCTTAGGCTTTCGCACCGCCACTTCCATGATCACAGCCTTATTCAATGCAGACTGGAAGGTTAGTTGTTCCTCCACTAACAATTTCTATAATACATTGTAATTTCCTAACCCACTCACAAACGCATCTCGTAATGCGTCATCCAAAAACTGACCATAATCACAAGACATCAACATTTTTTGCACGGTTACCGCATATTCGACGATGCTCTCTGATATGCCTTGTTTTCTATGTAATTTCACTCGCTCTGCGATCACAATTTTTTTTTGGAACATAATGAGCAGACAGTATTTCCACCAATTCCACATATGACTTTGTTCCCGGCATATTGGGCACACACAAATTCTTCAGAATCGCATATGTTTTGGGGCCTAATAATGTCGAAAACAAGCTACACTTTTCTTCGTCCTTAACCTTGTTTGCTTTAAAGTAATGTTCCAGGCGTTCCACATAACACTCAAAATTGCCTTCCTCACCAGCCAAGCAAACAAAACACCACAATAATAATCTATTATCTTCGCTGCTTCGCGACAGCAACCAGATTTGAGTTCCATTCTTATAGCTGCCAAACTCAAGGGCGCTCAGGAATATAAAATCCCATCCTCATTGCCAGTTGCTGTGTTTATTACGAGTTACACCCTACAAGGTTACACCAAGTCGGCCATGACAGTTTTTACTGTTTATCCAAAGAAAAAAACACGCTATTTACAATTCCAAATACTGCCAACATTACAGAAACAACAACTGCAGTTCTGCTTGAAACTTCACAAAGTGATCTGACTCACTACCATGCTACATCCTAGAAGAAAATTTTTCAGACATGTGACACCACAGTACTGGCCTCAACTTGCAACACAGCTGGGCAACAGATGTACTTGCACCATCCATCCTTTCCCCTTTGCCTACTGTCTGGCATCACTCAACTGTCTTCTCCTCCCCCTTAGAATGTGACAGTATTATGTGTACAAATTTACATGTATCTACGAAACAAGAAATTTTGGGCACACAGTGCTCCCCTTAATGAACAACGTAAAGCACTTTTTTGTACTGCAACAAAGTATTTTTGTTTTAGAACTGCACTTGCATTTGCATACTGTCCCCTCACTCCATAAAATTCAAGAAAACTGTGTGTCAAGTGATGAGAACAGTAGTTGGATATGATTAGCGAGAATAACCACAAATGTACTGTCCGCAAGGGGGAAAAAAATTGCTGTATTATAAATTTTTTATAATGACATTTCCAACTACAAATTTGCTTCCTGTGAAGTATTATCAGAGATAATCAAGAAATGTAAACACTGTGCACTTAATAAAAAAAAGAAGTAAAGAAACATCAAACTGTAAGGAAACTCATCACTCATTCTCTAGGTCAAATACTATCAACAGCCTACAATACATTTACATATGTAAGTCTCCTACCCTCACAGAGTCATTAGTAAATGCTTCAATCAGCACAATAAATATACGAAGTCAAAATAATATTTTTTAAATCTTCATACACTAAAATATTTTGATTGCTGAAAATCACTTTTTTTTTTCTAAAGTAAATATTTCAACATCTGATTAAAGTTCTGGTTATGTAAAATACCTGGCAATTCAACATAAAAGTTCTAAATAAAAAGTATTGGTAAAACTACCTGAAATTTGCAATACCAACCAATCATTTGGTTTAACTTCCAAATAGATACTTTTTTTTCTACACAGGAATTTGATGACAATTGAAATGACAAATATTTACCACTATGTTTTGGTACGTTGTGGTACTTTTCACAGTGTTTCACATACAGTATTGATAAAAAAAACATATGAAGATTAAATTACTATCACTGAAAACCATCAACTAGTAGAGGCCAAAGCTAAAAGTGTCTTTGCTCCAAACCCAAAACCAAGTTGGATGATAATACACTCAGACGTATATACACAAACCTTCATACAAAATGTTATAAATTTATACATTAAAATTTTTAATTCAGTCGGTTAGTAATATTTTTTTGCAGTACTGTATTTTGAAGTGTGTGTATTAATAAACCTAACCAAAAGTGTTTTTAAATTAGAATTCTCATTTAAAAGCCATTTATTTTGAACTTCTGGCCATTTGAGAAGGCATATCTAAAGATCACCTGTTGTGTTTTCTATATAAATTTATAATTCATATGGTAAATTACTGCCTCATAAAATTTAATGCATGTCTTTTAGCATTTTAAGGTTCATTTAAGTCAATAACAAAGACTGAAATATGACTAAACCCTCCTTCAAAAAAAAAAAAAAAGTGACTTACTTTACTGTGAAAATTTAATTCCTTTCATAAAATACAGTGCTTTGCTTATATATATGACTTATTCTATAGTATCGTGTAAATAAATAAATTATACTCTAAAATCACTTTCAACAACATTCAAATTTAAACATGCCAAATTTCTTTAGAAGAGCAGCATTCAAATATTCAAACTGTATTCAAATAAAAGGTTCCTAAAAGAATCCACTTTGAAGGGAATAGGAGTGAAAATTCCACACACCAAATATTTAGTCAGTTATTTATGTAGAGATTTTAAACAACTGATGACTTTGTGTGTGTGTATATATACACACACACACACACACACATGCATGCACGCGCCGCACACANACACACACACACACACACACACACACACACACACACACACACACACACACACACACACACACACACACAAATTACTCTCTCTTCTAGTCCACGTGGTGTGATGATTAGTACCATAAAAATTGTTCAAATCATAACTCGAAGCATAAGCTAAAAATTAAGTAAGATTACAACAATGTGTAAAAACTGCCATGGCATTCATTAAATATTACTAATATATTACTCTTTATGTTTTATTATGTGATTTTGTGGACTACTTGTCTCAAATATGTAACCAATCACTGACATGACATGAAGTGAAGTAAATGGCCATTCATTCTTGGTTACCTGTAAAAACTTTACTGTGTGCTAAGTAGCAAATCTCAAAGTAATAAAAGATAAAATAATTTTACCTTACCTAATTTAACATTAAAGGCCCTTAAATTAGAAATTTTAATTCATGGTTCTTTCTATAGAATTAGTATTCAAAGTTTTCATTTAAAAAAAGTATTGAGAATCCTGACATAGACAAAAGTGTTGAGTTGTTACCCAAGAAATAAGTACTGTTATTTAACACAGAACAAATGGTTTGTGATAATAAACCTCTTTGCAAAGTCTTATCACAATACCTAAAAAATACAAAAGTAGTAAACTTTTAAATAAACTACCCTAGAAATGTGCACATCTCATGCACAACTGCCTCCTCTGAGTTCCAGGATGGTGGAGGAAGTTGACACCTGTAGAAGGGCAAAGGAAAAGGATGGGAATAGCTATCGAACTGATAGGACTTTCTCTTTTGTATTTATTACTGTATGACATTGCAAAAAGGGCAGGGCTTATGGAAAACAAACTCCACATACTATGATACGCAAAATCTGCTACTGACAGTTGTAACCTCACTATGGGCTTCAGACCTTCTGTTAGCAATTAACACGTTCACTGCCGATCATGCCATTGATATACGTCGGTCACTTGCTGATTGCGTCTGGCGAAGTTATTATTGCTGCGGCCCATTATTATTGTTAGGTGGCATGTATAAGTAGCATTTTCCATGATCTGGATGTTCCTTTTATGATTTATAGTTTTCACGCCTACAGGCACGACTGGCATTACGTAAAGGTATTGAAGCCAGTAGCCGCATCACACCTGAAGGCGTAATACTTATTTTGTTAAGAGAAAATATGGCAATGAAGTTTGAATAATCAAATGTACTACTACATTTCACAAGTACAAATGTTGACCACATACTGTAATACAGAGCATATAAGAAAAGGCCAAAATACATGAGCATGTAATATTTACTTTGCAAAATTGTTGCACAGTCTAGGCAAAAACCAGGTTCCTTAGGTCAGGTTGTGCACACATAAATAGTGTCCTTACGCTGTCCCTTTTCATAGCAAAATTTACATTGCTTGCGTAGTATTCTACTGTTGTCTGTCGCTTATTTAAAATATGACCATCAACTGGGCACGTCAGGTATGGAAGTTGCACACGAACATTGTAACGACCTTATTACTGCCGTGCAGAAATCATAAAATGGTATTAGTTTTCCTGAATACTTGTTATACAGGTAAAGTGAATTCAACATCATTTGCAAGACATGAACTAATATTTTACTTGGCCGCTCGAGTGTGTCTCTTTCACAAGGATAATACGAAAGCATTTGGTCGTGCCTGTCTATTCCCGAAATATAACGATTGTATTCTGCTGTGGGTCTGGGCTTGAACTTCCATCCGTGTCTCCCGTTAGTACAGTCGTATTAGGGATTTACCTTGAAAAAATTCACAAGAAGCTGAAACTTTGTGGGATTATAGCACTGGGCCGTACTAACAACATATCAAAAACCAACATCTGTAAAAGTTGTGCAATGGCCGCCATCTTGGAAAATGTTTGCTGATTATATGACTTTGACAATATTTCAAAAGTTGTACAAGATAACAAAAAATATTTCAAACAAATGTTGTAGGTAGCATGTATGTCCAAATTGCCATAATATGAAAGTAGTTGTAACTGAAATAATAAATACTATATTTACTGATTACAAGATTTCTTCAGAAATACCCATCATACATCTCAGATAATAATTTTTTAACTTTTTTTGAAGCTGAGAAAAAATTTGTATACATTTGTCCAGCATGTAGAATGATATGTTATAGCGGTTTAAAAAGTTAATGCAATGACATAATACATTGTGTGTATCTGTGCGTTTCAGATGTAATACACACAGGCACTAATAAAGCACACCATCGTAGCAAAAAAATGGCAACAATGAATTCTGACTGCTTTATTTGTGGTTCAAGCCTACAGGTGGGTGACACTGTTCCAGTTAAAAGAGGATTAAAAACATTAATAGATGTCAGCCTAGAACGGAAGGATGACAAACACGTAAAATTTTTTGATTTGCACGAAGTAGAAGTTCATACAGCTGGTATTGAAAGTTATACTGCAAAGCAAAATATTAAGGCAAGTAAGAGAATTGCTACGGATGTCAAACCAGCTACACCACAGCTTTGCCTAAGATCTGGTGTAACACCTTTTCATTTGAAAAATTGGTGTTTGTTTTGTTCTGAGAAGGCTGAGGCACCAAATAAAAAAATTACCAAAAACCAGGCATCGAAATGTGTTTAAAGTAGCAACTCACGGTATGTGGGAAATTATCAACAACCTCTGTGAATAGCGTGGTGATAAATGGCGAGAGGAAGCAAAGCTTCGTATTACATCATCTAAATATTTAATTACAGTAGAAGCTCACTACCATTTCAATTGTTTGACATCATTCAGGAATATTTCTCGAAATGAAGGTGTAGGTCGATCAAAGGTAACTTTGTTTGAAAGTCTGTTCTTTTATTGACTCAAACAAAGAATGCCAGTATTCCATGCAAGACATCAAAGAAGTAATGAGAGAGTTATCGGGAAGCAAAGTCAATATTTATCCTAACAGATATCTGAAAGAGCTTTTGGTGAAGCATTATCAGCTGAATATTTGTTGCTCTAACTTACCAAATAATTGTTGTAATTTTACCATTTAGAATACTGTGGACAAATGTTTAACAGACAACTGGCACAATGAGAGAAAAACCAATCCCGAAGAAGAAAAACTTAGAATTGTGGCCACCGCTGCTTCAAATATACGACATGATATACAAGCTAAGATGTATGATATGATGAATTATTCTTAATTTTCTGCAATGGAAGAGGATGCTTGTAATGCTCTCCCAAAGTCACTTCAACATTTCACTGAAATTGTTACCAAAAGGAAGTATAACACAGTACCACGATTGCTTCACCGGAAACAGATTGTTATAAACCACAATTTACAGGGGCTTGGAGACCTCGTTCTTTCTCGTCAAATGTCCACTTGGCTTTGGTCGTGCACTTGAATACGAAGTATGGGTCGAAGCACCTAATAGACAGTTTACATTCCCTGGGATTATGTTCTTCATATAGTGAGACTAATACTTATTTAAACTGTGCAACAGTTTACACTCAACCTGTTGTTAAAGATGGTGCATTTTGTCAGTTCATGTTTGACAATGCAGATGTCAATGTTCGAACACTTACTGGACTTGGTACTTTCCATTCTCTTGGCGGACTAAAATGTGTTAAACCATAAACTGCCGTCGGCACAACTTCCACTTTTCCACGTGGTAAATATGCCACGGTTGACAGTAAAAAAAGTAACCAGATACCAATAGCATCTTATAAGATTTATAAAAAAAACCTACAGTATCAGTATTTAAAACAGTTTCATTGAAAGAAATTGTTGTTACAGAAGAGGATTTAAATGAAGTAAAACAGACATTGACACTTCACTTACTCTGGGCTAAGGGTGACATTTACTCACATAATATACCACCATTCTGGAATGGATATATGCAGTCTACAATGTGTCAAACTGGAAATGTGATTCCCCAAACAATTCCTCTCCCATTCTTTAGTATCAGTCCTGCTAATCCGACGACTCTGTATTCTGCTTTGAACTTTGTTGCGAAACAATGCAAGTCAAACCAATCAACTCTGTATAGTTACCTTTGACCAACCACTGTACATTAAATCAAGAAAAATTGTGTTATTGGCTGACAAGGATAGTACCTATTATAAGTAGTATTATCGTTAGAATTGGTGGATTTCGCTTACTTGTGTCATTTCTTGGCTCAGTGGGATATGTTATGAACGGATGTGGAGTCGAGGAGCTACGGCAGATGGTGTATGGAAAAAATTATATTCCGCACATGTTAATTGGTCGTGCCTTTGCTCGAGCTGTACATGCCCACATTCTGACTGCAATTGCTTTAATTGATATTATCATCTCCGAGAATGATTCATGCAACAACTTAACATCTGATAGCATTCTAAAACTAAGCGCTCGGGTGTTTTAACTATGAAGTTACCACTTACGAAGTGCTTTCTAATGAGGAACTGTTACTTTCCGTAGATGGGTGATGTACCTCAGACAATTCTTCTCATACTTAAATTCATAAGAGCAGAAAGAACTGGAAATTGAGCATTATATTTTGGTACAATTTAAAAAAAATGATGCCTCTATTTCATTCTGTAGGGCACATACTGTATGCTAAATCAGCCCAGCTTTATCTACACTAGATTTTGAACTTACAAAAAAACACATCAGTAGAACATTTCAAAAGTTTTCCGAAGAAGGCTATTTTACTATAAGACGCCATGAAAAGTTCTGGTCTAGCGTTTGGACAGACATGGCTATAGAACAGTCGTTAATGAGAAACCACAATAGGTGGTCTTACTAGGGGCCGTGGTCTTAAAAAAAGACACTGTCATGAAGTGGATACGCGTTGTGCTCCAGCTTCGATTCAGAATGAAAATGAACCTCAAACATATACAGGAATTTGTTAACTGGTTGAAGGACCACAACCCTTTCGGTCAGATGACAGACCAACGTACAAGTCTTTCTTCAGGTGTTGCAGTTGTTACCAGTATAACATGCGATGTGATATGGCGGTTGAAAAAGGCACGACTACCATGAAATCACTATATGGCAAAATGTTTGCTGATGTTGTTGTACATAGAAGAATAAGAGTAAGACCCCTGGCAGCTGTTGCTTCTGCCATAGAAGGGTAAATTATGTCCCAGTAAATGTACAGCAACTGTTTATAACAGAATGATTCGCCTAAACAGTGGCCCTAACAAATTAAAGAAATATTTTGAGTACGAGCTAGCGCCTATGCCCCCTGCACTTTTCCATTATTGTTTTATGCGAAAAGGCACAAAATCATCTTTGGTGTCAGCTTTCAAGGTAGAAGAAAGAACTTTGAGTGTGACTAAACAAGCCATATATATTCTGGATGAAGGACACTTAATAAATTCTGTTGTTCTACCAAGGCCAGCATATTACAGCAATATCCTGAAAGCGTACGAGTCTTATATACAACTGCATTATGGAGAGAAATGTATTGTGTTCGATGGGTACTCCAATTGTCTAACTACAAAAGAGGAGGAGCAGAAACGCTGGAATACTAAAACATCACCAGTCATTCAAGTAAATAAAAACTTGTACGTCTTATTCTCAATCCAAGTTTTGTCTAGCAAAAAAAAAATCCCTAATTAATGCACTAGTCTTCCATTTGCAAAAAAAGTGGATTTTTTGTACACTAGGCATTTGAAGATGCTGATGTGAAAAATCGTGTGAACTGCATTACACACTTGTGTATGTGCAACTCCAGTAATTATAGTTGGACAAGATACTGATATTTTAGTGCTTTTAACGCCACTGCCTTGTAACAATGAAAACCTTTGTTTCGTAGGGGCAAAAAGTGGAAAAAAAGGAGAAAATTTCTTCAACATATTGAAACGTAAAAAGTATTCAAAGGTAACACTGAAGTGCTTCTTTTTGCACATGCAATGACTGGATGTAACATCACATCCAGTTTTTCAGAAAAGGGAAAATTAAGCAATTGAAGTTACTGGAGGAAGACTTTGAGTTAAGAGAAACAGTCAAGATATTAAATAAGTCCAATGCAACTAAAACAGAGATAGCTAGAGTTGGTGAGGAGTTCATATTGGCATTGTATGGAGTACCGGAAAATAAATCTGTGAATGAATACCGGTACTTCTATAACAAAATTGCATCCAAGCAACAAATTCAATCCGAGTTCGTCTTAGCCCCTCTTCCACCTACAGCAACGGCTGCTTCCCTCCACTCGTATCGGGTTTACCCGCAGCTTCAACAACGGTTACGGAATGAACCAGATCCCTGTGACTCGGGCTCCGAACTCGAAAGAAAATACATTCATTCCAATTTTAACGACACGGCCTGCGGCACCCGACGAGTTGTCACATTTAATAACGTGCAAGTGTAACGTTTCCTGTCAAACTTGTGAATGCAGAAGAGCAGGACTGAAGCGTACAGTGATGTGTGCCTACTGTGAAGGAAGATCATGTAACAACACGTATGTTGATATGACAGATTATGATGCAGAGGAAGATTCAGAATAACTATTCATGGTTAAGGAAGAAATTTTCAATAGTGCTGTGTTGAGAAGTGTATTGGAAACACTTTGCCATAGTATTTGTACCTATGTAACATAAGGACAGTACAAATAACAGGTATGAAAACAACAGTTGTGTTTGCTCTTTTTCGTGTGTAAATATTTAAGATTGGCTGACTTATTTGGTACCATTTTCTTTGTTTTTTCTCCCTCTACAAATTTTGTTTGAAATATATGTTCATATCTTGTACAGCTGTTGAAATATAGTCCAAAAACCTATAATCAGCAGACTTTTCCAAGATGGCGGCTATAGCAAAAAATTTTACGGGTGTTGATTTTTTGTGTGTTTATTAGCAGGTACTACAATTCCACAAAGTTTCTGCTTCTTGTAAATTTTTTCAAGGTAAAGCCATTTTTTTCTTAAAATGATCGTAGTATGTCTCATAATTCCACCATTTCATTTTTGTATTCAGAGGAAGCGTAGCACACGTCCCATTTATCCTTCCATTTTGCAATCATGATGCCGTCTGCATATTTAGCTGCTGTTTCGCCTTTCATCTACTGGTCTTTATCTCCTTCTGTGTATGTTTTCTGTCCATTCGTAACGTACCGGTACAATGGGTTCTATTTGCAAGCAATATGTTCGCAAGTATATACTGTCCCACGTTCGGTTCGTTTTTCAATAATTTAATTGCAACCTTGCGTGCATGACCTTTGCCACCAGTTTCATCACGAATTTTGGTATAAATTATAAATTTGACAATACGCCCTTAAGGAGTAGCCAACAAATACAGCTTTATGCCGTATTTGTGGCATTTATTCTGAATATATTGGCAAAAACGTAATCTACCACACCACAATACCATTGACTCATTTAAGCCGAGTCCACGGCCAGCTTAAAATGTTTCTCATTCTGTCGTTAAAAAATTTTCCTAATGGTCTCACTTTATAAAGCCTATCACTTGGCTGTGTTTCACCATCTTCTGGGTTCTTTGGGAAGTGGAAACATCTCTGTATAAGTAGAAATCTATTTATACTCATATTTCTAGCAAATACTTGCAAACCGAAAAGTTCATTACGTTTGCAATAATATTGTATCCTGTCCATCCTTATACTGCCCATGTGTAACACAAAACCTGTAAAGATTACAAACTCCTAATACATAACATCTTTCCAGGAAGTTATTCGTGACTTTTCGTTAGTTTTATTTTTGACAAAAACAATTAAAAGGCATACTGGTTAGTTTACGTAATTATACATTCAATGCAGTGATCCACATAAAGTAATCAATAGGTTCTTTAAGAATCACAGGAACTAGTAATGTTTCCTGCTTTGTATATGGATGAACACTCATGGAGGCTGAATCATTTTCCAAGTCAACTGATTCCTCTGCATTAGACAGACCTTCTTATTTCCTCAGCTTTATCACAATTTCCTTCCTGGCGTTCATTGTCACTGTCGTTATCTTTGAGTATTTTTAATAGCTCTGTATCTGTCAACAGTCTGTTGTCATCAGTTTTCAGCCTTGTGTAACCAGATGATTCTGCTGTACACGCCTCCATATTTTTTGGTGACTACACGATGACTACAGTACATATACACACCAAACACTATCAATGCACTACTCAAGTATCAACGTTCGCAATACTTCACGTCTCTCTCACCAACGCCGGACTGGCAAACACGCTGTTGAAGGGGACCATGTGAACAGCGCCTCAAGGCGTGATCGGCACGTAGCCAAAATATACCCATCTCGCCTTCAGGCTTGGTCGGCACTGAACTTATTAACTTGTTTTTTAGACTACAATAAACGGAAAATGGTATATTTTTTTATCTTTATGGCAAAGAACACCTTGGCCAATTGTCCAGCATTATACATTCATCAAAAACCTGTTACACATTACTTAGTTCCAACTCTTGGACCACAAAAACTCAGAAAAACAACTACATAAATATTTTCATATAAAAAAGATTGGTGAATCGTAAATTTATTTTATTACCTTAAAATGTCCAACTAACAAAGTAGTATATGAAATGTCATTTTCAGCAATTGCTGTGTATGCAAGAAACTTCCCCCNAACCGCTGGATTCTCTTATCACTCTTTATTTTTACTCCACATTTTTACATGACTTCCAAATAAAATCATTATTTTATTGCTCTGAAGTACAAAATGCAAATATTAAAATCAACCAACCTGTGTATATAATCATATCTTTAAAAACATTACCTACCATAGCCTGCTTTAAGAGTGCACAAATGTTTTAAATATACCAAAGTTGTTTACATTTTCTATTAAGAATGTGGAGAATAAAATAATCTAATGTCGTCTTAATACTGATCTGTGATAGTCAGATTGTATTATTTTTCCTTTTGTTCCTTTATACAAGTGATACAAAAAAATCAATGAATTTATAACTCTGGCAAATAATTTTACAAAAATCAAACAATTTAATTTTTTTAGGATTGTTGTACTTGGAGTAACTAGGAACTTTGTCGCATGTAGAAGCAAAACCAAATACAAAATTTTTCAGTAACCATACCCATTTAAACTTACATCTTTTTGACTAATGAAGGGGTCATGAGCGACATCCTTTATACAGTATCCATGAAAATTTTATGGAACTTTCCCATCATGAGAACATACAATTTTAAGCCATGAATATAAACTCTGCTATTAGCAGTGCACTGCATGCCATCTGTAATTAAAAATTAACAATAACATGAGAACATAACTAAAAATGTATAACAGCCAATAGGAAGCAAGATGAGCCCGGCAATATTGCAGCCCCAACAATGCGACAGAAGTAGAGCAAAACTAAGTTTTGTACATAAGTGCGTGCATGCATGCATGTGTGTGTGTGTACTTCCCAACTTTAGTATATGATAAAATAACTTGACATCAAAATCACCTTTCAATTTTTTTTTAAACATATTTTCATATGAATTTAAATATGGTCAAAAGTGATAAAAGTATTTCATGAGTTTTAAGCCATAATTATTATAAGAGTCTTGTCATTTTAGGATTTTCCTACAACCAAGTAAAACACTTGGACATATATTGTCAGGATATTGTGAACGCTGAGTAAAATATACTAAATTTCATAATGCACTGAGGTGTCGAACTATCGTATTATACTAGTCATGTCTTTGTGACTCCAGCGTAACACAACTATTCAAGACCTGTCAATTGTGAAGACCTACCCCAGGAAAACATTCGAGTGATGTTTACTTTGTACCACAAATGATTTTGACTTTTACAGTTCTTTCCCAGATCCACTGTTTTTATCTCAAAATAAATAAAACTTGGTGTTCTCATAACAGTGGAACCTCCATGTATTGAACCCAGATGTATTGAAAGTCTGCATCCATAAAGCATATTCTGTGGTACAATTTTTTATTTATCTGCATTTCAAAACCACACTCATCAAAATTTTTTGTCAGTCCCCTGAAAAACGATGGATAGAGAATCCACTTTATTACTGTGCCATTAAGAAATAAACCGCCAAATAGGAATATTTTAACTGAACAAGGGAGTACACCTATATCTATCTTCTTTTATGTAGTTAATTTCATAGTGTCGTCATTATGTTTGCTGAAGTGGAAATTTTATCATATTGTATTTGCATTCTATCCACACAGTCTGAAATACACATTTCAGTAAATGTGTGTGACTGGAATATTATTTATGGACACAAAATACTCAAAATTATTACAGTTTTCATTACAGCTGTATTACTAATAAGTATACCATTCACTGAATTTCATGACCACGATAAGCAGAATTCTTCAGGATATAAGTGTTTCCAATTTTATCATTTAACTAGCCACTGAAAAATATTTTAGCTTAAAATAAAAAACCGTTGTTGAACAAGCGAATTTGATTTGTGACTGCACATAAGAGTTTTTCTTATAATTTATGTACATAATTTGTTCCATTTCCCACACATACATAAAAATTCAGACTGCAAATGTCAAGACTGCACTTAAACTAATTATTTCAGAACTTTGTAGATTTTCTCTCTGGTCTGGCTAACACTGGTGCAACAATTTACCAGATATTATCTCAAAGACATACTTGCTACAGAAATTTGTGGTCTGTTCAAAAGTCATGCATCCATTTATCACATCCTATCCACACTATAGTTATCAATGACTAGCGAGAAGTAATGTTTCAAGTCAGTAAAATAACAATTTTTAAAGCAGTCTTGTGGGGAAATAGAAGTTTTGACAATTTTAAGAAACCTGGAATCTGAGTTATACCACTCCCTACAGTTGTCCATGAAACTACTGAACCTGAAGACTTAACAAGAAAATTGTCTCTGCAGGTAAGAGGACTTTAAAACAAAGGTGAGTAATGGCAATAGCATTCCTAAGCAATTGTTAGGTTATAAAACAAGCAAGTTTGAGGTAAGGGAACCAAAAAATACTGGTAGCAGTTCGTTCAGTTCATTTTACAGAACTTTAATTAGTAATTCTGGTATTTGCAAGATGAAATAAATGAGACTGCAACCACCTAAGGATGTTCTAGAGATAACGTTTCCCCCCACCACCCTACATTTTGAGGATTTTTGTGGTGACACAATATTCATGGTAACTTAATTAAAATAATAAATCATGTAAAAAAAACTTTCAAATTTTTGTAGTGTGAACATGAGAATTTTAACTTAAAATCTTGATTAATACAAATTTCAAAAAGTTATTTTAACAGAAAGTTTGGTTTCACCAGAAGTCATAGGAGCGGCATGTTGCAGTTTCTTTGAATTTCAGTGCTTGGTTCACCTATGGAAAGGGTTTACCTTCTATGTTACGTTTAAATTTTACCTCAAAAGTTAAAATTAAAATGACAAAACAAATTTCTAAAAAAATATATTTAACAAAATGCTAGTAACATGAACAATTATTTTAAGCTGTAGCCTACTGAAAATTTTTTATTTGTTCAATTTTAAGATGATTTGTACGAAAAAAGATAGAAATTTTAAATTTTAAAAATAAATTTTTTCCTGTTGTACTTTTTTTTTAGGCTATTACTTCATCTCAAAATAAAAAATCATATATTATACAAAAAATGTAGGAAATAATTTTAGTCTCTTGGACACACTTAAACATTCAGTTACATTTTACCGAAGTGTCCTAAGAGACTAATATTGCATATAACTATATTTAATGAGAAAATATTTACAAATGCATGCAAATTACAAAAAAAAAACATTCATTTCAGGTAGCACTTATTTTTTCCAACACACCATACCTAATTATATCGTCACAATATAATTACCATTTTTCACTTCGCTATTGGAAATAACATTCATCAAAACCAGAAGCGAGTAGCACCTAGAGATCGTTTACAACTAACATTGCAGCAAAAATATGTCTTTATTAGACAGTTCTACTTCTATTAATAATTTTAAGAAATTTCCACAACTGTGATACTTAAGGACTTTGAGTATGTTATTAAGGAAGGTCTGATCTCCATGTGTGCAAATTTATAGCTTTTTACCGATTTTTCATAGAGTTGACAATATGCCTGTACTAATGTAAATTTAAAGGTTTCTATGAAATATAATATTTAAAATAAATCTGGTAGAGGTTCATAGAAGCCCTGAGCATGCAGCTGCTGCAAAATGCAGTGTGGTGGCATAAGCCTTCTTGAAAAGAAAGAAAACTGCTGCCTTTCCAGAAAGCCATTCTACACAGCATTCTTCAAGTTGACGAGATGGCCAACTACAAAGCATTTTTGTCAGAAACCGCATTAGATTGTCAAAAAGGGTTCTAGTTTCAACGTAAGGTCTCCAAGTAAAACATCAGACACGATAGAAATAAACTACTACATGGTCTTGCTGAACAGCTGGAAAAGAAATCAGCGGACAGTGGAAAATACAGGATCGCCTTGCCCTTCCCAGGCTTTAAGATCTGTTCAGTTCAGTTCCTCGATGTAAAGATATTCTTGTCGACAGATAGCACACTGCTCACTGCATCCGTTTATTTCAGTTCCATACTCCTCCGTCTCCTATTCGTTCCAGGTCGCACCAAATAGCAAAATCGACTGAAGACGGAAGCAAACTGAAGACATCTGTTGCAGTGCCATATTGGTTTTTGTTCTTTGATTGAGAGTTCAATTACATAATACAATTTTCCATTACATGTGCACATATTATTTTATGTACAGATTTTTGTTTTCATTATTGAACTGGCTAGTTATAATTAATTTTGTCTATAATAATTGTAATCTTAGCAAGGTTTTGTGTTCATTAATACTGTTTTGTTTTTATACAAGCATATTTTATACTAATAGTTAAAACTTCTGGTCACCAAAAAATACATTATATATTTGCACCAAAAACTGTTAAATTTTGAGACATTACCTGTTATTATTTTTTCCTTGAATGGAAAATTTTTGTATCATGTAGTTTTTTTAATAATAGCATAATAAAATCATAATTTTACTGCTTTTGGGATGTACAAATAAAATAAACCCAACTATTTACAGAAGATTTTTACAAGTTTGACAAAGGTTTTATCATAATTAATTTTAAGGTATGCTTAGCAAAACTTACTTTATAAAATATCAGGGACAGGCACAAATAAATAAATATGCAAAAATAATTTTTAGCATATTTTTAAAATTGCAAAAAACCTTTTTGTGTGAATTTATACATTTTTAAAGCAACACACAGCACCTTATTTGAGTGTCAATTATGTAATTTCTTTGAGTGAGTTAGATTTTGTTGTTGATGGATCCCAAAAAAACAGTAAAATTTTGGTTCTGACATGTCATTATGCAAAAACTATGTGCTCTAATATTTTTTTTTTAAGGAAAATTGATCAGAAGTAATGTAAATAAGTTAGAGAGTATTTGGTAAATATATAAAGAAATAAAATTTTTTCATAACCGGAAAAAGATAACTGAATTCTCAATGTTCTTTGAGTTTCAAGTTTATTTTATAAATTCAAAAACGTACCAATTTGTCCAGTTCATGGCAAGCGAATGCACCACCACCTTCTTCCTCAGAAAAAATGAAATTGCTTATTTTAATGAAATACAAACTTTCCACAAAATTATCAACACACATACTTTTCATCAGAGAATCCCAAACTGAAAAGAAGAGGACGGAACCAGTGTGTGCGCTGGTTAACAAACGTAACTGGAATCTTTCAAAATCGTGCAAAATACCTACACTGACTCTGTAAACTTAAGAGCACAAAATAAGCAAGGTAATACACCACCACCTAAAACACCTAAATTTTTTTTGGCCTAACCAGTTACAAATTTCTGCCAAGTTCTTCCTACACATTTTTTTAAAAGTGCCGTAAATGCCTTACCACTACATGTACAACCGTTACAGTACAAATAAATTCCCTTCCCTATTTTTGACTTTCTTTCCCATGAAAAGAACATTTGTGGGTGAAATGGAGGGAATGCCAATAACAGATTGAGTCTGCATGACTCATGACTCAACAAGATGGTAATTATAGGTCACTACCATAGAGTTCAGGGTACACCATCCAAATGAAGTGGGTATGTTACAAAAGTAAAGAATAAAACTAGTCAAAATGCCTATTAGCAAGGCAACATAATATCACTACTGTTATAAACAGCTAACTTCATTTTTTTTTTTTAGCACTTCAATAACCAGCGATAGATCCAGAGTGGGGTTGCAGAGGAGATAAACCCCTCTCCCCTTCCAAACCATCACTTTGACATGAAACTGTTCTGTGAATGTTTTAAAACTGTAATGAAATAAAATAAGAATTGTTTAAAATGCTGATTTTATTTGATTAATTTAATATTTCTTCCTAAATATATGAGAGGAAGGAAAATTTTGTGAAAACCAACCCATGAAAATTTATATTACACTAAAAACTTGCAGTTATATCTGTCAACTTTAAACACCGCTATTAATACCAGGGATATAGGACAGTTAAAAAAAAAATTACAAAAATGCAAAATATTTTACTTTCACCAATAAAACCTTTTTACACAAAACCATTAATATGTACAAAAATTTACATAAATCATAGCTTAAATAGTCATCTTCCTAATTAAATTCCTATAAATACTAGTTTATGACAAAATTCTGTGTGTACAATACATTACAAGGACATTTGCCATTTTGGCAGGGGTGTACAAAATTAAACAATTTTACATTCAATTTAAATTTTTTATAATATAATAAAACACAAAGAAAATTTATATTGCTATAAGTTACAGGGAATTAAATTTCCATATGATACAGTATACAGAAAATAACAATACTTGAAAGTTTGTCACTTTCCTGAATATTACAGTAACTTTCTCTGGTCCCTATTATATTGTTTTAGCATTGATTACCATCTCAAGTAGGAGCTAATTTTGCAAAAGTTTTTCTTAGAGGTCACCTGGAAAGCATAAAAAAGTTTTATAACTTTTTTAATTTACACATTTTAAAATGCCTAAATATTAAGGTCTTAGTCACAAGTGTGGATTGAGGAATATCTGGATATACAAGTATATTCCCTCCTGAAATAAAAATAAGAAACATCAAAATAAAATTTGATAAACGCCAAAGTCAAGCCACTTTTCTATAGGCTGGTGACGGTAAAGGGAGCACTTTTGAGGCCCTAGTTACTTTTTCCTTTAAGCTATTTTTTGTATCCTTTAACCACCTTTTTAAATAAATAATGACATGCAAGTAATAAACACAGTGTGTATATTCCACCACACACGGAAATTAACGCCCAAGACTAAAATAAAATATACTTATTGACTATAATTCCAAATGAGAGGACTTTCAAAAGTGCTCACTTTGTCGTGAATAGCGTATAGTGTTCTTAATGGTGCAATAGTGCTAAATAAAACCATTTTAACTAACTTTCAAGAGGAAGTGATAATACAGTAGCAATACCAATACCAGTAATACCAGTGGAAAGAGACTCATCATTTAGTAATGTGTTGTCTAAACTGATACCACACGAATAAAAGGAATGAAAGTCACATATTTCAACCTTCCTACAATGAATAAAATAAGAAACTTCCAGGTGAATGTGAGAATAAATTAATGAGATGGATGACATGGAATTAACATCAGTTCCTGAAACAAGTGATGGATGGCATGAGTAGACCTAGCTCCAATGCTAGTAATACTAGCCATAATATGTTACCAACTCTAACACAAAAAATTGTGGGTGCCTAGTCACACATACAAATTCCGCCAGAAAATATGAATTTAATACTTATTTAAAAAAGAAAATGAAAGCTGTCTGAACTTTAGTGACTTTCATGCTTTAGAGAGGGTAAAAAAGCATTTGTAAATTTTACTTAGTTTTTCTGGAGACCTTATTGAGAACTGGAGCCAAGTAGCATTAGGCACCTTCTGTGTACTAGAAAGACACAAAGGAATTCCGCCATGAAGTTAGTCAATATCACAAGAATACAGCAACCTCTCTGTACCAACCAATTTATAGTGTCCGCCTTTCCACAAGGACTCTGTTTTGAGAAACTGCAAAAATTTTGGTAAAAGAAGTTTAAAATTTGAGGGGAACCAGCAGAAAATTTATTTGTTGCACTTTATTTGGTTTCTACACATTGTGTCTCTCTTGGTGAGCACTGTACTTGACAAAGCATAAATCTAAACGTATACATCTCCACCCCCATCGCTGGCCGTGCTAGCCACAACACCTGTTTACTCAGCCTACCCATTAACCCATCAGGCACCCAAATGTTTCAGTGCAAACACATTGTGCCCTTACTTGCTTGCCTTATTACTTTGCTTGCGTTATTATGTCTTGGATTTCGCTTGGTTTTCAGTACTGTTTGTGCTGAAATTATTTAGAGATGGGTCCGAACCCCATTTTGCAGATATTACTGATACTTTGTGGCTGATCTCACAGATAGTGCCAATAGATACAAATTAATTTTTTATATGGTGTCTGAGTAACATTAAAATACCCCCAAACGGAATTTTTTTTTATCTCCTTTCATATCAGATTAAAAATTAGCATAATGTTATTTTTTAAGTGCTGCATCATTGGCCTCCGAGAGGTAGGTTGGACGTTTTGGCACAGTGCTTGCGACTCAAATCATTCTGCCTACACTGTGAGTCTGTGTTGGATGCAGTGGGAACAGGAGGGTGAACACACACGTCAAAATGACTCTGGTCGACCCCCAGCAGGGACCACTCAAGATCAAACAATGACCTTAAAATTTTAGTGTGTGAAAATAAAGATCATCTTTAATTTTTGGAGGTAAAATTGGAATAAAAACTGATCTTATATTTGTGTAAATATAGCAATCGTTAAGTAGGAGCTTTCAGATGTGATACAGTAAAACCTCGATATAGTGAACCTCTTTGTAACAAAAACCTCTCTATAACAAAATTTGTGTTCGGTCCATTCAAAACTAGAAGATAGCACATGACATTTTCTAATATTTATAATAAATTTAATTATTTTTCACTTTTTCACACAAAATCTCTTTACATTTATAACAAAGACTGAAAAGTCTAATTACATTTTATTTCCCTTCATATTGTTCTTTATTTTTATTTTTTTTTCAAAATTTTATTTTGTTGCCACAAGAGATTTTTTTTCACACAAGTGTTTAAAAGAATATCAATTTAAAAGAACCAATTCAATTTCAGCAGCAATGAGATTCAAAATTGTTTGCATAATGAAAAAAAAATAACACATTGTAAATCACCTATCTATGAAGAACCCTTCTATATAAAAACAAAAAAAAAAAATTTCTTTCCTTCAATTTTGTTATATAGAGATTTTACTGTCTGCTTCTGGGCATATAACGGCATTCAGAAAACACATGGTGTGCATGAAGTTATTGTATAACACTGCAGGAAATAATGCTGAACAGTAAATCTTTGTTATAACTTGCAATAATTTGCTACAGCAATAACTTGTCTCACCATTGTTAGTCGTCATTATAGCACGGTTCCACTGGGATACCAACACAGAAACTTCATTGCGCAACAAAGCTGAACCAAAATGCACCCAGTCTGCCGAAGCTTACAATAAAGTGAGAGAACAACAATTATCCTTAAAACAAAATCTGTTTCGAGTTCATTTACAAATTAGTGCCTTTACTCTACTTTTACACGTAAACCACAAACAAAAAAAAAATTGCATCTCCACTAGTGCTTTTCACATGCATATGAAACTGTGTAGCACAAATATTTGCAATTTGGCAGACAATGTCATGTGTTTTAAGGGCGCCATCTGCTCAAGACCCCGAACAGCACGCAAAGTTCCAGTTGTATGGATGTAATTTAAAAACGGTTCAATATTTCTGAGCACTATCTGCTTACAAATAACTTTTAAGAAACTTTCACGACCGAAACATAGTTTCTGTTTATTATTTCAGTTTCTTCTAATGTCTATATTTTTAATGTGGAAAAGGGCTAAAGGGTATTTCACAACTATTTTTAGTAGAGACGTACGAGTCTCAGCATTATCGAAAAATAATCAAGATGAATAAATTGTCGATTTCATCTCTAGACAATTTTAAAATCTTTGAAACTTACAAAATTTCAAATTCGATAGTAGCATCTTGGCAATAGCTTGTAAGGTTGGGCGCTACAAGTACACCGCTATAAGGTGCCGGTTTGCACTAGACTACCTCAGAGGTGGAACACGAGACTCTGTACAATGGACGCCAATTACATAGGAAATAAAGTCAAGTTCCAAAGTATTTGTTATGTACTTTTATTTACTATTGAAGCTACACATTTCACTTCCAAAGTTCCAAATATGTAGAGTACAAAACATTCACAGATAATTAGACACTGGCAGAACAGAACCACAGTCGTTTACGAACTAATTCTTGTTATAAAAACTGGCTCGAAGAAACTTAAATGTGGCGACCTCCCACACCGGCGGAGAAATACTCTAGTAAAATTTAGTTTGCAGATGTGGGGGTTTAGCATCACGCCCGACGCGGCCTAGGCGAGCTTTGTAAGACGACTGCTTCCGACGACTGCTCTATATCAACTGACCTGCACTGATTCAAGGGTGACAGGCACATACGTCTTTGTGCTACCTCTCAACTCCCTCTCCTGAGATAAGGGCCTGGCCACGCACGCTCTCCACACGTTATCGAAACTGATTATCTAAACTGCGTTGTACAAAACTAAGACTGCGCCGTCAACATACGGNACAAAACTAAGACTGCGCCGTCAACATACGGATAAACGAACTTCTCGTACAAAATTTGTTGACGCAGTCTGAAAAAAGCTAATCTAATGTTGACGCTACTGAAACTGAAAACTACGACTTTCGAAACAAAACTGCAACCGGACTCCTGATAAACGTAAACAGCAAACATCTGCCCGATAAACAAACTATCACTGTAAACAAGCCACCACAGCTTTAATTTCAAACCCGATAAAAATATTACAAAGCTTAGCAAAGCTTAAGAAAATTGAACGAAAATGAAACACGTGTCCCGAAAATTAAGAATACTGCATCATTACAAGCTGATTATTCAAGTTAGTCATTAATATTATTGGACATTTTTACTTGCACGTACATAATAAGGCAATAAATGCCCACATAAAATATCATTTTGAATTGGCTAATCATAGTTCTACATGCAACACACGCACACAAAACATTCAACATCTTGCGTTACGTTTCTTGGTTTAAACAGTCAGCCGAAACCTGTTTCAGAAACCCAACTTTCCAAACTAAGGTTTTAGTGAAGTGTTTATACACTCATACGAAACTCTGTTTTGGGAACTTGCGTTTCATGTGTTGTTTTAAATCACTATCAAAAGAATGAAAAAAAAAATTTTTTTAATCATTTTTGTTATGTTGCTACAAAAAAGGAAATACATTTTACACACAATCGTAATTATGTCAAAAAAGTAAGTTACATACATTGCTTGATAACACACAATTAAAAAATGGTATTTTGTAACTTTTTTTAAGATGCAACATATTTATTGTGTATTAGTTATTTTCGTACGTACAGAAAAATTATATAATCACACTACATTTACACACATTATTTTAACCAATTAAACATTTTGTTTTACATTTCAACATATCCTAGTTGTAATTTCATACCATATTTACAAACAAAACCGAAGTTTTGTTGTTCATACAGTGCACAAAATCTAAGATTCAACGCAAAACTTAAATTACAAACCTCGGTTTCGAGATCTAGCGAAACCTCACTTTTGCAGCGTTCATAACCATACACAAACTCTGCTTTCCGAAACCCAGGTAACCGAAACTGCAATTTCAGATGATATAAACGTGTGGTCAAACACATTCCAAAGATTACCCAAGCAGTAAAAAAATGTGGCACTTTGAAATAAACTACAGTAGTTTGACAACAAACCACAACATGCTAGTAACAACGGTGCGAAGTGAACACTCACAACTGGAATGTGTGAAGTAATCTACGGCCACAGCCGCAGCACCGCTTGTCTACATTGATAGTTGTGCATTAAATCACATGAAACGAAAGTGTGATATCAAAATTGTTCTGTTAATAGGACTGTGTTCATAAAATATCTAGTCTCAAATTATGGTAGATGCTGCAGCCGATTTTAAAGACCGTAAAAAGCCATCATTTAAACATTTTATGTAAAAAGAAAGGGCAAAGGCGAATTTGAAGTGAGCAAGAATTTAATACAAACGCCAACCGGATCAAGTAGTCTGAGAAGAGATTTTTTTTAAAAGTGTGGATGACATTGATAATACGTGGATATGGTCTGTCTTATATAAGTTGGCGAGATTTTGACGTCAGTGAGTGGCAAATTGACATATACATAACATTGGAAGATATTTTTATGTCATACCGCCACTCTCCACACCTTCCATACATGCTTGATATTAATTCCAAAAGCCTACAGAAATATCAAAGGGTATAGTTAAATAATTTTTTCAAATAATTTGACAAAATATATTTTAAACTCTTGTCGTTTTGAGCCAATAAAAGGAGAAAAGTGAACTTTTACAAAGATGGAATCAAGAGACAGGTCAAAGTGCTGCTACCTGTTGAGGTAGTTGACAACACGCCCTTCCACGCTATCTGACAGCCAGATCCCGAACTAAAACAAGTTCTCCCGCTAACCCAAATTTTTGTTGTTTTCGTGTTAGTATTATTCTGTGTTAATAAAACAAAGAAAATGGGATGCACATGAGTAGTTTTAAAGAATTCTTACATTATTCCACGCCACATATTCCTAACTCAGTATAACTGCTTTGCAAAAATCATTGGCAAGTTGTTTGTTGGCAAATGAAAAGTGCGTTGTCAAGCAAGTTCCCCGAATTACTTTTATTTCCAGTCTTAACATATTAGCTGTAACATCCAAAGTGTGAGAAGTACTACAATTACTGTCTCGCAAATGTTAACCCAATTTCATTGTCTGTACTAAATAAAAAAATAGGTAACAAATATTTCATTTTTTTTGCAAGATTTTCTGTTTTTACTTTTAAAACCTACAATTTTTTAGACAGATGTGAGTCTACAAATACCTTAAAATTTGTTTAGCATTACAATGGAAAGTGGATTAGTTGACAGCGTGTTAATAAAATAAATACACAACTGCCACTTGACGCACCAGCTGATGGTGAAAGGATACATAAACAAAAAGTAAACATGGCGTCTTTGAGTTTCCCAAAATTTTTTTTGTGGATTTACAAAAATTGTATTTTAGGATTGAAGCCTTTTAAATAATTACTGCTTTAAAGAATGCTAACTGAGACAAACAGTATTGACACCTTATTATGATGTTATGATTATTAGGGGGGAAATAATGAGATTCTCGGTCTCGTCTCGAACTTGAGAAATTACTTGTCGCACCTTTAATTTTTAGATATTAAATTTCTGGAAAAGTCTACTTAACATTCCTTACGGACATGCCACAAACCTTTGCCTATTTCTACAAAATAAAATGAGAAAGTCACCACAGAGCATCTCAAGAGGCAAGTCGACGAAAGATTGTCTGCAGACCAGTTCAGTACCTTGCGCATACAGACAATGAGGCATGTGATGTGCATACCTAGCTTACCCTTCAGATCATGTTTATGTCTGCTATGATTTTTAAGCCATTCAGTGTGTATGTTTTCAGTAAGTTTTTATTTCATGGTATATGTAATATGTTACTGCTATTGATTCTGACAAGCATGATGTTTAACACTAGTAGTGTAAAATGCACACATTTAACGATTTAAAAATTTCAGTGAATTTACAGGATGTCTACCGGTTGGTTTGCATAAATAAAATTTAGTGACATTTTCATGATATGTATGATGTACATATAGTTCATTTCATATAAGAAGGCCACATTCTGAAGGTCAGTGAGTGGCAACTTAATATATTGAAAACAAATAACCTGCCATTTACAAAATCCTGTATCAGCTGATGCACGAACGAACAAAAGTTAATATTACGTTGGCTATTCTGAGAGCAGTGCCGAAGCACATCACACAAGCAGAAGATACGCGGATAAGAAAGAGTTCGTAGATTAATTAATACATTTTATTTTACGTGGTCATAAAACAGCAGTTTTTAGTTTTAGAAACGAAACTTCGTGATAAAATAGTAATGTATAGGTGTTCAAAATGAGATGCACATTAAAACGATACCTATCCAAATGTGACGAAAAAATCCAAAGTTTCCAGACTCTCTAACCAGGTGCTGCCATCTTGTGAGTTAAAAGCGCACCATCTTTTGCAACATGCCCTTCCACGCCATCTGTCATCCATATCCCGAACTACACCCAGAAACATATTATAGTTTTGTTGTTTAAAATAACCTATTTACACGCATATACAAATAATTATATTTTCCCGCGAGCTCTGTATAATTTTTAAAGTAACATATATTTCGTGTACCGCGTTTACGAACGACCCTACACACGTCCACCAAGCTCCGTTTACGAAAGCAGCGCCACCCAAGCAGTTCACCTATTGCCACAGGTAGCAGCACCTCCTGGACGCGCTGACTCGCCACATCAAAGCCTATTCTTGACACGCCAGTTGATGGCGAATGGATACATAAACGAAAAGGCACGGCGTTTGTCAACTGTCAAGAATGTGGCCTTCTTATGTGGTACACAGTATACCTATTAACTTTCAGAATGAGACTTGCCAAAAAGGCAGATTTTAATGACATTTTGCCATATATTTAAGTGGTTTGCACTCAAAAGCCAAGAGAGCTTACTTGACAATGGCCACAAAAGACTGCAATCAACACACCATGTCTTCTCATAATTACAAATAAAGTGAGGCAAATGTTGGAATTTAAACCCCTATAAAGTTATTACTAAAAAAAAATTGCAATTTTATCATGCATGTAAAATTAATTACACTGATTTATTTGAAATATAATGTAAAAATGTAAAAAAAACCACTGCATTACAAAAATGACAAAAAAAAGTTATAAAACAATTAAGCCAATGAAGAGAGACAAAAAAAAATTGCAAAAAAGTGGTTAAGTTATAAAACAATTAAGCCAATGAAGAGAGACAAAAAAAATAGCAAAAAAGTGGTTTACCTATTACCCTGACAAAGGAAATGCAATTATATTCATGAAGCAGGTTAGTTTATATGAAAAGAGAAATGATGATTTACTCAGTAACCAAGGTTATTTAACACCCACTATCGGGGTTAATTTTTTTTATGTTAGGAAAGCTATCTCGATGATATAGCAAAATCTAACAACAAATCAACTGTCAAAACCCTAGTACAGTCTGTAAATCATTTATTTTCACTATTTTTTTTCAATATTTTTAGAATTACCTAATACTGCATATCGCAGGCCACATGGTTGTGTTTGAATTGCTTAACATTAACCTTCAAATTAACCTATACTTTTGTACAATCCTTGGGTGAAAACCAGTGTATTTGACAAGCAAAGGTGACAGTTCTATTCCTGTTTACACAAGTTGCCCATTTCTTGAAATAATATACAGTGGAACCTCTATGTATAGAACTCGGATGGATTGAAATCCCGCATCCATGGAACATATTCTGTGGTCCCATTTTTTATTTATCTGCATTTCAAGACCACAATTAATTTAAAGTCCACATGTTCGACATTTTTTGTCAGTTGCCTGAGAAACGATGGACAGAGAATCCACTGTATTAATAGGTAGAATATTCAAGTATGTTTGAAACATTCACTTGCCTTTGAATGTATCTAGTCACACATTCTCGAGAGATGTTATCATGATTTAGCCAAAAACACACTACTGTCCTCGATTAACACAAGTGCATAGTATAGTTTAAATAAGGTTAACATTTGCTGCTTTTATATTTACACAATGGTAAAGTAATTTGTTTCTTTAAAAGTCTGCTGTTCCTGTTCAACGTGCCACGAAAACAAAGTGTGTGAAAACTACAAATTCTAAACAACAGCAACAAATAAACACAGGCACTAATGAATGGCAGGCATCGTGCAGGTAAACCATGTTGTCACACACAAAAAAATGGTACCTACAAGGAAATAAAACCATTAGTTAACATTACGCAAAAAAAAAATTGTACATTTATTTAGACAAAATATGTAAGGGGACGTAAGTAATGCAGTACTTCAAATCATCTGCACAAACTTCTGTAGTTACATCTCTTGCCACTGGTTATCTTTCACACTCAACTGTTGAGCTATACATAAGCCTTGAGCCTTGTATCTGGCAGCACATATGTTCCAAAAAAGTCAAACTAAATTTTTTTATAAATTATAATTTCTCATGAGACATAGCATATTGCTCAAAACTATGTTAAAGTGCTATATCAAAAACCATTTTCACAATATTATCGGCAGTGCAGTGCAAGGTTACTGCACGGGAGAAAAAGGCGGTCAACAAACACTAGAAACATGCGTTTTCTGAGATTGCAATGTCCGGGAAACATTTTCGTGACTTAAAATTAAAAAAATTACTGAAAAATTGTGACTTTTTTTAGACCTTTGTGACCTTTTCTAGAACTCGTGACTTTTCCGGGATTTTCGTGAATTTTGTAACCTAGTAAAAACCCTGATTTATGGTTACCAAATTAATGTTGGACCTTGCAAGATAAACATTCAACTTTTAGGGTTGTGGAAATAGTTTGTATACTGAAACAATGATGAAAAATCACAGGTTTCATTTTTGTTTTTGCTGCAAGTCTAAGCAAAATAAAAATTTTCAACTTCAATGAATAATAGAGCTTATCAAATGTTCATTTAGTTAAACAATGAAAATTTTTGTCGGTATTTCCATTTACTGAAATGTATTATACTATGAATTCACTAAAATAATTATACAAAAAATTATTTGCGTTCTGCAAGGATTTGATTACAGTATTGAAATTCTGTTTTACGCACTTCACTAACATCACCTATTATTCATTTGTAATTGAAGGAAATATTCAGAAATGCTGTCATACTGTACAACCACTAATAGTACATTGCAAATTTTATTTCATATTTTAAATTGAACTGATAATGTGTGAGAATGTGTGTGACATTTCCTAGAGAAACCCTTGATCAAATGTTAAAATTTTAATAAAAGATTGGTTAATGCTGAGCTCCCATGAAACTATTTTTCAATTTCATTTCAATTTCAAGTACTTCAGTAACCCATTTTTAATTTTCACTTCACAAAACCAAAAGTTAATTTACACAACCCAACTAATTTTGAAAACTGACAGTTTTTAAAATGTTTGGCCTTATATGCAATTAAACAAAGTATCCATATACATTTCTTCAGACAATCTACTACATATTCAGTTACAATCCATGGCGTTAAAACATTTTTAAGAAAATCTACAAAAATGGTTAAGTAACTAAAAGATTAAGTAAGTAACTGGTTTGTGGAAAGCAAATAAGAAAACACACTTTCCACTGAATCTTAGTATCATACAAACACGTACTTAGCACTTTGAATTTCTAAATAGAAATTCCAAAGCTACATTCTGCAATAAAATAACTTATAACTGCACAACAGTAAAGTATATACAATTCACTTCAAGTAGAAAACAGTCTATGCTCAGCCAAGTATGATCTTGCGCACAAGTTCAAAGTTGTGACATGATCTACTCTCTCCAACAAAGCAAGCAAAGTCAATCGAGAAGGTTCCAACTGTTATTACTCCAGCTGATAAACTGGAAATTTCATACCCTCTGAACAAAAATTAAGTTATCAATACCACATGGTATAGCCTACTAGTAAGTGAATTTTCACTATTATATATATAGTGATTGTTGTGAAAATCGATAGTCAAGACAGTGTTCCAAGACTTGAAAAAGAAGTCAGCACTTGATTCGAAATTTCGGTCTTTAGACTACCTATATACAAACACTCGTGTACTGTTCACAGCGCAGAACGAGGAAACTAGCTGTTTGCAGACACTTTTGTCGACTCCTGGGGCACTGGGAAATAATGACCATGTTCCATTCTCATTTTAGATGTGTGGTCCATTGTGTTCTCAATACTGGACAGTGTCCTGTACAAGGCAAAATGTCATCATTACACAATTGCATGGAAATATTACAAAAAAAAATGAGACACACAAATCAGCATAGGTGAATGCACCCACTGACACACAGACAAACATAAGCACATACACATACATGAACACAGAACTGCTTTAACTACCACATGCATTCAAATAAACATGACATACGGAATTTACCTTTCAGTCGCCAACCTAAACATGATGTGATATCACTGCAGTTTGAAGATGATAACATTAATAAAATCAACAGACCTCAATAATTCAAGGTTAGATGTAAATAACTTTTAGTAAATGATGATGAAGTTTCACTAATTTTTGTATAATGAAATTGTTTTCTTTCTGCTTATAAAGATGACCACTTGTTAGAATTGCTTACATATTCATCAATATGTAAAAGGACAAATTCAAGTACTCACAGTCTAGTAATTGTCAACAGGCACACACATACAAAAGGAAGACACATTTGTCATGCGTATGCGACGTTTTGGTGGCCTAGCAGTCCCTGGGCCTCGAAATAAGATAATCCCAGCTTCAAACCATACTCATCAGCTATACCGGCAAATTTTCCCGCCGCACCCCAGTTTGGCACCTGGCAGCTAGGTTTACTTCCAACAGCGCGCTTCCACCATATTGCAGTGGCCTAACTCGCCGCCTGATGAGGCTGGCCTACGCCAGCAAAACGTCACAATCTGTATGTGTGTGCCTGTTGACAAGTACTAGACTGTGAGTACTTGAATTTCTGTCCTTTTACATATTTTTGGTAGCCCAGCAGTTTACTTGTAGTCTTAACCCATTTAATTATTCTTCACTTTAGACAAAGTAAAAATTTAAAATTGCTTGAAAATATTTTATCTTATGGTAGTTACACATACTAATGCAGGGTGTTTTTCAGTGTTAACACTAATTGCCAAGTGAAGCGCAGGTTTGGGTTCATACAACCTAAGAAACCTCATCCAAACTCTCCGAATCCAAAGGACTCAAATAAAAAACAAGCTGGCCATTATTACTAAAATGATATCTGATAACCACAAAGATGGTGACATAAATTAAGGTTGATTATAAAACTAAGTACCTGGAAAACTAAATACCTGGCAGAACCTAAAAATACCAAAGGAAAGTTGTTGAGGTCTACGAATGATGTCGAAAACACAGTGGAAAATATAGAAGCTACTGAAATGGCTTTTGGTTTCAAAGCATGTGCAATCATTATGACAGCAATTCTAAAACTTGTCATGTGTTGAGAACATCTGCTACATAGACCACTCAAAAGCCAAGATGAAGATGTATGGAACTGAAGCATCAGTTTCCTATTTTTTATCAACACATGAACACAAGCCAACCAAGAAAAAATTAATATACCAGTTTCTGAAGTACAGTACGTACATTTTTTTGGACAAAACTATTAATTAACACTGTCTTTTTCCATGTTTATTAAAAAACTTAAAAAAAGGAACATCATAAAAAATCAGCTAATGATGACTTAATAGCAGTCATCAAAATTTAAATGTTATAACATGATTGATTACCATATTAGATTTATCTTTCCCAGCATTAGTTAACCTCCAATTTTGTACCAGGAGAAATGAATAGAGAAATACTATGACGTAACCCATAATTTAAAAGTTCTGTTTATATTTATCACGTGGTCATACAACCAAAACCTGGAGCAAACATTGTGAAACCAACCCTCATAACTGAAAATACTTTACAGTAAAATTCTGATACAACATACTACTTCATATTAACATATCTTTAACTTTCATATAATTTTCAATTCTCACCCAAAGATGCTGTGTAAACTATATAAAAATATTTCATTTTAACACACAATATTGACATTAACTTACAGTACATTGTACATTACTTTACCCGGGTCTTCCAAAATGGAATAAACTAAATGTTCATATGCAGTTTTTACAGAAAGGTATTGACTTTTTAACAATTTCAAAACTAAATTGGGTTTTGTTTACCAATGACACGTAAAAAAACATGCAGTCATGTTCAGTATATTGTTTACTTATACACTGCAAACACTTGATTCTTGCTATCAACTTGCATTCCATTGATTCACTTGTGTCAACCTAGATCAACAGCGTGGACATGCAGCACTATCTAGAATTCTTTCGTACATCAAAACGTCAATGTATAAATGGGTACCTGTTTTGTATTTGTACGTATAAACTGCTTGTGCGCATCCGCGTGGACGTTGTGTGCTAGTGCGCAGATTGATACCTACGCTGCAAGCAGTCCCTACCACAGCCCAAGGATCCTCAGTTGCTTTCGAGATGGTGTCACAGTAAGTCTCGCTTGTGCGCTCTACCTTTCTCGTTAAGTCTCCAGCAGAAGGTGTGCACATTTCTAACAGTAGATGTATGCGTGTTTTAGTACCGCTTTTCATAACGTACGGTAGACCCCCTTTTAGAGAACGACTTTGTGCAATCACTACACTTGTAAACATTACGAGATCAATTTTAACGCCTAAAAAAATCCAGAAACTGTATGTCAATGTGAGGTTTCTTTCCCGGTGAAGACTGTGTTTATACATCTCCCACATAAAACCAAAATGATTTTACATGAAATATTAATTTTAATCGATAAGAATAAAATGATACCCCAGAAGTGTAAACTTTTTCTCCCCTTGTCACCAAAAATTTTAATAACATTGAACAACATATTTTACTGAGCATGCAGTCCATTTTCAGGTGTTTCTCATAAGAAAAATAAAAAGGATTTGTTATTGAAATATTAATTTATTTCAAACAATAAACATTTTCTGGATAAACTGCCTTCAGTGTTATTTATCAATTGACAGATATTTTTTCCAAGGGTAACTTCACCAATAAGTGCATTTTCATATTTTAGAAATTACAGTTTTATCCTCACTTTTTAAAGAATATTTCTTTGTAACTACATATTAATTTTCTTTACTGAAGTGACTAATCCTGCCATAATTTCAAGGAAAGCATGTTGTAAAGGTTCAGAATTAAGACCTGTATAAAATACTTTCATTACTAAGTACAGTAGACCTCCAATTTTGCAACCCCTGGATTTTACAACAGCAGTGATTTTGTGACAAAATTTTTCAGGACCGTAAAAAAAAATTCAAAACTTTAAGAAAAAATAAATAGTTATAGGCAAAAATGCAAGAAGTCACAATTAAAGTTTGTTTAAAAAAAATACAATTGTAAGCATGCAACCTTCAAATATAGGGGTTGTATCAATACAAGTTAATAGGTAAAACACAAAATATAAAAGAAAAAAAAATTAGTGACAATTCCTTTAGAACGTTGACTGGCTGGTCCGCACCCATTGTCTGCCAAGTTAGGCAGTGTGAGCAACTCGTGACATAATTTTTTATTGTATTTGCTGACTTGCCTCATGATTTTAACATAAACATCTTTATTTCACAACTAAAGAAAAAAACTCAAAAAATATAACAATAAAAAACTTTGTTTATTATTAACCGTAGAACATGCCTACATCAGTCAAAATGTAAATTATTCATAGATACACACATGGTTGTAATATACACACACCAGTTCATATCAATTCATGGGCAAGGAAAAAAAAAACAAAAATGTGGTACATAAACCATTCACTGCAAGTGCTGCAGTCATGGATGCCATATGGTCAGTCATTATGTATATATAGTGCAATGTGCAAGGAGTTTTTTACAAAATATTTGCTACAAAAAATAACATATTTTGGTAGTGAAACAAAATAAAATGTGGTGTGAAAAAAAAAACTTGGTGTTGGTCTGTATAGTGAAGGTATTCGTTACAGAGAAAAATTCATTGTTTTAAATTTCAGTGCACTGAGTTAAAAACTTTTATTTGTGTCAAAGTGAGTTTATGGGGCATAATTTTAGTCTAAAGAGGTTTAAATTTTTTTTTTTAATTGTATAAGACACTGTGGACTACATTTGTTTAATTTTGTAACTTGCTTTCTTTCTTCCTTTTCTCACACATTTCTTTCATCCTCTTTCGATGTTTTCTCTCTTCTCTCCTCTGTCCAAATGATCCCCCCCCCCCAACCCACAGAAACCAGTACATTTTTGCAACTTGTCCCTAAGTAGTGAGCGTATTTTAATGTCTTCTTGGGTAATTTAGATTTCCTCCATGCCCTCTTCAGTTTCAATTTTTTTAAGTAGATGAAAAGTTTTCCTGTAAATCTCTTTGAGTTCATTCTTTGAAGGTGTCTATAAAATGAAATTCTTCTCTTCTTAAGTACGTCTGTCATTTTCTCATTGTGTGTATAAAATTCCTTGTTATGGCGTTGCCTGTATTGTTCCCCGTCTAACTGGTCCCAGTATCTTTCTTAGCATTATTCTTTCTGTGATTTCTAATTCATCCATTATCATTTTCTTATTTAAAGTTAAACATTCTGCTGAATAGAGTGCATCTGGAAAAATTACTCTTGAGTAATGCCTTGGTTTAGCATTAATGAATATTGACTTATTATAGACATTACTAGTTAGTTTATAAGCTATTTTCAACCTGTTAACCCTTGATTTAATAGCTGCTTCTTTTGAAAAATTTATTTCAATAATTTTGCCTAGATATTTGAATTGGTCTGGCCTGTTAATTTGGCCGTACTTGGTTTTCATTTTCTTGGGAGCTGTCTCAACGTTGGTCATGTATCCTGTTTTCTCAAAGGAGATTGTAGACCTGTCTTTTCGGCTTGCTCATTCAGTAGTTCTATCTGTCTGGTGGCTATTTCAACTGAGTCTGAGAGGATTGCTAAGTCACAGGAACATATTTTTCTCCGAGAGTTTTCACACAAGGTAAGTCTCCAGCACCTAAAACAATAATTTGAATAATACTAAGACAGTAATGTCAAACATTTTAATTTTCTATAGATAAGTATTAGATGAACTAAGTCTTGTTCAAAAACCATAGTAGGCCTACAGGCCAAGTTGTAGTTAAATATATAAATTTTGGAAATACGCTTACCTTGAATAAATTCAGCCATCCATCCTCTTAAACTAGGATCATCTAACTTTTCAAGCAGAATGTTGGCTTTTGCAAAACCTTCACTTGTTTTGATAGCAAGATCATCAGCTGCCAATTTTCTTCTTTTTGAGCTACTAAAGCAAGCAAGTACAGGCGTTTGAACTTGAGCTGGCGAATCAGCACCATTTTGTTTGTTTGAAAGGTTGATATGTTTTTGAGTTTTTGTATGTTTTAATACCGAGTCTTTCTTTTCATACGAAACCATGCAGTTACAAAAACGACACATTAAGAGTTTGAGAATCAAAAGCATAAAGACAGTCACTTTCGAACTCGGCTGCTCATTGCTATACATCCACTGCCGGTTTCGGCATCTTGGACAATAAAATAACACAAAATCCACACAGCAAGGATAGCTGCCACTGATGCTTCAGAAAGAAATACAATTCTTTCCAAGAGCCGTATTTTGCAGAAAACAAAGTTGGGTAACGTAGGTCTGCAATTATTCCGAGGAACCAAATTTCAATTCCAATTCCGTAATTTGTATGTAAACAAGCATCGGTATAACTGCAATTTGTTTACATGTTTGCCAACATAATAAGTATATTTTTTATCATTTCTAATATAAAACTATTAACTTTTAGATAAACAACGATAATGTGAAAACGCCATTGTATCTTAGTTTTGTCATATACAGCAGTAATAAAATTTCATCTTAACTCGTGTCCTAATTTACGTTCAGATTTACTAACAAATATTCTCTGGCCGCGTGTATTCTATGGCCGTCACGGCCTTGTAATAAATACTGCTATCTTAACTGTAATAATTTTGTTTGATGATTATAATATTTTTAAACTATATACTTAAAAAAATGATGGAACGGGTGTGTCGTTCAAAGAAAGTTGCAAAATGTGATCCACAAATTATTGACCCTTAGAAATTCAAAATTTTAAACACGCAAAAGTAACTTGTTGCTGCAACGAAGACGGTGGACGTTTGGTAAACAATGCGACGAGTATTCCTAACCTCAACCACAAAATGTGATATAAACATTCATTGCCTGTCGATGATCATTTTTTTGCCATATTTAGGCAAAGCAACAAGAAAGATAATTTTGTAACACTCATTCCGCAAATATTGGTTTAGTTTCAAGTAAAGGTCGGTGTAAATTTTCAAATTAGCTTTATTTGAATTAAAACTGTAAAAATCGCTTTATTCGTACCAAAATGTTAAAATTTGCGTTATTTTTCGTTTTATCACAAATGCTATTTTTTCAGGTCTCTAGTTGGACGGCATCTGAGCCTTTCCCCCCTCCAGACAGCTATGAAACAGGCGTCGTCAACTTGACTGGGTTTTTACTGGGAGTGGGGGCGGGCTGTCTTAGGCAATTCTACGATAGCCCACAGCGCGAGCGGGGGTGCGCTGGGAGGTGCTCGCCTAGTTGGAGTATGAGAAGGTGTGTAGTTTAGCATTAGTTCTAAATGGTGGACCACACAATTAGAGGCTGAAGGCCAGTTGATGGTCACTAGTGTGGGAGGCAGTGGTGAGATGACTTGGAATGTGGCACAAACAGTCGTAATGCAGGCTGCGACTTCCAATGGCTACAATGTCAAGCTGCTTCCTCATGTTTCCAGGAATACACCCGGTTGGCACTGTGTACTTTTCCTTCCAGGCCTCCAATCAGGACTAGCCCCTGTTTGGCCATTTTATGTCGCCCAGCCCTGTGGCGAGGCATAGGGGGTAAATAGAGTAGAGAGGAAGGCAGTGGGTGTTCCGTGGAGGCGGGCACGGCCTGAAAGGAAACGGATGTAGGTAGGTGTGTGTAAGTGGAAAGCCTGGTTATTGGCCTCCAGTAAGTGACTTGGCTGGGTGAGAAGTCGCCGGCATGCCCAAGCATTTAACAGCAGGTAACAATAGCAGGGTAGGGGTGACCGTTCCCGTGTTATGCAGGAAGGCGGGAAGTCATCATGATCCACGTATCATGTAGTCTCAGAGCTCCCTGTAGAGGCAGCTGTTGGCCTCCCAGCGAGTGGGTTGGCTGGGCAGGAAGTCACCGGCAGACCCAAGAACTCACAGAAGGGTGCAACAGTCGTGTGGGCCACCACTCTGTAGAGACGGGCTCCTAATAGGTGTGGATGGGAACCGGTGTCAGCACGTGCCTGCTCCTGCAAGTGTCTGAGGTACTTTGGACGAAACAGGAGGTAGCAGGAAGCAAGGTGTTGAAGAATACTAGCTGCAGGTGATAACTCGACCAACTCGGTTTACGTCTGTTTATTACCAAGACAGTAAACATACATAACCAGCCTGTACCCAGACTAGAGCCTGAAGGGCAGTCCCTAGGATGCCAACAAGAGTGTAACGCCTAGACATTGAAGATACAGGCGGCGAGGGTAACCCTAGCCAAGCAGTACTTGGACTCTTGACTACTAGGTGCATGGCAAGCGAGGTATCCAAGAAGTACGGCAGGCTTTGATGAGCTGCTGAGCAGCGCGGCGGTCTAATATAAAGCGACGAGAAATATCTAGTGATGCATGAAGGCATGCAACGTCTGTGCGCGGTCGGGCAGTGACGTTCTATGACAGAGCTGCGAGAGTGAGCCTCGAACTCGAGGCTGTTTATGCCTTATATACCCGAAACACAGAGCCGGCACGGGATGTATATAGCAGAGGAAGAGCAGAGAGAGAAGGAATGAAGATGCGGTGGAGATGGCCGTAGGTTGGCAGGGCACTTCCGCTTCACAACCAAGGCTAGAAGGGTAAGTGAACCCAAGGCGTGGAGCAGGTTGTGGGCTGACAGGAGGCATCAGCTGGTCCGCTGCAAACCTAGTGAAGCTTTGTGGCATGTATGGCTAACGTCTCTTCTTGGCGGGGGCCACGGTTGTGGCAAAGCTAGAAAGTGTAATGACGACGCCTGTGGCGCGTCAGTATGTCTTTAAGGTGAAGTAGGTTTGTTTCAAAGTTCGTTAATAATGTTCGTTTCTGGAAAATTTTCGAACTGAACACAAACTCGTGTAAATTTGTCTAACCATACTTATACAATAACTTTCAAACCGAACCGAAAATAGCTTTAAAGTTCTGGTTCGGTTAGAATTCGAACATTCGACCCACATCTAATTTAAACACGAGTCTTGTTCGAAAAACGCACTTAAAACATATGTTAAAAAAACTTTTAGCAGGTCAAAATTAGTTGGTTTTGATTTTGATACAGTAGCGATTTTGCAAAAATATTCTCAGAAACCATGGACCATCACAAAATCAGAGCTATACTGTATAAAATCTTGAGGCTTTTTTGATGTAAGTTATGAGATTTTACTGTATACAAAAAACCATATAATTAAACACAAAATTTGGCAGGGCTGTAAAGTACCTACTCCATAGTAAAATGTTCTTTTAAAGTGACATACTTTGTTAACATTTTTTCACAATAAAAGAATACGTAAAATTGAAAACAAAAAATAATCAAATTCTAAACCCTCTTAAGAAGTTTCCTGCTTAATAAGTTCATTAATTTTACACCTTGTCTATACACACGTGTAACTTAACCCTTTTAATAAGTTTTCCTGCTTAGTAAGCATGATTTTTTTTTCAGTCCCTACAAAAATGTTTTAACAGGGTTTCACTGTATGTAGAACAATAATTACATTATAACATACATGGAAATACTGTTTCTTTCTTTGTTTATATAGACCAGGGAACAGAGAGAACCAGAATGTTAACTCTATAAAATGTAGACTGAATACTGAGACAATACATACCGTGACCTCTTCGAGTCTGTGGTACTTTGTTCCTCACAATCAAAGCTCGACTCATCACCAAAACTAAGCTTCGAAATTACCTTTCTGTCTTCATTCTGGAAATAAAAACAAATCCCATTACTTGATAGGAAATTTCTTCAAAATATTACTAGACAGTTAAAGCAAAACCAGATCAACAGGCATAGTGTACAGTAGCTTAAATCGCATATAAACCAAATATAAAAATATTAAAATATATTTTATTTTATTACATGATGGTAACAGTTTTATACTAAAAATTTTGTTGAAAATTTGGGGGTCGACTATTGTTGCACAGACAACACTTTTCTCTGGAGGACCTTAAGATTGACACAACTCAGGTTTAACATGCAAAAAGACAAAAATCCAATATAACTATATGCAAAACAACAACTTTATACACAATATACTCCTACCATCTCTGCAAACATAGATTGCCGCAAACACTACAATGACGACATAAGCACAACACGAGAGCTAGCAAAGACATCACTACAATTGCAAATAACATCATTAAAGAACTATTATGTTAATCACTGGTCAGATACTTAACAAAAAACATTCACAACGCCTATTTTCAGTGTGACTAAGGTTTATTATATTCCAGGCCAGCGNGGGGGGGGGGAGTCCCTTCAATTTCCTTTAAATTGTTTGATTCATGGATTTTTTCACGTGGGAAAAGTGGCAAACATTGCTGTCGGATTTCCTCGGGGCACTTCCATTTCCCCCCCCTCTCCATGCATTGTGCCACTGCTTCACATTCACCTCTTTCATTCTCACCAGTGCTCACAACCTCGTTGCTATGCGCTGACCAAAACTTAACTCAGTTACCTCCTCTTGACTCTTGGCTGGCTGGGTTGGCCACGTTATTGTTAAGGCTGTACTGGCATTAATGTGTTAAATTTCCTCAAAACCTACAGGCACCAGATGAACCTAACAGTAGGATACTATTTTATTATTTCAATTATGGAAAATATATTATATATGTAAATCCAATTGAACTGCATCACAAATAATTACAATGTTTTCAAACCCAACACTCAAGCTAGATAAACTAAAAAAAATTTAACGTCTTAACCCACTGGTGGAAGTTTGTCAAATTTTGGTAGTGTGCTATTATCACAATGTTACTCACCTCATCTCTATTGTGACAGTTTATGCAATGACAGTCCTGACCGCAGCTCACTCCAGCCTTACGACAGCTACAATTTCTCACAAGGCACTTGCCCTTGCCTTTGCAGTTGCACTTTGGTTGCCCGTCAACTGTCCTCTTGGCACCACGCTCAGGCTCCTGAATACATGAAGTATGCTGCAAAATCAAAGTTTTTAAAAAACAACAAAAGGAAAGCGAAAAATATAAATGAATTAGCAGCTGGAAACACTCAGAATAATACTGTATCATGAACAATGCTTATTTAATCCTAAAGTACGCAGAATGCCATACATACTTCCATGCCGCAACAGTTGCTCACAGCATCCCCATTCACAAAAGAAAGTAGTCGCAA
This sequence comes from Clitarchus hookeri, assembly GCA_002778355.1. Classification (NCBI taxonomy): domain Eukaryota; kingdom Metazoa; phylum Arthropoda; class Insecta; order Phasmatodea; family Phasmatidae; genus Clitarchus; species Clitarchus hookeri. Next base: position 117,864 of record NQII01005002.1, on the reverse strand, counting down.
GTTAATGCTCAATGTAACATTGCAAATATAATGTAACGTTCTGGTCTAGTTTGTAAATAATAGAAAATTCTCTTACTTTACAACTTGCCGTGGTGTTCGTTTGCCAGTTTTATTGTAACAGAGTGAAAGCAAGCACGCCCATAACGCTCAATATTTCATAGGCATAATGACGTTATTTATATTGTGATTTATTTTAATGGACATTATTTAAGGATTTTGGGAGGTGGATCAGGGATTTCTGTTCAAAGATCAGTGGCAGCCCTGCTATAACACATGACACCTCTGCATGTACATATTCCATTTACACACCCCCATCATATAATAAATGTTACACTTTACAGAAACAGCAATGTAACATTTCAGATGAAAGACAAGAGTGACCATGAATTTTGTTTGAATCGTAGTTGCACAAAGGTACAAGACTACTATACATGCTTTACAACATTTTAAATGCCCGTACCTTAAGTTTCTGGATTTTATGGAAGAGTGGCGTTTTCTGCCAGTCTGGATCTGCAAATGAATCATCAACAAGGCTATCGTCTGATTCAATAAATTCAGCTTTTTCTGGCAGCTTCCGAGTTTCCGTTTGCTTCTCTTGCTAGAAAAACACAAATTACCACATAAAAAATATTTGCAATATTTATCCACCAGTTCCATTGCTAACTATTCTGCCCGGTTTAAGATCCACATATATTTTAGGAGAAATTCAAGAAAGCAAAATATTTTGACTGTACGCAACATTGCATCTCGTACAGTATTAAGGTACAAGACTTTGTTACATCAGCTGCAGATTTTTACTAGGCTAATAAACTATTATGTTATTTCCTTTTCACCTGCTTGATACCCTCACACCTGAAATTCAGATTTGAATTTGTGGTCAAGTATAGAGGAAAAATTAGTTTAGATTAAAAAAAAAGATTGCCATGAATAGTAAAAGTAACACATCCTAAAATTTTCCCTTTCACTGTAGCCCATTCAGAGAGAACCATCACAAAGTTGCAAACTTGTTGATCAATTCCTCATTTTTGTATATGCTGTTAAACACAACATTTTGATTAGCTATGTCAATTTTAGAGATGCTATATCTCCAGTGAAGTATGGTCTGTCTCATATAAGTTGGCGAGATTTTGAAAGTCAGTGAGTGGCAATTGACGTATACGAAACAAACAACGTGCCATTTACAAAATCCTGTATCAGCTGATGCATGAGCGAACAAAAATTAATATTACGTTGGCTATTCTGAGTGCACTGCCGAGGCACATCTGACAAGCAGAAAATATGCAGATAAGAAAGAGGTCATAGATTCATTAATACATTTTATCTTACGTGGTCACAAAACAGCAATTGTTAGAGTTACAAATTAAACTTTGTGATAAAGTAGTAGTGTATAGGTGTTCAAAATTAAATACACAATAACACGATCTGTATCCAAATGAAACACAACTTCAAAACATTGAAAACTTTTTTCACGTCGTATCCCCACTCTCCATGCGTACTTTCCATGCGTGCTTGATATTAATTCCAAAAGCATACAGAAATATTGCATGGTATTGTGAATTATTATTTCTAATAATTTGACGAAATATATTTCAAATTCGTGTTGTTTCGAGCCAGCAATAGCAGAAAAGTCAACTTTCAAAAAGACGGGATCAAGAGACAGGTTAACATGCTGCCACATGTTGAGAAACACATTTGTCTCACAAAAGGGCTACCTGTCATGCCATGTGCACCTGCGCCATCTGTCTCTCTCCCGAAGCACTAACCAAACAGAAAAATATAGCTTACTTGTGTAAAATAACCAATTTACAAGCATATACCAATGGTTTTATTTTTCCGCGAGCTCTGTATAATTTTCAAAGTAGCATGTGTTTCCGTGTACAGCGATTTTGTTTGCTAGTAATTTCCTTTGGGCCAGTAATCGTTACGTCCATTACATGCTATGTTGTTCTGCCGCCCGCTTTGCAAAGTCATTGGTGAGTTGGCGAATGAAAGTGCGTTGTCAAGCAAGTTCCCAAAATTATTTTAATTTTGATTCTTAACATATTAGCTGTAATGTCCAAAGTGTGATAAGAACTACAATTACCGTCTCGCAAATGCTAATCCAAATTTGCTGTCTCGGATAAATTTAAAAAAAAGTTAGCAAATATTTAATTTTTTGCAAGGTTGTACATTTTTGCTTTTATAACCTACAAATTTTTTAGACAGATGTCGGTCTATAGATACCTTAAAGTTTGTTTAGCATTACAGTACAATGGACAAGTGGATTAGCTGACAGCGTGTTGATAAAGAAATACAGCCTCCACTTGACACACCAGCTAATGGCGAAAGGATACATAAACGAAAAGAAAACATTTGGCGCTACTTTTGTAGAACTGTCAAAATCTCGCCAACTTATATGAGACAGACAATAGCTTCTAAATTATGAAATTTGCAGTATACAAAGATTCCTAGAGTAATAACTTAGAGTTAAAATTCAAGGTACAATATTCAACTAATAAAGGAGTTACAGCATTCGAAGTATGTCAGAAAACTAACATATTTTGCACAGCAGCTCACCGGCAGTGAACAGCTTTGATTAGTGTTAACAATGTTTAAAATGGTGCATCGATTGCAAAGTTTCATTACACCATTTTTTTTATAAAATATGAGCTATTGTGAGCTTGCAAGAAGCCTATTTTTGTACAGAAAATGCACAACCGAAAAGTATCACTTGTCATTAATATGAAAGATGTCCATGGTCTTGCAGGATGGAAGAACTTGATCAACACATATTTGTTTTCAGGCCTTTCATCTTGTGTAACTCCTAAACACTACTGTTCATCATAGACACATGCAATGAAGTAATTTTCATCAGGAAGCAAAGTAGCATAGCAGGCAGGTGAAGCTGATACATAAAAATGAACTTTACACAGACATAAATACAAAAACACGCTATGTGGTACACGGAACGAAAAATTGGTAGGCGTAGCAGCATCCATGCTATATTATAATTGATTACATCACAGATAAATGTACGAGGGAAGATGTGAATTCTGAATTAGGAGTAAAAATTAATAAGCATGGTCCACATATTAATTACCCTAGTACACTATTTCTCCAATATGCTGCATTTGCAGCAACGATCATCACATCTCTAGTAGCCACAAAGTGTTGCGCAGTTTTACCATGAATGTTAACCTACGAAACAAAAATCGTATCGTCAGAAAATGTGTGTTTTTGTTGGTGAAAACAGTTAATTCAGGTTAAATGAATCATGTTAAAAAGCGAAGAACATAAATTCATTTTGTAAAGTAGTGTGGGGCATACTGCGCTGCTAATCTTGGCAAGATTGTAGGGTAGGGATTTTTTGGCATGGTATGGGTAGTGTCGTAGCTGTTGAAATGTAAGTACTGGAGGTTATTGGTGGGTTTCGTGTGTACAGCAGTTTGAATTGTGCCATTGTGGAGAGTCAGTTTAACATCCAGGAATATGGCACTTGTTTTGGAGTACGATCAGGTGAACTTGAGAAAATTGTGGGTGTTTAAGTTGTTCAGAAAGTGAATTGGGCAGTCTTCAGTGGAAGTCCATATCAGCAAGATGTTATCAATGAAATGCATACAGCAGTGTGGTTGGGTTGGTTGATGACTAGGAAAGTGTTCTTCTAACCTGCCCGTAAACAGATTGGCATAGAATGACGCCATACCTGTACCCATCGCTATGCCTTCGACCTGAAGGTTGTGTATCTTGAAACTTGAAGTTGTTGCTGAGAGTTCAACTAGCAAGTTCAACAAGGAATGCTATAGAAGATTTACTGTGTGGGGTCTTTGCTTGAGGTAATATTCTATGGCCGACAGTCCAGATGAGTGGTGGATGTTGGTATAGAAAGATTTAATATCTATAGTCCATTCACGGTCTCTTCAGAAGTTTTGAAACAAATCTTTGAAAAATCACCCTAGGAGTTACATGCCAATCTGTGTTTGAAATAACTTGTATAACACAAATAATAATAGTGTGATTATCTTAAGTATTGTATTCTTAAAAGAATGAAACTATAACTCAGTATCTTCTATAACTTGTATTATTTATTTAGTATTAAATACAAATTAAAAACAGTGAGAGCAGCGGTGTGTTTGCAACGACTGGTAAGAAATAGTTCACAAATATCATAATGTTTTACCCTAGTTTTTTGGTATGTTATTTGTAAATTGCTAAATTTAAATTGCTAAGTTGCCTATTACTATATTTATAAGTGGTGGTCTAACCTGTAGCCCCATAGGTATACAAATAATTTTTTCCCAGGATTTCCCCCAAAAATTTAACTGCAGCTTAGAATACATAGTGTATAGTGAAACCTCTATTATTCATTTTTCATGGGACCTACTGAAAAAAACTCAGCATGCAGGAAAACTCAAAATGTGGACCATACTCCTCAAAAAGTAATACCTAACCTCAAAAAAAAAATTCTTTTCATCCTTGGGTATACTGAGTTGATTGCCTGTAATGAACAGTGGGCATATCTAAAATACTTGATGAAAAAACAGATTTCAATAATTCAATATAAGTATTGTATTATAAAATATTGAAATGCACTTAATTTCAAAAATCCGCCAAATGTTTACACAAAATTCACAAAATTTCTGCTAAATGTAAAAAAAAAATGACAAAATTCAAATAAAATTTATTAAAAACAATGATTTAAAATAGAAAGGTGCTAAAAATTGTTAAAATTTAAGTACAGTAATAAAGTATTATACGTAGTTTCATCATAATACAGCTGCATTTTATATTTTGTACTCTTCCTTGGAGGCAAATTTAACACAGTTTTTTGAGTTTGACATGTAAAAATCTGATATTTTAAAATTATATTTTACTCCACTAAAAATTCCGTTGACCGCTAAATGTTTTTAAATTTCGCCAAATTAAACGTGAATTTTGCTAAGTTGGCAACACTCGCCATCTTGTGTGACAGTTGATATCACTGCATTACTCTTACAAAAAGTTAGTGGCGTAATTTTATCTTAACAGAATTAATCCGTGAAAACATACTGTTCCCCTTTAATGCTTGTAATTTACATGGTTATTTACCGTACTGACCTAAAAATTATTACGTTTCCATTGTGGAACGAGAGTAAAGTTCAAATCCGTTCCGTCGTTATGAATTTCTGGTTCTGATCCGTACCACAACCATTATACATACGTGTTTTATTTACACGAATATTCGTTTGCTGACTTGAAACAAAGAAATGCCAGCAATTATTATGTTTTACCTGTTTTTCGACGCGAGTAATTTAAAACAAATAGTGATTGAATTATCAAAAATAAATTACGCGGTTGTTAACAATTGCAACGTTTCTCAACTAGTTGTGTATACTAGCATTTGAGGTTAGGGCGTGTCTGTTTACCTACTCTTGGTGCTACTGAATTTTGGTAGTATGTACCAGTTTTGCGATAGTTTTTTCACAGATAAACAATAGTTCCGAATATATTTTGGTTTTCGGACAGAATATCTGATTGATGGATGAGGGTAAATTAATGATTTATGAGCGTAGCATGCAGGTTTTTTTAACATTGTTTATATAGGATATTTGTTGGGACCATCCAAAAAAATCGACTGATATGGGAAATCGACATAAACGGGAACGCAACAACGAGGTTTCACTGTATTAGATTTGCGCAACTATGGTACGTTATTGTGAAAAGCGATTCTTTCCGTATTATTGATTACTTTTTCTTATTTTATGAACATATTATTTTAAGAAGTTTATGAACCAACATTTTGAAATAAAGGATTTCCTACATTAATTTAATTAGGATAATCTAGGAAGATGTCTTTAACAGTATGACAGAACTTGAAAGAGCAAATGGATTCAATTATGCCACATTTCGATGCCCCTTGCCAAAGGCATTATTTCTGCCCCTTCATGCCCTTTGCAAATGAGGTACGACAATGGCTGGGAATTGCCTATGAAATGACGCAGAAAGAGACAATGTAATAACTTTATGACATTGGTTATGAACACATTAATCAATCAGTCCTCTGTTCGAAACTAGAGAACATTTCCACTTTAGGTATTAACATTAATTCAATTTTAATTAGATAAAATGAAAAGCAGAAGGGAAACACAACGGGCAGAAAAGAAGTAATTTCCAACTGCACCATGCAGTTTCAGATAAGTAGCTCAAGAGCACTGGCCTGTACCATCTCACCTTGCTGCGGGAATGTTTAACTTTCTTGTTCTCTTTCATTACTTCCAGCTCTGCAGTCCGCTGGTCTAACAGAATCCGTGCTGAGACCAGCTCAGCTTCGCATTCTTCCAGCCGCCTCTGGAGAGCCTCAAATTGCTCAAATGATTGCTCCAATATCTGGATGCGTTCTTGGAGCATCCTGTCACCACTCTCTGGTTTAACTCCTCTCAGCTGGTTCAGAAGCATAAACACCTGCAACAATATATAGCCAATAAAAAAAATGTGTGTATAATAGTACCACATTTACATATGAACGACAATGTTTTACATTGTTTATGTGAGAAGTTAAGTGTGATTGTTTCACTTAGTCACACAAAGATAGTGATACACTTGCAAAGAGAGATTTATTTATATTGTGACTCCATAATAATGTACCAACTTACAGAAAAAAAGTATTTTAAATACATTATCAAGTTCATGCAGTAAACTACTAATTATGCATGATAAGATTTTTTCCAAATTATCTACTGCTCACCATGAAGGTTTCAACAGTTTTAATCACAAAACATTAGTTATACTTATGGAACAGTTCAATTGACGATTATTCGTTACTACCAATTCTGGCTAGAATCACGGAATCTCAATTTCTCTTATTTTAACCTCCACACATTTCATTCTATTCTAGAAATTATTTGTACTGTTTTAAGAAAACATTGTTTTTTTATATAAACGTACATAAATTATATATTACATTCCTAAAAATTTCAACAGGCAGGAAAAGTCCGAAACTATTACATATATGACAAAACACAATCGTACACATAAAACATGCAGTTGCAAGTATTTAAAAGCACAAAAAAAAATTTTGAAATATGAAAAAAATCTAAAAAATGTGTACAATATATTCCTGTTTAGTACATATGTGTAGGGCATAGAGATTTCTGAGAACAGTGAAATAACGTGAAACAATACAAACTACGGAGAAATTACATTTATTCACAAAATTCTGTAATAATTCCCGCATTCATGAAACAGCAACGAAATTGCTCATTTAAATGTATCCAAAACCACACTGCTGAGCTTCTTTTAGCATGAAAACTCTTGCAGACATTTAGTTTAACAATTTTTTGTGTGTTATTCATAGTGATAAGCGGGTTTGATTTTTACAGATACGAGTCAAGTCAAGTTGTATGAAAGTTGAGTCGAGTAAAGTCGAGCTTCCAGTTGTATGAAAGTCGAGTTGAGTCAAGTAGAGTATCAAGTCGAGTTTCCAATTGTATGAAAGTAGAGTTCAATTATAACATTTTTTTTTAGTTAAAATTGAGTTTGCACCATAAATGTAATTGTGTACCTATGTATGTGGGTTTAAATCCCACCCTTATAACTTCCTCTTGCTCATATAGTCACAGTTTACCAAGAAAAAAGTTTGGGACTAGTTCCTACCAATAAGAATGATTCTTTGCCAGGGTGAGTGATTCACAACGTTACTGTTTCCCTCTCGCCCACGCGTGATGTGATGACTATGGTAGGAATGGTAATGTCAGCCATGTGATGCTGGTAAAAAAAAAAGATAACTCTTAGCTCCTAGAGTGGTGAAGCGGGAGGGTAGCTTACAGGCAGGATGAGTGGACAAGCAGCACACATTTAAAGTTTTTGTTCCCTAATAGTAGTAGAGTAAAGCACCAGTACAACGAACTTCATTACAACGAACATTTCATTAGTACGAACAAACCATATGGTCCCGCCAAAATGCTATACTTTCACATGTAAATAATTTTCAGTAGTACGAATTTTTCGCTTAAAATTTACGGTCGATTTATAAAACATTCGCTTTAACGAACACCTTTTGCGCTTCACGAATCCAAAAATTTTGGTAGTAATTTTTTGTAAACGGAAATGAAATTAACTTTTCGCATCCACAAACGCCGTGGACACTTACGAAAACATAAACAATTTCACTGGTATTCTCATAGATGTTGCAGTTCTTTGGTGGTGTAGTTGGTCACAAGCTTTTGTGTTGGCTGATGCAACTAGCGCTTGCCGGCGGTTCAGTGGAGAACTACATTAGCAGCAGCAGATACTACAGTACAACGTGGTGCGGCAAAGAAAACGCTAGCAGCTTAGTGCCCAGTGCAGGATTACGACACTGCCTATGAAATCTATGCCAGTGACTTAACAACAGTTTTACGTCAACCTATAGTGTTAGTGACTTCTATGAGTTACTTCGTAAAGTATTTAAACATTGTGTTTGTTTAATTCCGTGTTTGCTGTAATAGTTATCAAGAGGAAGAACAATTAAGGAACTGTTCGGCGATGTTTGGAGGGAAGTGTATGAGAATAGTCTGTTATCTCAGCTCTCGCTCTTACATCAACACTCCTCTCCCTTCTCTCTCTCTCTCTCTCTTTAGCTCAGCCCTCTCCAGTAAACAACACTGCTAGCCGATCGGATCGATACATTCCTCCAAGGCTTCTTTGTTTGGTAGGATGGCCATGGGCCAGCCGAGAGTAAGAGAGACGTTTTTTTTTTCGAGGTACATTCCAGCGCGGCAAAAAAAAAATCAATGAGTCACTGTGTAAAAGACAAAAAAAAGGGCTGCCCAGACACCATAAAAGAAGCAAAAAAAAGATAAGAAATCCGGCCCACCACAGCTGTTGACCTTCTTTTAAGGAACCTTTGTAGGTTCCCTTTATCTTACAGCAGGCCACAATGTTTTGGTTTGAGGGCCAGGAGTTATTTAATTAAAGTATTTTCCAAACATATCACAATCACCACATTTTAATGTAAAAAAAGAGTAATTTTTTACATATTTACTAACCTTAAATAAATTTAATACAAGAAGTTTATCTGTATACATTAAAACTTGCCTTCACACTTTGTTATTGTTCAATTCTTCCATATAACGGTTAAATAAAACATTTAATGAATTTTACCTGCCTTGGTTTAATAAAGTTGCAAGCAAAAGGCAAGTATTCAAAATACCTAGAACCGAATACTGGAACCGATATTTAAATTGTAGAATCGGAACAGGAATCAACATTTTTGGTTATTCGACCCATCCCTAGTTATTACATTTAGTTTTCATTAGTGAATTATACGATAATTTTTGTTCATGCTTCATTAAAAATGTTGAAAAGAAAACGAAAGGCAATTGACCTAAAAACTAAATTGGCGATATTAAAAGCAGTAGATGACGGAAGAAAAAAAAATGATATTGCTAACGAATTTGGAATAGCGAAATCCACGCTTTCGACGATATTAACCCAACGCACTGTAATTGAGAAGAATGATTTTTTGTCACCGGAACGTAAACGTGTGCGCCCTTCACCTTATGAAGAACTGGAGAAGAAATTGTTTGACTGGNTGATTTTTTGTCACCGGAACGTAAACGTGTGCGCCCTTCACCTTATGAAGAACTGGAGAAGAAATTGTTTGACTGGTTAATGCATTCCAGGAAATCAAATATACCAGTTGGCGGAAATATTTTTCAGGAAAAGGCACGAGAAGAAGCCCTTAAATTGG
>NQII01005002.1:74179-107441 GCA_002778355.1 Clitarchus hookeri | reverse complement strand
ATTGGATGTGTTAGAAAGGCTTTTTCTGACATCTGTAAATTTATCCCATCACATGTCATCACTACAAAAAATAGAAAGAGCTGTAACTAAAGAACTTAGAGACATGAAGAAGCAGACAACCATCAAAGAGTTCTTTTCTAAAGTTGAAATCAATTGAAGTGTCATGTTTTGTTCTTAAAATATTTCATTTTCTTCAGTATTGTTTTGAAATGGTTTCATGTATGTACGTAACTTTCATTGTTAACTGAATGTGCTTAAAACATTTTAGTTTATATCAGCAGAATGATCTTGGGTGGTGTTTTGCTGCAGTGAGTCGGAATATTTTAAAGGTATTCCTACATTTTATGTAGTACTGTATTCTTAATTCATATACGGTTTACTCTCTTTATGGTACTGTTTCTATGTAGTACATACCAACTTACGTATGATTATCTACATATAAAATGTCATATACACTACAATTACTGGCATATTTAAAATCGTACACTTCTACAATTCCAAGTGGTTTATTGATGAAACAAATTGCGATGCCTGAAATCTTTGATTTCAGTATAAAGAACTTCATTATAACAAACAAGTGGTAATTTGGGTCCCTTGGAGTTTGTTATAGCGAAGCTTTACTGTAGTTTTTTTAACTCATGTTTTTAAAACAGTAATTAGATGAGAAAAGTAATGACAAGTTTACAGTTATGCATATTTCAGCTGAAGGTGTGACTTGCCATTGAGACAAAGGCTTTTCATGTTTAAATACCTGGTGTCCTATGGTTACAAGTCCTGCTGAGAGTGTAGAGGAAGCCCTTCGCTAAGAAGTAAAATGACTCAAGTCACGAATATAACACCCACCAAATTTTATCACAGCTGAATATCACAAACGTCAGCCAAGTATCAAGGCATGTAACTGAGTTATTGTTTTCATTCCCGGGCCACTTCAGCAGTTCAGTAACATAAAATTATCAATTCGCAAGACACAAAAGGTAATTGTTAGATGCGAATATTTGTTGTTTATAACCTAAAAGCACAGTGACTCGACTTGCAAGTTCAGTAACTCGATGTCTGCTGTAAAAATACTAGGCTCGATTTTTCGAGACTTGACCCATCACAAGTTAAACACCATTACCTCTAATTTACTTCACATAAATGTTCATAGCAATTAAAAATATTTGCATTAAACTTTATGTTAACTCCACAAACTTAAACAATGTTTTTTAATGAGAGTGATTCATTAATTGATCAATAGCCAGATTGAAAGATTATCACCATACATTCAATTCTATATATCAACCCCAAATCGTTAAGCGCTTGTTCACAGCAGAGTCAAAGCAAAAAATTACCCATATATTTTCTTCTCAGTTTTCACTTCTTTATGCAACCCTGATGTTACAATACATCTTTTATTTTACACGGTGTAAGTGAGCAATTATTAAATTTTTAGTAAGCTGGGTCCTTCTAGAATTATTCATATTTTCTTGTTATCCAGCATTAGCTCTCTATAATGAACCTGCATATTCAAAATTTACAGCGATAACAAACATAGCTTACCTTGTTCTGGTGTTCTCTCTCAAGTTGGCCAAACTCCTCCTGGTGCCGGGTCGTTAACTGTCGTTGGTTCTCTTTGTAGCCGTTCGCTTCATTCTTAGCAGCCTGCAATGCATCTTCAAGTTCTGACAGGCGCTTCATTTTAAAGGAGAGCTCCTTCTTCAAGTCGGCAGCCAGCTCGAAAATGTACTTGATGGCACATTTGGCCTCCATCATGCTCTGCAGGGTCTCCCAGCGTGTTTTTCCTTTGTTCTCCTGGTCGGAGTCGGATATCTTCTGCTGGAGGTCTGCGATCTGCATGCTTCGTAGCTCCAGGTCCTCCTCCAGTTGCCTCTTGTCCTCCCGCAATGCTGCCTCCTCCTCAGGTGACAGCACTTCAATTCCATTATCCAGCTGTGTCTTCACCTGTAAACATACCAATATTAACTGTACTTCTATTGTAAATGCAATTTAAAATTGAAATTCTAGAGGCAAGATTATATGGTAAATAGCAATAACAAAATAACGCCGAACTAAAATTAAATACACCATCTGACACCAAAATTTACGTTAAAAAATTAAATAAAACAAAATTTACCAAAAAATATACTAATTTATTCTGGAATCACGACTTGCAATTTTTACTCAAAAGATGAATCAAGTAATAAAAGTTACACAAATTTTCAACTTAATTGTTTTTCCAACATACTACAAAATGCGAAATGCGAGAAAAACTAATACTCAATTGTTAAAATTCAGGTTGATTGAATAAGAACAATAATATGTTTCAAACACTGTGTAAACATAAAAGCAATACTGTAATAAATATTTCAAAAATGTGTTTATTTCTGAGAATTTAATGTTTTCTTAGTAAAATAATACTCAAGCCACTCTTGCAAATAGCAACCAAAAAAATCTGCAATGTTGAGGAACTCTACATATCTGTAAAAAAATTTCTTAAATCTAAAATGTGATATTTTTATTTGCGGTAATACACTGTATTACTTTGGTTCAAATAAAATGCTTACTCTTGTTTACAAGCAGCTGCATAAATATTATTAGAATTTTTATATTACATAGTTAAACATGTACGGATACTTTGTTGTTGACTGTAGAGGGTACTTAAAAAATAAAATTAATAGCTCTATTAATGCTCAGATAACACATCTACTATGACACAGACAAAATTCAGAATTTTTAATAGGGATGGACAGATACTTTATTCTGATACCAAAGCATCTGTCGATAAACCCAAAATCGGTATCTGTTACAATCTCGGCCATTGTCCAACCAAATTATTTCATCAAACAAAATGATTTAACTACTGCAAATTTTACCTTGCAAAACATATTTTCACAAAGTAGCTTTGCAACCAAAAAACTATTTTCTTGATTTTATTTTTATCTGTTAGTAGCATGTGATTTGAAATTACTTAACAGATACAGATATGGCTGGCTTTGATGCTGCTACCGATTTAACTCAATATAAGCCGTACCTGGTGAAATTCGTAAAATAAAATTTTATTCAACTTATAATATTCGTATTTGCTTTAAGGTAGTTACAATTTGTTTGTAAAAAAAATACATTTTACAGCTACAGTACCTGTATTAATTTTCACACATTTTCTATCGTAAATGTGTCAACAAACAATTGCGAAAGAAATACAACCGTATATCAATATATCGCTTGCAACATTGCACAGTGCACTATCGGAAAAACAGGTTGAATGGCAAAGTGCCTCGGCATATTAACTGGTACGAATTGGCAAAATTTTATTTCTAAACATAAGCATGTAGGTCCAATAATTGTGTTTTATTTTCTTTTAAATTATTACAAAAATTTAATTAATGTTGAGTAATTTGTAATTGGCTGGATGTAAGACAAGTAGAATATACTATGAACGACATACAGTGGAACCCTCTTATAAGGTTCTTCAGGGGTCCACAAGAAAGTGACACTATAAGCAGGGAAACACTATAAGAGGGAAACACAAAAATTCAAGAATTTGGACACCAAAAGATATCAAATTTAGCACCGTAATAAACACACAACTCTACATAATGAACCAAACAAATGTTTCTTTTAAATACATAATCTTTTAAGAAATTTTATCTCCTGGTTGCGAAATCATAAAAGATTATTGTACACGAAAAACAAGCACAATTGTTCGTGGCAGTTTGTCTCCTGGTTGCATCAATGATTCGATTCAGAGTAGTCACTGGGATTTCCAAATTCCGAGGAATTGCTGTGCGTGTTCTACCCGGATTACGGTCCACGTGCTTGATTAAGATTAACTTTTCAGCTAATGAAAATGTTTGTTTTTTCTTAGAGGCACTCATTTTAATTTTTCACTAAAACTGTTTCAAGGATGAATTAATTTTCACTACATAAATATTAACTGGGCATGTGCAAAGGTCGTTTTTTAAATGTGAAGCGAAGTCGAAGCGAAGCTTGCATTATGCGAAGGAATTTCGAAGAACAATCGGAGCTGAAGGATTAAAAAATATATATAATAGGCTACAGTTTTCAAGTATATTCAACTCGTTTGTACTGTTACTGCCAAAAAAATGTATGCCTACTAGACACTGAGCATAGGAATAAAACATATCCTAATCTTGTACTGCTGAAAAACTGAAATATCAAAATCTGTAAGAAAGTAATCATTATACATTTGGATACCTACAAACTTTTTAAAAACTATCATACTCCATATATCCAGTCCCTTTTGGCACCACCACCGCACAGTGATGTCAATGGATGCCTATCAACATTTGACCTCTTCCCTTTCCTCCTTCAAGGACCCTTGTCAATGTCAGGCTAGATAGTAAACTTGCTAGATTGTGGTGGTATTAGGGCCTCAGAGCAAGAGAGTTGAGCCACTTTCACTGCTAACAAAGAAAGTGTGAAGTTCTTCCAAAAAGACTATCAGCTGTGGTGTGGTACATACAGCTGCCCGACTCCCCCCTCCCCCCCTGCCGGGCTCGTGATAATTTATGACATTGTTACACATGTCAAAATTAGAAAGCCACAGAAACATTAATTTTTCGAGACAGAAAATCCACACTGTATTTGTGTTATGTTAGGGTCTGTCACCCTCCTATTAAACAGCCTTCCACTGGTGTGTGTAAGGCATGAGTCTTGTTAGCCTAACAAAGCGTAAAAGGTCGAGGGGGGGAGGGGGGGGGGGGGAGAAAAGACAAGGAAAGCGGGCTGGGACATCTACCTGGAACACGGCACCACGGGCCACTGCCATGAAGAGGAGGGGGAGGGGCGACAACCTCCGGGCGGCAAAACCACAGCTGCAGCTCCAGACATGCCTACCTGCCCCAGGCGGCTGTAAAAACATTCACTCCTCCCCTTTGCAGGCCGACTGACCCTCGTCAATGTCAAGCTGGTAGATTATCTCAGCAGGGTGGAGCTTGGGATAAAAACTACAACTTTGTCTGAAAAGCAGTGTAAGTTGAGCATCTTTTCCATTGAAGTTTTCCTTTCCCAGTGTGCTTCCTTCACAATGTGCATTATTCGCGGGAAAATGAAAACCTTATTTCCGGGAATGTTTGTTATTGTTCTTATGGAGAAACATTCAGGACTAGAAAAATCGTGCATTATAGGCGGGAAAACCTTTTAAACGGGAACCTTATAAGCGGGTTCTACTGTATACATTTAGATACCTACAAACTTTATAGAAACTATCATAGTCAATATATCCAGTCCCTTTTGGCACCACCACCGCACAGTGATGTCAATGGATGCCTATCAACATTTGGCCTCTTCCCTTTCCTTCTCCAAGAACTCTTGTCAATGTCAGACTAGATAGTAAACTTGCTAGATGGTGGTGGCATTAGGGCCTCAGAGCAAGAGAGTTGAGACACTTTCACTGCTTACAAGGAAAGTGTGAAGTTCTAAAAACTATCAGCTATGGTGTGGTACATATGGCAGTCCAAATCCCCCCCCCCCCTAGGGGCAGTAATAATTGATGACATCGTTACACATGTCAAAATTAGAAAGGCACAGAAACATTAATTTTTCGAGACAGAAAACCCACACTGTATTTGTGTTATGTTATGGTCTGTCACCCTCCTATTGCCTTCTACTGGTGTGTGTCAGACATGAAGTCTTGTTAGCCTAACAATACACAGGGGGGGAAGAGAAGAGACAGGGAAAGCAGGCTGTGACATCTAAGTGGAACACGTCAAGGGCCGGGCCACCGCCAGTATCAGGCTTGGGCGGTATGGGGAGGGGAGCCTACCAATGGGGAGGGATGAGGTGGGGGGAGGCACCTTTCACACAACCACAGCTGCAGCTCCAGCCACGCCTATAGTCCATACTGTATAAGAAGGCCGTTTTCTGACAGGTCTGCGAAAGTAGCGCCACTGTTTACGTCTGACTACATGTGACTATGTATCCTTCCGCCATCAGCTGGTCCGTCACGTCGGGGCTGTATCTTTTATCAACACGCTGTCAGCTAATCCACTTGCCATTCATTGTACTGTAATGCTAAACAAATTTTAAGATACTTTAAGACTGACATCTGTCTAAAAAAATAAGTAGGTTATACAAGTAAAAATATAAAATGTTGCAAATAATTAAATATTTGCTAACTCTTTTTTAATTTGTCCGAGATAGTGAATTTGGATTAACATTTGCGAGACGGTATGTTGGGTCTATTATCACACTTTGGGCGTTATAGCTAATATATTCGAGTTTGAAATATGTGACGTGGAATAACATTAGAATTGCTTAAAAACTATTCACGCGTCTCACTTTCTACAAACAAGGAGATGGGTTTCATGAGAACAATATGGCGTATAATTTACGTAGACGAACGATTACCGGCCGAATATAAATGACTTTTACTCCAAATCATTTTACATGAAATATATGTTACTTTAAAAATTATGAAGAGCTCGTGGAAAAATATAACTATTGGCATTTGTTCAAAATTCGTTAAATATCACGCAAAAAAGAGGTTCATTTCTGGCTGGTAATACCTCACATAATATCCAACAGATTGCGCGCACAGCGCGTCACGGCGAACTTCGCCGCTGTTTTTGGTCAACAGATGGCGTATTTTTTTTAAGTTGATTGTTCTTAGATTACGGGCTGGAAATATATTTCAAATTGTGTCGTTTTGTCAAAATTAATAGAAAAATAATTTAACAATATTATGCAATATTTCTATATGCTTTTCGAATTAATATCAAGGACGTGTTGAAAGCGAGGTTGGAGAGGGATGATACGACGTGAAAAAACTTTCTGAAGTTAGCACAACTTCAGAAAACTTTTCCGCGTCGTATCGTTCTATTGTACATTTCATTTTGAACACCTATACATAACTACATTATCACGAAGTTTAGTTTTTAACACTAACAACCATTGTTTTGTGTCCTTGTAAAATAAAATGCATTAATAAATGTAAGAACTCTTTCTTACCCGCGTATTTTCTGCTTTTGTGATGTGCATTGGCAGTGCGCTCAGAATAGCCAACGTAATTTTAACTTTTGTTCGTTTGTGCATCAGCTGATACAGGATTTTGTAAATGGCACTTTGTTTGTTTTGTAAACGTTAAGTGGACCATACCTGCCCGGCGGCTGTAAAAATATTCACTCCTCCCCTTTGCAGGCCCACTGACCCTCGTCAATGTCAAGCTGGTAGGGTGGAGCTTGGGATAAAAACTACAAACTTTGTTTGAAAGGCAATGTAAGTTGAGCATCTTTTCCATTGGCGTTTTCCTTTCCCAGTGTGCTTTCTTGCATTATTCGCGGGAAAACGAAAACATTATTTCCGGGAATGTTTGTTATTGTTCTTATGGAGAAACATTTGGGGCTGGAAAAATCCTGCATTGTAGGGGGAAAACCTTTTAAACGGGAACCTTATCAGCGGGTTCTACTGTATTTCCTTTGTAAACACATACATGTTTAATGTAAAGGTCAAACACATACATGTTTTATGCAAATGTCAAACAAGTATTCTTTTTTCATGGTGAACAAAATATTACCCATAAATGTTAGTCATCAAAGCAGTTGAGCATACATAGCACGAAATACATGCTCGCGATTGGAGTCACAATGCTATCTTGATCACGTCGATGCCATAAAGTCCCATGGTTTTCTACCCTGTTTGTAGTGGGTTGGCACTACTGCGGGATGTTATGAAGAAAAGATTTTAGACAGTTTGTTAACAACTTTTATTGCGTTTATAGTTAACTGAATGATCCAATTTCTGAATACACAATTAGAAAAATAAGAAACCCAGTTTCTTTTTTTAATTTAACAGTGGTAACTAAAACAAGAAAGATTGTTTTATTTATAAAATAAAATGGGCATATAATTACACACGCATCATTCTTTTTTACATGGTCATCCATTATGATAGTTAGGGCTGCAAATGATTTTAACAAATAAATTTGAAATATTGCATTGCAGTAAAAATATTGGGTAAACATTTGGCACCTGTTTTAAAAACTGTTGAAGTGCAAATGTGTTAATAAAAAACTCTATAATTGCATCTGTTGTATTTCCTGGAAAAAAAATTAATTCTCTGTGGAAATAGTGGATGCGTGCACTTGAGTTGGACCTGGTGGCTAAACATGAAAAATGATCCTATAAGTCTGCATACTTATTTGTAGGTTAATTTTTAATCTGACATAGAAAGAAACAGAAATAGTGAAGTTTGGAAGTATTTTAATATTAAAAAAGATGCTTTTCACAAAGCCATTTGAAAATTGTGTGAAGCACATATTTCCCGAGCTAAATTTTTTGATTCTTTCACATACCATATAAAAAATTATAAATGAAATTATTTATATCGGCACTATCTGCGGGATTGGCCACAAAGTATCGGTATGAGTAATATTTGCAAAATAGGGTTTGGATGCATCTCTAATTTTTGATGATGAAATATGAGTTACTAATACTATAAAATCTCGACTCTAAAGAAAACACATACTAACTGTGATTCAATATCACATCAGCAGATTCAATGTAGGCCCTAAGAAAATGTCCTCCTTGGCGAAAGTATCAATGACATAAGGCACTACAACTACTACGTAAAATGTTAAAAAAATATTATGATTCAGATGAAGGAATAATTATGGTTACAGAATGTACACAATTTTTTAGCCTGAAATGGTATGTAGCATTATTTATTAAAATTATTTCAAATTTGCATGGTCTTAAAAGGGGAAAAGAAATTAATAAGAGCAGTAGAAATATTTTACATGGTGTTATTACAGGAGATGAACTGAATCAGAAGCAAAAGCATTAAACATAAAGTGAATGTCGTCATTAACCTATCTACCGTATTTACTATTTTGTAATCCTCCAGCTTCGATCCTTCAAAATCACCACTCAGTTTAGAATCAGCACCAGAGTTACTATGTACAATTCTAACCAAGCGTATATAAAATGGTCATTACTTACAGTACGTATTTACCAGAACAATCACATGCATAATATTAATAATATGGTCGTAGTTATTTAAAAACGTAGTTGTCAAATGCTCCCTGCCATGTCTGAACTCTAACAAGGCCACAGCAGTCACAGAGTGTGTGACAGAAGTTTACTAAGGCTTAATTATTGATTCCAGCTCTTTTACAGACCTCAGAAATTTTATCAAGGTTACCACAGATAAAAATGTACTTTTATTAACCATGTACTTCAAAGCAAATGATTTTGCGTAAAAATGCAATAACTCTGAAAAAGTTTTTTTGAAAAGTGTTTTCTTTTAATAGATATTGCAAATGTTCTGTTCATCTACAACATTTTTGGCATGCCCTTGTAATGCGATGTGTATTGAATTTCAACATCTGCACGGTGCTTCCAATCCCTTGATCTGTCAAACACCCTTCTGGTAACAGCAACCACACTACCCTTCTGGTAGTGGCTCCCGACATCCCTTCTGACCAACGGCATTCAGATAGTTAGGGTCAGTTGTTGTAGTAGCTACCTAGCCGTATTTGCTTTGTTCAGGTCAGACCCAGATCCCCTTCACCTGGTTTACGTAATTTACTTCCTGTCAGTTCTTAGTTAGTTAGGAGGTAGTACGGGCCACCGTGTTTATTCCTCGCGGAATAAATACGTTTTCTCTCAAACCTCTGCATACCAGTTTCTACGGGTGACTAATTTTATCCTCTGTAGACGTCAACCCACCAGGGTAAAGCAGAAGACCGCGTCTTTGACAAACCCATTACCGAACATAGTGTAGGACTGCGGGCTCTGTTAACCGGGCGCACGTACGTCATAAACACACCCAGTTGACGGCCACCAGTACTGTGCACCTGGTGCGCAGTAAGAAAGAGCCACAACCACAATCAACACAATCCACAAGGCGGCTAGGCAGCCAGCCCAGCCCTCACTCCGTCCACCGCGCTGAACTGTCGCCAGAGGAAGTGCTACACTGGTTCTGGGGGTCTGCCCACCTTTGGACCCACACCCAACATTGTTATCGGAAGCTCAGAGTAAACCCACCTCTCCCCCAACTCTCCAACTACCATGCCTCGTGTCGCCGGTTGGAGTAAACAGGTACAACTTTGGATTAACTCAGCTTCAGCTTTGTTTCTACACCTAGCTAGGGACCATCGATGCTTGCTTCCCCCTGATGAGACAGATACTTGTACCTACCTTTATGCCGTACACCCATAGGAGTGGTGCTAAGTGGCAAGAAAGGAAGGCAGTTACGACCTCCAAAGCCAACGGGAGCTGCAAACCATCCCTAACTGCACTTTGCAGCACAAACCACCGGAAACCAGTTCAAGCACCAGATGGAGAGACCTCACCTCCCAGTTCCCTCCTACTCCCTCTTTCAGACCCCAATCAAGGCAGTCGGGCAACATCACACGGCTAATCCCTGGTTCCAGTGCCGCCAAACCAGCAGCCCTCCCCGGGCTAACTGCAGCACCGCCAGCCGCAGCATCACCGCCACTCCAGATCAGGGCACCAGCTTCAGTCAACTCCAACAGCAGCAGCTGAGTCAGTAGCCACTAAGGGACACCTCAAGCAAAGGTAAACCTGTGGCTGGGTGCCACCCAGTTCGCCGGACCACTAGACCCGCATTTGACTTTGTGCAGAGTCGCCAGGCCACGCATCCTGTACTGTAAACCGGCCAGGGCCCGGTCAGCCAGTGATATCAACCCATGTCTCTGACCAACACGTCAAAACTTGCCCAACCAAGAAGTCGCCGTCAACCAACCGACGTCACGCGTCAAGCTTTGTTTAAAGTGTCAATAAGTAAAATTTTGGTGGAATAGTGTACCAACAATGGTAATAGCATTGAGACCAAAAATAGATAAATTTGTATCATGACATTGCTAGTTAATACTGTAATTGACCATTTCATTTGTGCTTGTCTTTAGTCTGGTTGAAGAGCAGTGTGTATTTCAGATACCCTTTAAAGGTTTTTCCAATGCTGAATTACATTAAAATGAGTAAATCATAAATATACCATACCTACAGTGAACACCTGAATATTCTTCCCCCTTCACTAAGCAGGTTTTAAATCACATTTTTATGAACAGGAAAATAAATTACACAGTGAATGAACTCTCTCTGTATTCACTATGATACACTGTAACATTCAGCCCAACAGCACTACATAAATAAATGTTTTTTAAAATGGATATGAAATTTAGAAGGTACATAACGTAGAACAGCACTGGAACAAGAATGTAAAAACACTTAAGAAAACCAATTCCAATCCAGTCAGCTGAGATTGACCCAATTATTTCCAAAATAAGAGTCATGTATGCTACTGCACAAACAAAAGCGTAGATCATGAGAAAACACATGGAAAATTCACCATTTTAAAAATTTGGTTATAGTGGAGGAATATCTAGGTCTGACACTTTTAACAAGGTTCAAGCAGTGTGTTAAGTTGCAGCATTTGGAAGAGTTCAGTTACGTATTATGTTTCAAACATTAACTTTTACGAAACGTATTTAAAAAGTAATTTACAGTTATCTATATAAAATGTTTATTTGATTTACAGTAATTGCTCTCAAAATAAAGTTCAGGAGTAACCTCGTTCAGCTGTGTCGTGAGGACACCACGATCCTCGATTAATTCCAACAGCGTATGTTCTGCAGCCACTGTGCTTACAAGCACCTCCAGTTCCTGGGACACCCAGGCCTGAACTCGAGACGTTATATCGCCCTTCGCATTGCGCCGCTCGTGTACCGACTTCTGCAGTGCCAGGGCATCCTACACACAACCATAAAACATTAGGCAAACAAAAAATCTGAAACTTTGTGTCCTTTTCTAAAAGGAAGATCTGTAGCTATTACTGTAGAAAACACCCTACTACAGTGGTGAAGATACACCTTAACATGATTACCTATCATTCCACACATGTTTTACCTCAACTACATTGACGTACCACCTACCACTCTTAAAATGTATTCACAAAACTAAAACATTACTCACTGAAACCATAAATTTAATAGCTAAATATAAATATTTTTTACGAGTCTTTGATGGCTAAAACATGAACTATACTATTTCTTTGCCACAAGATTACAAGCAACAAATTTTTCTACTACAACACAGACTTGCTATAGTTATAGTACAGATGGCCACAAGGATGGGTGGACAGACGGATGTAATGGCTAAATGCATTGGCCAGCTCAAAATGCTCTCTCCTTGAAGTGCTACCCACAAGTTTGCATACTTGCTTACAACCCATAAAGTACTTTCTAGTACTTTAAAATAGGGATGTCTCACTCAATTCCACGATTCCTCGATTCTTGAAGAATAGTATTATCGAGTATTGGAAGTCCAAGAATAGAAGCAACAAAAACCAATTACTACAAATACAAATATATATAACCTATCACCTCTCGAAAACGATTTAAAATTACTTTATTTATGCCAGTAAATGAATCACTATTGGAAAATTATTTTGTGCATGAAAATATGAGCTGCGAAAATAATCTGAAAATAAAACTGTACTGGCCATGTTCAAATTTACCATTTAGCATATTAGTATTTAGTAGCTTCAGTTCGGTCGCAATTTGGTAGTTTTGTTTATAGCAAGTTTCGTTACATTCTAAAAACTAGGTGTGTGCGGGATTCCGAGCTTCGGGAAAAATTTCGGGAATTCATGACGATTTTCTTGTTGGGCGGGAAATAATTTTTTCCTGATATTTTGAGGAAAAATTTATGTTCACGGCTATGTGTGTTCCAACTAAAATACAAGTCGGGTTTTGTGCGAGAAGCTTTGTATTGACTCTTTACATAAGCAATTATGATTTGATGAATCAAATATTGTCGAGAAAGTTTTGATTCTTCCGCTTATTCACAGATTTCAAAGACTGTTTCATAAGCTAATAATAATGTTGTACGTCATATGTAACGTTAACACTATGTATTTATTGCGAAAATTAACTAAAACTGGTTGCAAACTTGCACTATTAGGAAGTTACGGTAAACCGTGCGCACTGAATTTGTCTTATATGCGAGCGACATCTATAAGTTGCAAGTATCAATTGCTGGTTGATATGGGACGCAAGTTTTGATATACATAACCCAAACATTCACGTAAAAATAAGCTAGTACATGATGAATGTTGAATTCGACTCCAAATGTTTAACTAATTTGCTGAGATTTAACATGGTGTTTTCTTAATATGGGTTTGGTTGAAACAATTTGTAACACGCTAGCAAATTGTCTTTGTTTTTGTTCGGAATGTGTTTGTTTTTAATTGTGTTTTGTGCTCACTCGTCGCCAGGACGTTGGCAAACTCCAGACGTAGCAAATTTACTATGTGAAAAAATATCATTAATTTACTTAACTACTTTTCATTTCATTATCGATAGAGGAATTAGCTTTGTTAGCATACAAATTCGGTATGTTGCATTCATAACCTGCCCGGTGATACTTGGCTGTGATTGCAGTTGCACTACGGGATTCAAAGTATGTGTGTTCACGGACATTAAAATTTCCCCATAAAGTTTATTTGAGTCAATTTGTGTCAATGTACACACATTTTACTACCAAAATTGCTATTCTTGCAAAGTTTTTAATAATTTCATGTGTTGGTGAACATTTATAATGTCAAGTGAGGTTTGGAAATATTTTCGAATAAACTGTGTGGACGAAACATGTATGTGTATATATAAACATATATGTATGTTTTCAATATTATCTCATATGCCTCTTTTGAACTTTTTGAAATTTCATATGAATATGCTCCCACTGTTTGTGTTATATTATTTGTTAGTAATAGGCCTACTACTAATGTAGGCCTAGTTTGAGTAATTAAATTTCACACCCTCCTATACAGTATTTAGTTCTGTAAAGTAATTGTCTGTAACTAACAGAATCGCGATTTTTGGAATCGAGAATTAAGAGTGGTATCAGCATTGAGATCAAGAATCAAAAAAAGTGGAATTGTTACATCCCTACTTTAAACATGTTGACTGTTGAGATGAAAATACAAAGTGTGAACACAAAATTATGGGCACCCTATGGTGGCTGAACTGATACCTTGTTTACAAGGCAGATATGCTATGGCTATATGTACCACACTGAGACATTCATTGCACCAATATTGTGTATCCCAGTTATACAACTAATTTACAGAAATGTCAACATTGAACATACCATCTCTTGAAAGTCTGTACTGACATGTAATATGAATGTACTTTACCTCAATGGACAGCAATATTTACTCTTAACAGAAAAATCAATTGTAGTGAATGAAGTGATGAAATTACACAACTGAGCAGAGAAATACATACAATTGACAAGTTAAAGCTAGCTATCAAGGTGAGTTCACAAACTCAAACAGAACAAAGGAAAACGAACAAATAAAAATGAAAACCACAAAACAAATAAAACAAAAAACCACTAACAAAAGCCAAGAATAGTCCCCAACCAAATATGTAGATAAAACAAACAACCAAAAACTGCATTTGACTAGATAACTATCAGAATAGCTTAAAATCTCCAACACAACACACAAAGCCACCAAAATCCATTTAAAACACAATAATATCTAATAAAACAAAAAAAAAAACAAAAAAAAAACTAGCAAAAATTACCAAAAATGCAACAATTTCCATTACCTGGCATTTATCAGGTACATAGTTTTATTCTTGGTGTTTTAATGGTTTTTGGCAATTTTCTTTATGGTTGTTAAGTGTCTTTTGGAAGTTTATGTTAGTTTTGTGTATTCTTTTGGAAACCATTTTCGGTAGTGTTTAGTTTCTTTTTAATACTGGAGTTCGTAATCTCTACTTGGTATCTATCTTCTCAATTTTATATGAATTATTCTTAATAAATACTTTTTTCTCAAAGATCAGCATAAAACTTTTTATTAATAGAAATTGGGACAAACATACCTACCATTTGTCAGCGACTTCATAGGTGGAATGTAGTAATTACCAGAACCAACATTTACTATCAACTCACGAGCAGACTTTACTAAACAGTACTGTATATCTGAAAGTCGTAGTTCTCCCGCTGAATTCCATCTGATTTACAAGTGCAAGTCACAGATGTCATCAAATATGTTTAAAGATTCTAATTACTGTGTGTTAATGGAAATTATCAACATTAGTGCACGATATTAACATTTCTCAACTAAAGTGCCTGTAAATCGCAAAATTACAAACCAAATATAAAAGGAGAATTATTTCCATAATCTGACCACAATTAATTTTAAATCTGTGAATAGGGAAAAGAAACTGAGAATAACAATGCATACATTATATTACAGTGGCTTAAAAGGCATGTCAGTAGGTTACCATAAGAAAATTAATTTAATGTGTCAAGACAATTGTAAAGTGTAGGAAGCCAAGAGTTTTGGTTCAAAAATTGAAAACAGTTACCTTAAGTCTTTTGTTGATGGCAACAGACTCCTCGAACTTGCGCTTAAGAACATTCTGCTGCTTTTCATGTAAGCGTTCCATGCGAACTATCTGGTTCTGTCTTTTTCTGTCCTGGTCCTTCAACTTTATCAATTCTCTTTCTCTCTGTTGCCGCCACGTCTTAAACCTGTCACCTTCTGCCTTCATTTGGCGAATCAACCGGACCTTTGCAGTCTTCATTGCCTAAAATTTTTTTACACTTTAGGGACATGTGCAACATAACAAATCCAAAATCTCCAGCAATTAACTTTTATTTGTAAGTACACTACTGGTAAAGATACTAAAATACTTGCAAAAGTAGGACTAACTGTGGATCTAAATGCCTAAAAGACTACTAAATCACTAATCACTATAAAAAAACATGTTGCAAGCACTAGAAACAAACAAAGCGTTTGGAAAACATGAAGTTTATAGACCATTTAGAACAAAATTAATTGAAGCCAAAAATAAGACAGGAGAAATGAATATCAAGAAATTTAAATGCACTCATCAATGTAAATACTAGTAAGACCATGTATGGTTGGATAATAAGTCCCAGCAGGAAGCTGGGTTGGTGAGCAGAATTGTGTTTGTGGAGGGGGGTTAAAGATGAGATGTTGGTTAACATAACTAAGTTTTTAATCATGGCAAAAGTATTAAGCATTTTGTTTCCGAGGTTAACCATGTATGCTTTATCTGACGAAATGCCTACAGACCTACAATTCAGCAATGTGGGGCGCCATCATTTTTCAGTGGTAGAGAATTATGCAAATTGTGTCAATTTATAGTATAGCAATTTCAAGAGACCAGAAAAGTCCCAGACTACTACACACACAACAAAGCACAATACAATTTTTTTTCAGGGTTGCAAGTGTTCAGTAGTACAAAAGAAAAGTATTTTAAATTATTAAGCTATACAAAATCTGAAAACACGTAGAGTACAAAGTTAATTATGTATATTTGTCATGCAGTATCAACTTGCTCAAATAGATATTACTTTTATAAATATACTTGTTTAGTTATGCCTATTTATATATAATCATTTTCAAGTACATTCAGAACTGTTAAGTATAATATAAGTTAAGTATGTATATAAGGTTGCAAGTAGACTGCTAGGCTACCAAAAATATATTTAAAAAAAAAAAAAAAAAGGAATTCAAGTACTTACAGTGTAGTACTTGAATTCATGTCCTTTTATATATTTTAAGTATGTATAAAGTAATGAGAATCGAAACAAGTTATGTGGGAATTTAATCAGGAATCAGAATCAGTAATAATGTGGAATTGTCTTATTACTGCTTATGCCATAAAATTATTGAGAAGTTACAGCAATTGAAAAAAAACTTACTTGTATTTCTGTCTGAAGTGTGTTAATCTTTACATCAGACTTCTCTTTCATTTTGATCACTTTAGCCTGGTCCACAATTTTTTTGTTCAGTGCATTTATCTTCTGCTCCAGATCATGAATTTGTTTGCGCCAGTGTTCTGCATTTCTAAAACAAAATATCACTGAAAAACATCTACCATGCAGTATGTACAGAAGTATTCAAATTTTTGAATGATAAATCGGAATTTCGCAGAAATTTACGACATTGTAAATAGCTGTCCAAGAGTACCGAGATTCATTAATGGACTCAGACCTATGCAACCAATTGCATTACATTGTATTTAAATCTATTTAAAAGCAAACAGGCTTCAAAATCATATTGCAGCCACAGATCATACCCAAAAAATTTGGTGTGATTACAAACCAAACATTGGCCATACGGTTTGCTAATTGCTATTAATAATCGTCATTTAAAAAACAGTTCAATAAAGTGCAAAGCATTTTGTAATATTTGAATACAGTTAGCTGTAATGGTATGTGATATCTGTAATAAATTTTTTAAATACGTTAAGAACTTTTATTTTAAAATGTTGTGTAATAAGCATAGTCCAAAAGGTATTGTGGTTGTATGTGGTAAACTTCTCCGGTCTCATGTACAGTTGACCCGTTGGAAGAATATCATGGACACGCCACGGTGAACAGCAAACCTGTAATATATTCTACATCTGTAGCCTACCCCATATCATTACTGTATTTCTGTAAAACACTGCACTCCACCAACACAATATAAAATACAGAAAGGTAAGACTTTATGAGACATTGTCAGCCAGCTATAAACTGAGCGACTTGCTGATTATGAACCCAAAATATTCTTGTGAGGCAAAACACTGAATGTAGGTTTTGCATTCAGTGTCTCTGTGATTAAACTTCCCACATCTGCAAACCCAGCGACCAATTTATTTCCACCTGGAAAAAGTGGTTTAAAAGAGGAAAAGAAACAGCACAACAACCACACAAGCATAAGTTTTGCTCTTCAGATCATTAGAACCCTGCTAGTTGTAACACCCACACAGAAGAAAGGGAGATTGATCTGTGTTTTGAAGCATCCACATCTCCTATTATCAGAAAGAATATGGATCTGTAATATGACTTATGATGCCTTGGTGCATCCCACCGACATGTTAATTTTATTTGACAATACAGTGGTACCTCCCTGCAATCCCGTTGATTCAGTTTTTCGTAACAGTCTGTTGTTTTGGATGGTCCCAACAAATATTGCGTATAAACAATGTTACAAAAACCTGCACGCTATGACTTACTGCATCCATTGATCACATAGTCTGTCCGAAAGCAAAAATTTATTTGGAACAATTCTTTAGCTGTGAAATTTTCAATGATTTGTTCCCGTTATTTAGGTTTCATCATATTTTCAGTTGGTACATTCGCCAAAGATTGGCATAGTATTCGTTTTTGAACAATATGTGAATGCACAAAAATGCTGACACCTAACCTACATGCTTTACTGGGGTTTTGCTGGCGTCTGTTAGCTGTCCCACCCTAGACGGCAGGGAAGGGAAGCCTGCGCCGTCGTCTTGACTGGGTTTGAACTGCGGGCAGGCCAGGCAAGTTTGGGCAACTCTACAATGGCCTGTTGTGCACGTAGTGGTGCGGTTGGAGGTGCTGGCATGGTTGGTGTTCATGTGGGTGTCAAACTCGGCGTCGTGTCCACACAACGAGCTGCTTGATCTACAGCTGAAGGCCGTGCGAGTGTGGCTGCTCTCTTGGGTGGTGCACGCAGCAGTGGAGATATAACTCGTAGTGGGTGCCACAAGAGTGCAAACTGTAGGCTCTTGTTCCCACTACATGCACAGGCTGGAGTCCCTCTCTGCTGGGCGGCTTCCTCCCGTTTCCAGGTGGACACCCTGGTGGCACCCTAACCTTCCCTAACCCAACCGGCAACCAGGGCTAGCCCATGCTTGGCCGCCTTATCACGCCCAGCCCTATGGCAAGGCATAGGAGGTAGTATAGTGAGAGGGGAGACAGTGGGTGTACCTTAGGGGTGAGAACCTGAAGGAAACTGGTGTAAGCAGGTGGGACTGTTGGGAAGGCCTGTCTACTGGCCTCCAGCAAGTAACTTAGCAGGCAGGAAGTCGCCGGCAGACCCAAGTACTTGTCTGTAAATAATAGTAGCAGTTTAGGGGCGTCCACTCCCATGTTACACAGGAAGGTGAGAAGTCGCCATAGATCCACGCAACACGTAAAGTCAGGCTTCCTGTCAGGTCGGCTGTTGGCCCTCCTGCAAGTGGATTAGATGGGCGGGAAGTTGCCGGCAGATCTTAGCATTCAGAAAGGTGTAGCAGTTGAGAGGACCACCGCTCCAAAGAGATGGAGGTTTCAGATGGATGAGGTTAGGAATTGGTTGTCGGCACGTGCCTGTCCCTGCAGGAGTGAAAGCAGATTGTTGGACGAAAACAGGAAATAGCAGGAGGAAGGGTGTGGAAACAAAGTGGCTGAGAGTGATAACTCGACCAGCTTGGTTTATGCCTGTTTATTGTTGGAACAACAAACACACATAACCCAGCCTGTACCATGACTGGGGCCTGAAGGGCCGACCTAGGATGCCAACCGAGCAGTGGTCCCTAGTCACGGTAGATGCAGAGGCTCAGGGGGCAAGGGCAACTCCAAGTATGAGGTAACTTTGACTCATTACAATGTAAGACGTGGCTAGCGTGGTAGCCGTGAAGCGCGGCAGGCTTCGTGAGCTGTGGGACAGCTGTTGAACTGTTCCGTAGACGTAGACTGGCAAGTAACAAGCAAGGCTTGCGGCTTGAATACCCTGACAGGCAGCAATTTGTCTAGCAGCTGGATGTCGGCATCAGAGCGTGTCCGGGAAGTGCAACATTTTGCAAGAGAGAACTGCGTACGTCAGCCTCAAAGTGAGCACTGCAAGCCCTACTTATACCCTAAACACAGGGTCAGCATCAGGGGTAGCGGCGTGATAGAGAGGAGAGAGAAGAGAAGCGGCAGAGGGCAGCAGGTGGGTCGCTTCCCCTTAGCTGCCAGGGCTGGAGGGGTAAGCAGGCCCTCTGCATTGAGCAGGTTGCGGGTTGACAGGAGGCAGACGCTGCACTTTTGTAGCATTCGGCGATGCACTCTGTGGCATGTGGTGGCTACGTTTCTTCTTGGAGGGGGCTGCTGCTGTGGCGGAGTCTAGAGTCGATTATGATGTCACCCACGGCGCATGAACATGGATACTCAACAGCTACTGCATTCAATAATATTGTTTACATCCTGCAAGAGATTTTCATGTTCTATAGACTACTTTTACTACTTCCTTTCTGCTTATGTCTTTACTGCATTCGTAGGTTGGCAACTATGAGGAAGTATCATGATTTCTTATTCTTCTTACTTGTTTACTGCACTCGTAGGTTGGTGACCATGTATAATTTTTCCATCAGACACACGTTAACGTGACATCATGTACCCAGTTAGCAAAATATGCTGTTTGGGCGCAATTTTCTTGTTTTCAGAGGGGGGGGGGGACAAGGGTCGAAATTCCGCAGTTTCAGTTCATATATACAACTCGGTCGTACAGAAACATTTGGGGGAACCTTGAGTGTCTGTATACTCAAGGTTTGACTGTATAGTAATTTTCTGTTGGCAGTGCGTGCATGCAAACATAAACACATAGTTAAATTACATTCAGACTACAAGCACATTCAATGTTGAATCTGTGCTTATCTGTAACTGAGCATTCGTGATCATGATCACAGTACCATATACACTTCACATAACAGCATGAAACCTGTGCACTTGTATCCTCTGTGATGCCATTTTGATCACTGGGTTACTATTGCTCGCAACCTTTATATTATCTAAGACCATACAGCATGCAAAACAACATTGGCAACTGTGCGCTGTAGCAATTATAAACAACAAGATCGCTTGTGTGTTAATATTTGTGTTTCATGCAAAAAAGTTTTGGTTCCAGTTTGTTTCTAAATTCAGTGTTCATATTTATGTTTGTAAATTTTTAAACAGTGCAAAAATTCATCTTAATTTTTTAATTATTTTACAAACCGAACTTAATTGTGCTGTTCAGATTCGAAATTCAAACGTTTGAACAGGTTCTAATATATTCAAAACAACATGGTTCACTAGACAAACAGGTGCCAACTTACTTGCCAGAGTTAGCTCCTTNCAGGTTCTAATATATTCAAAACAACATGGTTCACTAGACAAACAGGTGCCAACTTACTTGCCAGAGTTAGCTCCTTGTGCTTTGTTGAGTTCATGCTGCAATTGTTCTTTCTCCCTCTTGAGGTCCTCAACAGCCTCCTGGTTAAGCGCGTACTCCTCTCGCACGATGGCCATCTGGTCTGCATTGGCAACCAGCTTGGAGGCCAACTCCTCCTTGAGGGCGAGGGCACGTGTCAGCTCTTGCAGCTCCTGATTGAGGCGTGTCTGCTGCATCACGTGCATTCCACGCTTCTCCTCTATGTCTCCCACTGCCCCCTCCTCTCCCTCCCCGCAGTCGCTAGCCCTTCCGCATGCGGTAGACGACAGCTCGTGGTTCAGCAGCTCCGCATTGTCGCGCTGCTGCTCCTGCTGGATCTCCTTGATCTTCTGCTGGACCGAGCTCAGCTTGCGAAGCTGCTCCACGAACTCTGCAGGGCAGTTGTTCATGTTCTCGATACTCTGGTTCAGTCCCCCTAGCGTGAGGTCGTACTCTGCTTGCAGTTCAGTCATCTACAACGAATTTGCAAAAACACTGCCATAAACATGTTGATTTTGTGGTTAGTTTTCTCTGGTTGGAAAACCAGAATATTCAAAGGTTGAGACACCAGAATATTCAAAGACAAATTCATTAATAAAAGTAACTTAATAGCACTAAAAATTTAAACTATCTGCAATAATTTTACTTTTTGCACCTATTGTACATGGTTTTTCAAACTACTGTGTTATTCAAACATAAATATAATTATAATCATACAAATATATATGTATACATTAATATTTTTTGTTTCTGTAATTTTCAATAAGCGAAAAATTTCATACAAATTTCAAAACAGTTCTTTGAATTTCCAACTCATAATAACCATTCTTATAAACCTATAACAGTACCATGTTTTCAGGGGTTGTCTATTTTGAACTAATACAAACATTACACAATTAAAAAAAAAAANAACCTATAACAGTACCATGTTTTCAGGGGTTGTCTATTTTGAACTAATACAAACATTACACAATTAAAAAAAAAAAGTATTGAAAAGTAATGACAGAACAATTTTGCCAGTTTTATCTGTAGTCTTGTAATTTCAAACACANAAAAAAAAAAAGTATTGAAAAGTAATGACAGAACAATTTTGCCAGTTTTATCTGTAGTCTTGTAATTTCAAACACAGCAAAAACTTTTTTAAATACACTTTTCAAAGGATTAAGGACCAGGAAAGATGTAAAAGAATGCATGAAAGAGCAAAAAGAGGAATATTTAACCTTCTTTCATGGGAGCAAAGAAATTTGGCAAAACAAATTCTAGAAAATTAAAAAACCAGTGGTACTAAAACTGGGTTCTACCATGTCTAACCTCTAATTAGTACATCTAAAAAGTGGCCGCTCCACATGCCATTTAAAATTCCAAGTTTTTTTCCAGTTTACCCAACTCTTTAAAAATTCAATGTTTTCTTGGCACTACAAATTGTACACATGAACAACACAAGTGTTGCTATATATATATATAAATTGTAGCCAGGCGTTGAGTGTTGCCTAGTGCCTATGCATATCGTTATAACCATGTCTGTGAAATGTTTATGTATGTCGTCAATAAGGCCCAGACATTTACACAGTAAGTAAGTATTGACCAATACACTAACTAAAAAAAATCTTTTAAATCACGAAAATACAAACTATTTGCATCACTTACCAGGTGTGGCATCTGTACAGTTTCTCTTACACAACATATCAACATGTGAACATTTTTTAAAGATATCTTCAGCAGCAGCTTGCTTTGCTGATTTTGCATGGCTTGTTAAAGCAGTCTTCTACATTATTTTGGTAACTAATTGCAACAACTCTGTTTATAATGTTTTGAAAAATTATTTCCACATTATGATTATGACATCTGTTGATATTTGTTGCCCAATGTTTGTCTCCTCTCTTCAAAATACAAAACCTGCCACACTCATATTTTTATTAAATTCCCCATTCTAATAAATTCTGGAACGATTGATTGCCGTTTTACAAATGTGCATATTGTGCTAAACTTTTAAAATGAGGGTATTCTGACACGCATGGAAATTTCAACTCGTATTTCCGATTGTACTTCGTCACACTTATCTTGGAACATGAAAAACAACACTCAAACAAGCTAATTTTACCAAATTGTGACGTCAATAAAACAATTAACACATTGATACGTAAGACTAAAAGACTGGACATACACAAACTCTTGCCACACTGACAGGGATTTTATTTGTTTTGAGTACACCTTTGCGACATACATTTCAATACATGATCTTCAAAATGTATGAAACAAAATGATATGCGCTAATTTTAGCATTTGGGACTATGTGAAAATGCTGAACAATGATTACAAATCATTCTTTTCCAACAAATGCAAACAAATTTGAAAGTAACAAAAAAAGTATCAAAACAGCCAAGCCACGGATGCACAAATATCTTTTCATGCAAAAATTTACGTATGTTCATTACGTACATTTTTATTGTTTTTATTTAATCAAAAGGGCTACCATGAAAATATTACGAACCACGTTGATCATGGCTCCACCGCAGAGCCTTNCTGTTTTTATTTAATCAAAAGGGCTACCATGAAAATATTACGAACCACGTTGATCATGGCTCCACCGCAGAGCCTTATTATTTCATATTAACATGTGGTTACGTGACACGTGAAATGCCTGCGACATTTAATCCCTCGTTTTCTGTGCATTCTACAAGATGACAGTCTAGTCGGTAAGGGAAGGATAGGCGAAGGGGTGTTGCTCCTAAGTGAACATTGATACTACCCGCACTAGCATACTTCTCTGAGCGCACACAGGGTTGGCTGGACAAATCAACCACCACCACCACTCCCTTTCACACGCAGCCTGGCTGCACTACATCGGCGGAATGGGGAGGACCATCCTAGCAGAGGCCCTCGTGCACTACTGGTCTATCACAGCGCCTACATATAGCGTTTTAGCCATAAAAATGGCAGTTGATCACCAGTGACCTTCACCTCCAGAGTTCTCTCTTCCACTTGAGGAGCCTGGAAGTAACTGCCTAGAGTAACCAGCAAGTAGCAAAGCTGAGCCCGGCTGCACTCCTTCAGAGTCCTCAGCTGCCGTGTTCGCAGCACTGCCCCAGTTATACACATGTGTCTTATATTATAGTGATAGAGATTAGGGCTGTTACCTACGTTTGGGCACCAATACTCANCCCAGTTATACACATGTGTCTTATATTATAGTGATAGAGATTAGGGCTGTTACCTACGTTTGGGCACCAATACTCACGTGATGCGTGTGCTGGACATTTAGCCATTGGGGCAATAAAACTGTCTCATGTCAACCCGTTGTACGCTATTCTCAGTAACAAGATCAGTAGTTTAAAATCAGTTAAAAATTGCATACCGCTGTTTCTCACCCTATGAATTGCCAACCGTATTATTATCTCGGCCAAACATGCCAGGTAGTAACCGACTGTAGAGGACAGAAAGGGAAACAGTAGAGATCCAAGAAAGTGAGAGGCGAAGTGATGTGTGGAGGGGGATAATATCAGTAATGAAAGTGACAGTGATTCTCATGTAGAGGATAGTGACTAACTTTTTTTTTTCAACTGGACAGGTAGCAGAATGTGGGAGTCAGCCCCTAGAATCGAAGTCGGCCTGTATTTGGGTAAATACGGTAAGATAGGAGAAAGGCCATTACCAATACTGAGCTGTCGGCACATGGAAATTAATCTGCACGCCTATGGTAGTAAGTGACTCGACACCACACAACCCTCCAGCAGTAATATTATAAAAGCAAAGGTGTCAAACTGGACAATGAAAACTGTGTACACATGAGACATGATTAATACCTAAATGGTGGCTGTGGCCATGACTGTCTACAAACAACCACTGCCATGATGGCCACAACCAGTCGTTTTAATAAACTGACGTAAATATGAAAGACTTTCAAACTTTTGCAAGAATTAGGAACCTGCATGCAACCCAAAAAAATTAAAAAATACATTCTTGATAACTGCAAACAATTTGCAAAAACACTGCTCAGTGGTTAGTTAAATTCATGGAAAATTAATTCCAGATGGAAATTCATAAGTTTTCCCATGCGCTTCCAGGGTCACGATAAATTCACAGCCTTTTCACGGTTTCCCAAAATCCCCAAGTGAGTGACCACTCTGATTTAGGGTGGACAATCTTGAGTCGCATTGTTTTACATTATCTGCTTTGTTGTACCCATATACTTGTTGTAAACCATGCACCATAAATTTAGGAAAATAATATTTTTCACTAATGAAATTGAACCAAAAATTTTTGTTGTCATATTGAGCAAGTATGTAAGAAATAATCCCGTCGTTACATTTGTGTGGTGAATACGATCTGTTTGGAAAATACTGTAATTAAATAACTCCTGAGCTAAAAGTCAAAACATTGAGAAATGCTGTACTATTATGGAGAAGGTTTAATGGATGAATGGCTGAAATGGAGGCCTTCCCTTCTTTTTTTTACTATCTCTTTTATAGTAGCTGAAGAGATTGAGGAGAGTTGCTTTTTTTAATTGCTTTCTCTTTGGCAGTGGATGGCTTCCTTTTCTTTTTTCTCTCTCTCCCTCTCTCTTTACACAGTGGCATGCTGGAATGTGACCTTCCCTTTCTCAAAAAAAAGTGGTGTCATCTTATCCCTCCTTGCCACTTTGTGACCTTGGTTATTCCGTACATAAAAACAAATAAATCTTGAAGGAGTATCCATTGGTAAAAGCTGGACAAGGGGGTGCAAAGGTAAAGAGGAGAGAAGAGGGAGCGACAAGCCTGTGAGTGGGGAAGCTGGACTGTGGCTGACACATAACCTTGACATATGTGACAGGGCAAGGACACATGCCTTTTTCCTTTCTGGGCCATATATTGGTGAAGCACTGACCAGAACAGAAAACACTGGCAACAGGGTCCAAAATAACGTTGCTCACAGAAAGGGTTACGGGCTATGGGGGAGGGGAAAATTTTTCCCCATGTATAGTGTGCATCCCAGATTTCAACTTTATTTTGGAAAAAAGGGCATGTTAGACACTAGTTTATACAAGGGCTGAGCCAATACCAGTACCGATATATCGAAACCGGCCGATATCGTAATTATCGGAATTGTGCGCAATTCATGTTTAAATAGCCAATATTAAAACCGATATTTTGCCCTAAAGATGTAAGATGATGCTGTTTTCAACTTGCCATAATTGGAGTGGCTTAGCTCACTATTTAGTTTTATTAAAATAATCACTATTTTTTAATTGGTATTTACTTAAGTACCCAACTGGCTGGGTTTATTTCTAAAGCAAAATTAGGCACGTTTTACACAATTGTTTACAAAACATGTATTCAATAAAACAATAGTAGCCACCATTTGCGTTTACTGAATTTTATCTATGTAGGCAAGCTTGCAGCATGAACAAAACTTCCATTTAATCAGCCTAACACGTATATAATATTACAATTAATTAATATTTACGATTACCTCCCAAAATATTTTGTCTTAATAGTTTCACGATAAACCGCGAACACAGCGACGCATAAAAACTTATGTAATCTTGTAGTGTTGGTTACATGTTGCACATTACTGCCGCATAGCTGCGCCATTCCGACAGTTTGTCTTTTTTTTTGTTTGTTTTGTTGGTTTGTTTGCTATTGCTGTAGTAATATGACGGTGTTAGGTTAGGGTACGAACGTGGTGAAATTATTTACGTGTGCCAGCAACAAACAAATAATATAAGTGGAAGAAAAAGTGACTTGTGGAATTTTTTTACTGTACGCAACACACAAGAATGCAGGGCTGTTTACAATGTTTGCAAATGTTTGGTTTTGAGAGGCGGTACATCATTGAGGTCGTGTAGTACCACAAACGTGAAACGGCACCTTGAATGTACGCACCATTTGAAGTGTTTTTTTTTTTTTTAAAGAGTTTCATTGTGTAATGACATGCTTTTGGAGTTTATTTTTTTCCTATAAATATACTTAAGCTTAATATGTGGTTCCTAGATTTCTATTTATCGTAATAGTTAGGCCTATCACTGAAATAATAAAAACGAAAACAATTAGAATTTTATTTAGCTAAATGTTTTAAAAATAAAGTTTTTAATTTTTTGAAACATGCAATTATGTTATTTTTCCTTGTCAAGGCAGTATCGGTATTGGTATCGGCAATATTGGTAAGTTTGTATCGGCAATATCGGAAAAGGCTCAAAAACCATATAGGCTCACCTCTTAGTCTATACAATATGCCTTTACATAGCATCACTATAGTGAACCCCCTTCCACCCTCAACAACACCTCTCAAGGGACCAGGACAAAATATTGCAAAATGCAGGGAAAAGCAGAAAGAAGAAAATTTATGTTGTATATGCATTACATGGGACCAAAGAAAACAGGCGTAAAACAGGAAAAAGTGTAAAATCGAGGGGCGTAAAAAGGGGGTTCTATCGACGTATCCAATTTGTGTGATATAAATTATTTATGCAAACATGTACAGACATTACAAACAGGGATATGAAAAGAAAGTGACACAAAACAGCATTGCGTAGTTTTACATAGTCAATTTTTACCTTTAGCTGCATTCGAGCTCGGGCCTGTTCGGCAAGATGTGCGCGCTCCACCAGGTGAACATTCTGATTCAGCAACTCATTCAGCTGCTCAGTAAAGTTCCTGGTCTTCGACAGTAGCATTGCATTCTCCTCCTGAAGGCGGTGGTGCTCTGGTGGACATGAAGGCCCATCCCCTTGCACCAGCTGCATTCGCATCTCCTGGAGCTGGAAACACAACCATTATACACACATTGATTAGGGTCATAAATACTTTCAGAAATACCTTAAACATTTGGCTAAATTATTTAACAAAATACAGATGAACGAATGAAAAATTTTACAGAAGTAACGTATAAGAATTTAGTCATGTATCGAGACATTTTTACAAGTAAGTATATTTTAAGTACAGTATGTAATAGCATCACACAATTGAAGTAGAATAAAAAGCTTTGACTGCATTGTCAAACCATTTTATAGACACTCGTAGTTCCCTAAAATGTGTCCATACACACTAATACAGCCAAATTTTGACCCATGTGCCCCTACCCCCCTAAACTAGAAAATTGCAACCAACCAGCACATTTTGCTAATTGGGTACATAAAGTCACATTCACAAGTCTCCAATGGAAAATTTTTGCATTTTTGTTGATGAAATGTACATTTATATATTAGGGTAATGTATTCTGAGTAAAATTACACCCTGTTATGAAGAAAAGACTACTCAGTGAGTTAAAGTTAATGAAAAAGCAGAATGCAACATTATGCATATGGCTCATGTCTACATTTCCCGCAAGGAAATAAGATGTTCGACATTAATGAAATAATGACTACTTCATTTAAAAACTGTACTTTAACAGTGTATCTTTAGATGGAAAAAAATAATTATAAAAAGGTAATGCTGTTAAAATTTTAAATAGAACATAGCATTGGTAGCAAATTACATTTTTTAATACATAACGCAGAAAAATCAAAGAGCTATTTATTAAAAGTAAAGCTACTTTAATTGGTAAACTTTTGTCATTAAAATGTCATAAATTCCTACTGGCTCAGAACAGTATTTTAGTATAAAAAAAGTGGCTTCAACATAAAATGGATGGAACAGATAAAGAAAAGAGAGGGTAAAAGGAAAAAATTTTTTTGTCACACTAGCGAAAAATTACATATGTTTTAAATTAAATATTTAAATTTTTGTTTATGATACGCAAGACGCGTATGCTTGGCCTCTCCATGTCACCCAAAATGACATTTCTGTACATCACAGCATTCACACATAAGTTTCAATGCTAACCTGTTTTTTCATACGAAGGATTTCTGCAGTTTGAGGATCCTGGTTGACAATAGGTTTGTTCTTGATCTGTCGAGCCCGATCTGCATATCTGAGTGTGCTCAGTGTTTCTTGCAGATTGTAATCTGCAGGGCTCACACATGCAATCATCAGGGTCAAGGAATTACCTCCCAGTGAGTCTGGACAAACAGAAAATACCACAATTTTTAAGCACAAGTATTAATGCTGTAAATGGGCAATAAACCTATCTGAAATAAATTATAGCCAGTCAATTTAAAATCAAATTTTTATTTACGCAAACCTTTCTTGAAGCCAATATAGTTTTATACAACATAAAAATATGTTGAGATCAAAAGTTACAACTCCCTTGAAAATATTCTAAAAAAAATTTGAATCACTTTGAAATACACGGTTTAAAATTTTTATTTTCATCCACATATTAGATTATTACCACTTATTCTTATTCTTCACCCACTCGAAACTTACCATAACAACTTATGTAAAGTGCATTGATGATTTATACAGATGCAATACACATACTGTATATGGTTACCAACAGCACAAAAAAAAATTTCCCGACTACTTTAATTAACTAATACAACAGTAAAAATAAGTTTTCCTGAAAGAAAAAGCCCTTCACTAAAATTTACGAGAAAATTTAAATGCACTAAACCGGACGCGTCAATTATTTTCTAAAATGCAAAAAACCCTTGTATACATATGGGCACATGCGCAGCATGTTTAAGTATGCAACTATATTTCCAAAATATCAACATTAATTTAAATTTTGCAGAAATGACACATAAAACTGTGTCTAAAAACATACAAAAATTTGTCCAGCGCTTTTGCATAAACTTGCAAGGAACAGGATAACCTGGTGAGGTTCAAAACAAAAACAAGATACAAAATCAAAAATACAGTATTTAAAACCTAATGCAATATATCAAATTTCAAATACAACACACTTAAAACTATTTAAAACAACACTGGTACAAGGGTCACTTTATTATATACTTTATAAACACAGCGAAACTGCACTAATGTATGTGCATGTGTGTGTGGGGGTGTATATATATATATATATCCCTCTATCCCCCCCTCCCTCACTGTGTGCACACATGTACACATGCATGCTTGTGTGTGCTCATATAATTTTAAAATTAAGATAGGAATCCAAATAAAAAGAAATTTTGGTGGCAAACTCATTTATTATCACTTAACATATTTGCCAGTGTATAAATAAAATCATGGTTTCAGCAAAACCAAAATTGGAAAAAAAAAATAATAATAAAAAAAAAATTAATTGGTTAATTATTAGATCGTGCCATGCTTAAATTTGTTTACCCTTAAATCATGAAGACTAACATACATCAGAACCCTTACAGACAATATACACACAATCAGTTATATTAGTGGTTAAGGCATAAGAATAACACCAGGCAAAATTTACAGCAACCCTGAAAAAAGTAAACTGGGGAAAAGTGAAAATAATTTTAGAAAGAGTTGTGCAAGTATTCTCCCTCCATTAGACTCTGAATGAATGAAGGGTGAAATGTAGTGGCCCATGTCTGTCTGCACACTCTCACATACACCCTAGTCCAGAATTATGCGCATGGAATGTTCATGAATGCAGCCAATATATTAAACTGTACAGCTTAGGTTTATCAGTTGCCAATGGTAAGGCCAAGTCATGTATTTCCACTGGTCCAGTGGTTACACACACTTGGATAAGAACTGTGCAATTCACCTGTAAACGGTGGGAGACAAGCCATTCTATCTACGATATCACTATCCCCTTAGTATCGACAATAGCGGCCTCAGATAAAACGAGCAGTTATTGATGTAACTAATAAGCCTACTTTCCTCTACGTGATGCAAATAATTTTGAAGAGGTTCCTAACAGGTTAGATGGTAGGTGGGTCTTAACGTCTCGTTGGTAGCAATGTCCTTAGATATGCAACCAGAAACAAATGCATAACATACTTAGTGAGACAATTAGAAATACACATATGCCTTACTTGGGACGCTAACACAAAACGTTCGTAACATAAGTTTACGTGCAACCAACTACAATGTGGAGTTTCGATTCACAACATCTACTTTGGTGTTAATCAGTCTAAAGTTTTTGTAGATTCGATTTACTAACTTTGAATATTTACAGGGACATAATTTTAAAAATAAGTGCCAGAGTCACTTAAATCATGTTAAGTTTACATGGACTACTTGCGTGCGGAATTTGGTGGAAATATGTTGCCTTATACCCACAATATGGCATAAAAACTTAAGTTTCTTGTTTGGCGCTATAAAAAAGGGTCTGTACATGCATATCCGATGCTTGTAATAGATACTGTCAGCATAAAAAGTTTGGTTGAAATTTGTTAAATTATTATTTCACAGATATAATTAACTTATTAAATAATTTATATTGCAACATTTTGAAAAATGTCTGACCTACTTAAATGATGTAGTACCACTGTGTGAAAAATTTGCTACGAATCAGAACTACAAAAAGGCGGCAAAAGATGACCTTTGTAAGCATATTTGATGCTTATAATGGCTACTCTCCGAATACAAAGTTAAAGTGAAATTGGTTAAATATTTAATAAAAATGACAAACTTATCTAAATTATTTATAAGGCAGCCAAACTGTAAATATATCAAGACAAATTTAAAACATGATCTACTAAAGAACTACTTGTTGCAAAGTTCGGTAGGAATCAGTTGATTGGTCCTGGAGATATATCAAAGCTTCATTTCTCATGTGGTGCTATCTTCAATACTACAGAACAAAACTATGATGTATTGGCACATTCTATGTTTGTCGTACATTCTGATACATATTAAAGTTGGTTGAAATTGTTAAGGGCATATGATATACTAACATAAAATATTAACAGGGCTGTTATTTTGTAGGAAAAAAAAGTGACTAACTCCTTACGTCGTATAAAATTTAGATGGACTACAAAAGCATAACTTGTAAATTGAATTTGGTGACTATCAGTTAATTGTTTTGTAAAAGAGGATACAAAAGCTTCATTATTCATGTGGTGCTATCTTCCAAAATGGCAGATAAACAAGTTTATGTATTAGCTCCTTTGATGGATGCATAGATAGTACCAATATACAAAGTTAAGTTGAACATATAACATGCTATGCTAAAATGTTTATATGGACACTATTTGTAAAATAAATGGGTGATACTTTTAAAACATAGTCTACCTGTTTATATGACATATGACAGTAGTACTTGTTTGCCAAGATAGATGGAATTGGTTAATTGTTTCCCCGAAATATAACAAAACTTTATCTATTCATGTGGCACTCTTACAAAAAGATGGACAAAAATGCCCTGTGTAGAAACATTTGATTGTTGTAATAGATACTGCCAGCATACAAAGTTAAGTTTAAATTTGTCATATGATTTCTTAGATATAGCATAGTACTCTAAAATGTTTATATGGCCGCCAATTTAAAAACAATAGTCTGACCCACTAAAACATGACAGTTTACATTATCGACCTTAGTATTACTTGAGTGCCAAATTTGGCAGGGATCTGTTGATTGTCCGCTAAGATATGGCATCAAAATTTTATTTTAATGTGGTACTATCTAACAAAATGGCGAACTAAGGAGACTGTGTATTGAACATTTTGATGCAACAGTATGGTAGATATTGCAAATGAATGTAAAATATTTATATTGCTGCCATTTTGAAAATAAGTGCCTTATCCACTTTAATTGGATATATTTACAAGGCATACAATAGTATTACTTATATGCCAAATTCTGCAGGAATCAGTTGTGTAGTTACAAGATATAACGCAAAAGCTTTGTGTTTCATATTGCACTATCTTATAAAATGGAAGATTAATAACTTTATCGTTTTCTAAATTCAATGCGTTTATCATGCACTGTGATAGTTAAAATTTGGTTTGAATTGGTTAAATAAGTCCCGAGATATAATGTAAAAGCTTACTTTGTTATGATTCTCCCTATCTGTACCTGCCTCCTTACTAGTCCGGCATGATCTTGGTGAAAGTCCTCTGTCGCCGCCGCTCTTGTCGCCGCCGGTCAGCTCGCAGAGACTGTGTGATGTTTCGTGGTGTGCTAAGGGAGGGGAGGGATTGGNCGGTCAGCTCGCAGAGACTGTGTGATGTTTCGTGGTGTGCTAAGGGAGGGGAGGGGTTGGTACCTCGGATTTAAAAGAAGTCGTCTCCTTTCCCACTTGATCCCCACAAGTTGGTATAGGTGGGGTGGTGAAGAGGGACCTTCAGGTGTTCCTTCCAAGGAGAACCTAGGGGAATATATGGGATATCCCACAACGGGAGTCACGAGGTCCGAGAATGATCTGTTGCATGACGTTATGGCTTCAATTGTCTGCCTATATTCCCGCCGTCGGCAGGCCGCCTCGTCCCTCTAGGCCCGACATCTTGGAGAGATAGCTGTGTTGTCTGGTTCCTGCAGGAGAACAAGTTTGAATCCTGATTCCTTGAGGTTCTGGTACA
>NQII01005002.1:39186-69069 GCA_002778355.1 Clitarchus hookeri | reverse complement strand
GTGGGGAAAGTGCGAGTGTATCGGCCGACGTTTGTTCCGAGTGGAAAGACGAATTGGGAGAAATAATCGATTCTTATGAGCCCAACAGCATTTTTAATTACGATGAGACGGGGTTAATTTTATAAGTGTCTCCTCAACAGATTAATGTGTTTTAAGGAAGAAAAGTGTCATGGCGGNACCGATCAATGTGTTTTAAGGAAGAAAAGTGTCATGGCGGAAAAAATAGTAAAGAACGTGTAACCATATTGTTGGCCGCCAACATGGGTGGATCTGAGAAATTAAGACCGCTTCATGATAGGCAAATTAGCCAAGCCAAGATGTTTTAAAAACATAAAAACTTTTCCGATGACCTATCGTGCAAACAAAAAAGCATGGATGACAGGCGAATTATTCAAGGAATGGATACGATCAGTAAATCCTGATATGGAGAAAAGGCAGCGAAAAATTCTGCTTTTCATGAATAATTAATTGTACAGCCCACAACAATACCCCACCACTCAGTCATGTTAATGTTTTTGCCTGCCAACACTACTTCTAAGCTGCAGCCTCTAGACCAGGGCAAAATTAAAACGTTCAAAACCTTTTACCGCAAGGAAGTAGTGATGCAACTCCTTGACAGCATCGAGGATAGGGAGGATCCTAAAATCACCTTATTTTCAGACACGAACATTGCTCACAAGGCGTGGCAAAGTGTTAGTGAAAGCAGAATAAAAAACGGTTTTCGTGCTGTGGATTCACGAAGGTGGAACTTTCATCAGCAGTTACTGAACAAGACTTAGAATGCCCTGTGAATTGGAATCGTCTTCCTCAAAATGAAGAAAATTCTATAACGTTTGAAGATTTAGTCCATTTTGACAATGGCCTAGCGGTAGCGGGGATTCTAACTGATGACAAAATTTTGGTTCCATCTCAGGACATTGATGGTGAAGGTGATGACGAAGATGATGTGCTGACAATTACACCTCAAGTGGCTAAACAATGCATCAACAACGTGCGCCATTTCTTAGTGAAATCAGACGTTGGCGATGAAGTATTTTCTGCTTTGAACATGCTTGACAAAGCCATCGACGATACACTGCAAGGCTTGCACCAAAAGAAAATTACAGATTTTTTTAAACGTAAATTTTTAATGTGTTTTTATTGATGTAATTATTGATTTATATTACAGTACATATGTATACATAATATGTAGCCATGCGTTTGTCATTACATATTAATGCAAATTTGCATTAATCTTGTTATTGTGTATTTTTTTCTTCTTTTGCTCCCGATTATTGGTAATCCCGCTAATTTGAATATCTCGATAATTCATATTTAACTTTCAGTCCCTTGACAATACGAATTATCGGGATTCTACTGTATAACGGCTAGTATCTCTTAACTTATTTCACAGATCACAATCATTCCATGGGTCCATGGATGGTTCATCTAGCAGTCACCAGGAG
Source organism: Clitarchus hookeri (assembly GCA_002778355.1). Lineage (NCBI taxonomy): Eukaryota > Metazoa > Arthropoda > Insecta > Phasmatodea > Phasmatidae > Clitarchus > Clitarchus hookeri. The sequence goes on along the minus strand of NQII01005002.1, from coordinate 67,624 downwards.
GTCAACACATTTGTAATAATAACACAAATAATTTTCAGAGAAAACATTGAAACATTACAAAATAACCATTACTAAAAAATACACATAATATAAGTTTATGTTTGCTTTAACATCTGTTCTGCGCTTTGGGAAGATCTTGCTGTGCTTCTAGCACAGTTCCTTTCTGTGCTCGTTTCGCCGAGCATAGGACGTGGCCGGCGCACTTTCCTCTGTGCCGCCCTGCGTCACCCCCCTTCAGGCTTCCGTCTGTACACCTCATTTCCTTCCTTCCATTCATCACTCTTACTTCCTATTCTCCTTCACAAGTATAGCATTGGTCAGTAGACCATAATAGAAAAAAACTAATATTTCACGGGTTACAAACTTTACTGCAAAATCTTAAATTATTCATAACAAAACAACAATAGTTCCCTCTTCTGCGAGATATTACTGCTCAATATCTCAAAAATTTACAGTTTAATGCAATGACAATTTCAATACAGTAAATAAAGACCCTACAAAACAAAAAGAAAACAAAATCTTTAAAGGAATTGCTATTCAAAAATAGTTATTTCTCTGCAACGTTTTTCTATGGTTACCTTCAAATCTCCCATTCTTAATACAATGAGAAAGGATCGGCAAGCATTACTTTAAAAGACTTCTTACTTCTCTACTGAAGTACTTACAACTCCATTCACATGCCACTTCTCCGCAAATCTTATTGTTACTACATCGCATGAAGAGCGGGAACATACAAACTTTAAAAACTTAAAAGAACTTTACGGTATTTACATTTAGTTTACTGTGCCCTTCATTTCCCTATTCTCCCTTTATTTTAAATACCCATTTTTAAACAAGTTACTGGAAAATAATGACACACACATTACATTAAGATTTACATTATAAAACCATATTTATAGTTCATTTCATATAAGAAGGCCACAATCTGACAGTCAGTGAGTGGCAAATTGATGTATTCAAAACAAACAACGTGCCATTTACAAAATCCTGTATCAGCTGATGCACGAACGAACAAAAGTTAATATTACGTTGGCTATTCTGAGTGCACTGCCGACGCACATTCGACCAGCCGAAAATATGTGATAAAAAAGAGTTCCAAGGTTAAGCGTGTGGCCACTCTGGCTTTACAGGTTTCCTTCTCATTCTATCACCTGCCTTCATTTTGACATGCAATACACTCGTTATCATTTCACACTCTTACAAATATAACACAAGGGTATTTAAGTTTAACTTTGCTAATTACAGAAATTGTGCCCTACATGGGCGGGAGTGGAGCTCACGGACTGTATCCACAGTCTCAGTCCTGGCGGTTACCTCCCCGCCCTGGTCCTCGGCCATTCCCTCGTTTCCGGCGGGAGGCGGCGTCCTGCCACCTCCTCGCACCGGGGTGCGTCATTGCTCCATGGGGAGCTACATGATCATTGCAGTAGCGGAACAACACTCCCGCTATCCGCCATCACACTTTCATTTCCTATTCTTGCACTTAATTGCACTAATCCTACTCTAAACTAGGTTAGGTTTCCACTGGACGGGGTGGGGGTGGCAGCCACTTTGCAGAACCCCTCCCCTCACCCCAGGGTCCTTCCCTTGGCGGGTGCAAGCAGCCAAAGGCCTGCCTTGCACTGAAGCATCTATCGCAGGCTTGTTTGGCGTTGAGGTTCCGCTCGCTGCTGCTCAGGGCTGCCCTCATCATCGGTGGTCGGTAGAGGTTTGGGGCATCTGCGCTGGTGCCTCCTTGGTGGACTTCTGGTCCAGGAGTCACCGCCTTCTGCTTCCAGGTCCACGTACATCCCTCTCGGTACAGATTAGGCCTTTCTGCAGCAGGCACTCCAGGGTCATTCCCTCCCCTCCTGTGCATTAGGTTCCTTTCGTTGCCTTTCTTCTTCCTGATGCTCCTCCCGTTGCTCCTGGGGAAGACTCGCTATTGAATGCCACTCTGGTGCCTCTGCACCAGAGCAGGACTACTGGGTCTGCTCGCACTCTGCTCGATATTGACCCTTGGTTCGGTTTCCACTTGGGACCTGCTGAATTCACAGAACACTGCCTTCAACCCATCACTAGGAGTGCCGCTTATTCTCACCGGGAAATGTCTTTTCCATTGGATTACTTGAGACTGCCCCTGCTTCTGCCAGTTGATCACTGGTTTACCTAAAGGCTCCAGGTGGGGTATTTTTGGTGGGACATCCTACTCTTTGCTTGTTCTCTCTGGTGGATGGATGAGAGGCTGCCATTCTTCTGGTTCTCACTTATCCACCTCTGTCATTCCCTCCATCATCCAGGTGGGGGTGGCCGTTCTTGTTAGTAGTTCAATCCCCTTTGCTTCAAGGGAGTCGGTGGAGCTGTCTTGATGTGGCGCTTAGGTACAGTTATGCTAGTGTCTTTTCCTAAGATGATCTTGCTTCATCCCTTGTCCACCTCCATCAGGCTTCCGGGGATACTCCACACAGGTTGGTCATAGACAAAAATTTCCTGTGACTGGATCATCGGGATGCCCTGTATACTTTCCGGAAAATTCCAGGACTTACTGCCACTTCATGTGTGCCCCTTCCCCTTCGGATAACATAGTAGGGACCTTCCCATTTGGGAGCAAATCCTGCGCAGTAGTTATCCATTGCTTTGCTGAAGGAGTGTGTACGGAGGTACACATTCTCCCCCGGTTGGAATCCGTCTGGGTTCTGATCTGGGGCTTGTTGGTAATGTTGCTCGTGGAAATGTTTCTCGGCCTGCCTTGTCTCGTGGCGTCGTTCCCCGGGATCAGATTTCTGCTGGGAATCTTTCCATTCCCAGTCCCCAGGTCGGCGTAGTCTTTCTCCTAGCAATAACTCACTAGGGTGGTGCCAAAAACTGTGTTATATCTTCTTCTCAGGGTAAACAAAATATCGCCCGAAGGTGTCTGTCCCAATCTTTGTGGTATTCTCCCACACAAAGTCAGATTCCTTTCTTGATTTCTAGATTCCGGCACTCCGTGGGGTTTGCCTGGGAGTGGTATACTGGTAGTGAGAGGCATCACTCCCCATTTCTCACATGTTTCCTTCCAGGATTTGCTTATGAATTGCAGTCAGGTATCTGTGAGGAGACTCTTAGGGTATCCCCATCTGGAGAATCTCTCTTCCTCCAGATACCTTGTAATTGTCTTTGTTTCAGCTGACCTAATTGCTGTGGCCTCCACCCAGCATGAGAATTGATCCGTTATGACCAGGATGTACTGTTTCCAGCTGCGGGAGCTTGGGTAGGGTGCCATGAGGTCTAGGGCTAGCTTTTTTCATGGTTCTTGGCTTGGGGTCATCTTTCCCTAGGGACTGGGTGTGGGACGACCGATGCCTTGTAGGTTTGGCATTTCTCGCAATTCCGGACATATTCTCTGGTGTCTTGTGTCATGCCTCGCCACCAGTATCTTTCTCCCAGCTCGTGCATCTTTCACTCCAGGGTGTCCAGCTAACTGGTGGTTATGATGATGCCAGAGCAGCGAGAGTCTGAGGTTTGTAGGTACCCAGATTTTCCACTCTTCTTTGATAAATCTTATTCATATTCACATACAACAAAACAAAACTGAATTGCAGCTGACAACTACGTTTAACTTTAAGACTAGTAATACGTTAAAACATGGAACTATTTCTTGCAGTTTGCTGGCAACTGAACTGTGAATATTGCGGTTATTGCTTACGTTGAAATATATGCAGTTACCAAGCAGTGATTTTTTTCATAGGTTAATTTTAAGAGTGCAGTAATTTATTGCAGACACTGTTATTATGTGTTTGGTTTGTGTTTAAGTCAACACAGATTGTGAAACAAAGAACGTAAATTTTTAGTGGGGTGCATGTTTATTTAAAGTAGGACAAGGGACATAAGAACAGCTGAGACCCCAGTATCAATTGGGTAGTCATGTGACGAGCACTTGAGGAAGTGGAGAGGATTAGTTATACAGCAGCTAGCGGCCTTATGTGATTGGTCTGGCACAGTTGTTTGACAGTCCACAGTACGACTTACGTCCACGGTATTTACGCCAGGATTTTATTTGCATGTTAAGTTTGGTATACTACTGTGGGGCATAAGCAAAGAAGCCATGGGGGGCGTGCAGTTCCAAACCCCCACTGGGGTTATAAAGACACTCACTGGAATTACAATCAGCTTCATGAACCCCTGAATCTTACTTACCTTATACCTAAATTCCTTGCTTATTGTAATGTTCGGACCATCTATTAAAATAACAGTTGCATTCAGTTTATTCTTTTACTTAATTTTCAAACATATTTTAAGGTAAACATGCATGACGAGGCAAGCATCACAAGAGATTTTAAGCANTTCTTTTACTTAATTTTCAAACATATTTTAAGGTAAACATGCATGACGAGGCAAGCATCACAAGAGATTTTAAGCACTGAGTACACTACAGTGGAAAACTAAAAAAATTTCTTGCCTATCAAACCGATCACAAGGATAGATGATAGCTACATGACAATACAATACACTGGTTTATTATTTTTGATTAACAGTAATGCCCCTTAAATTAAATTTGATAAGGATGATTTAATATTTAATTAAATTTCTAGGTTCACTTAAAAATAATTTGAATAAAATTGGGTAGCTCAATTTTTCCAGACTGCAATATTTTTGAGACAACTTCATAAATTGCAACTCAATAATGACAGCGTTTTTTAAAAGTGTATAATTTATGATCAGTGGCAATAAATTAATAATTTTTCCCAAGACTAGCTATGGGTTTAACAGGAATAACAGTGTTCTAACAATAATAATATTAGGAAATCAATAAAAATTATATTGTGCCCTAACAACAAAATTTATTAAGTTAGAAATGAAAGCTCGACCACCAAGGCCTTCCTTTGCTTTCTAATTGGCATAGGTNTTATTAAGTTAGAAATGAAAGCTCGACCACCAAGGCCTTCCTTTGCTTTCTAATTGGCATAGGTATAGAAACATTGAAAGTGTGATAAAAAACCTTTCTTAAAAATGGACCCTTGCTGGAAAAATATGGTTTCTACACCCTTGCTGCAGAGGCAAGCACATTAGAGTGTATATAATGTTGTAATGCATCTCAGTGTACAAAATAAGTTCTATAAATTGATGTGCAATATAGTCAAAGCAACAAATGCAGCAACAAGAGTTTCAGAATCAAAGGCCAAACAAATAACTAGTTAAAAATAGCAATTTCCATGAGAAATAATTTTTTTGGCTCAAAATTAATCTCAGCAAAGTAATCTGGATAGAAAGTTCATTGTGCTCGGCAGTAGAACACGGGAATCAAATTCAATGGCTTCTGGTTAATGTTCTTTAAAATAAACCACGCCCTTCATTAAAAATTTCTGAAAAAAATTAGGTCCAAATTTTAACTTGAAAAAATTCTGATTGAAAATAATTTTAGCCAAATTGTTTTATGAAATTACTACTTCACACATGTACAACAGTTTGTCATCGATGCGGATCATACCCAGTATTCATACTTAAGCTGGACCAGTAGTGGAGATGATAGCTCACTCAGTTCTGAAACACTCAAAAACTAAAATCTATGCAGTTTCGGGCCTCTTCTTAAACATGCCCCATATATTTAAACACTAAGGCACCTCTCAACACCTTCCTAGCTTATGATGAGCGGTTTTAAGCAAAATTCATGATGATTTTTCCAGAGCAAAAGTTATGTCGAACTGCTCTACATGGCGTCTAAAAAAGAGTCTTAAAGGGCTCACAATGACGCTAATTAAAACAGGAAAATCCCAGATGTGAGTCACTTCCTGAGATGTAACACAATCTTATCAGTTTTATTAGGTTAAGTTCTCTGTGGTAAAACTTGATTGACAACACCAGGTAATGTACGTAGAGAAAACTGCAATAAAATATTAACACTTCCAAAGATAAGAGAGACCAGTCAATGTAGAAAACAAACAAACGTAAAAAAACTGTCAAATTGCGTGAAACTGTAAACAAATAAAGTAAATAAATAATAATTTTGAGGTGATGTCCTGAAATACAATATTAAATATTCCTTAGGGTAGGGACTTTAAATTACTGGCAGAAATAAATAAGTATCCAGCTCAAAACAAATAAACATAAACAAATAAGCTTTAAAGGCTGATACTGCTACAATAACATTAAGTTTATTTTATTTGTGTTATATTTCTTGGAACTAGGAGTGGTTTGGTATTGTTTTAAATATATACACATAAATTTTTTCATTAGAAACATTATTTCTACTTACGATGTGTTGGACTTTATTGGGTATCGTAAATAATCAGAGTATCAAATTTTTTCTAGGAATTGAGAATTGCGATCAAAATTCTGGAAATGTCCCCTTACTAATGAAAGTGTCGTTAAATAAAATGCAAGTGTTGCACTTTTCCTCGTGTAATATGGACTTGAACGCCGAGAAACGGTTTTCCACTCCTCCAGCCTTGCAGAGGTAGGCTGCGCAGAACAAAAACGGAGATGGACATTTTGTTTCTTGTCCAACTACGGTAATATTCTGACAAATATGACATGTAATATTCACAGTGTGTATACACTAACAATTTACCACTTTCGTGTGAATTAAATCACCAAAATTTTTACAGAGCCATGTAAGACAAGTAATTATGAGGGCCTAAAATTGTGTAAAAAATAATTGTCATACATTAGCAATTACAGTAGGAAGTATGATAGCCCATTAACTTAAATGCTTCAAATGATACTTAAACTGATTAAACGAATATCCTCAGAAANGGTAGGAAGTATGATAGCCCATTAACTTAAATGCTTCAAATGATACTTAAACTGATTAAACGAATATCCTCAGAAAATTTTTTTATAAGAGTCAAAAAATTTAGCAAATTAAATCTGCGTACAACTGACCCATACTGCACAGTACATTTTTTTATGTCTACAGTAACTATGTACAGTATATGGAACCTAAACATCTATAATTTATCTAGTACTGGTATTCAGAAAATACGTATAACTTCAATATGCTAGAAGACTGCAAAGAGTATATCCAATACCATGGAAAATGCAACAGAAATTGAGACACTATAAAAGGTTTATCACAGCAAATGACGAGCAAGATAAATTAAGGGAAAAACCACCACCAGCAAACAAAATTAAACTGTGATCATAAATTAAGCAATTCACTATACATATTTTAAAACTACACATCACAGTTTACCTTGCAACAATCTAGTTAGTTTGCTGTCACGATAACCAATGTAACTCTGTGTTCCCTCTCCAAGGGCAGATATCACATTACCAAGGGCTAGCAAACCCCTATTGATGTTGATACCTTCTTGGAAACGCTCACCAACAGCTTTGGTCTTCTTAGGCCTCTCCGATCCTGCCAGGTCCACTAGATGGAATTTTGCATTTAAGACATTGCTCCTGCAAATCATAAATGAGGCATTAAGTTCATTTAAACTTTATCGCAGTTGCTGCAAACTAAAAAACATTGTTTTTGCATAGTTAGCCATAATAAATTATGAGAATACATCATTTTGCACCAAAGTATTCTATGATCCTCATCTTTGTCAACCCAACTCTAAAAACGGATCTGCAAACTATTGATATGGGAGGGAGAACAGCATATTTTTCAGAATTCCCTGTTACACAGAATTTCCAAAAAGGTAATTTTTTGGTTGTGTGCCAACAGGCCAAAGTTGGGACAGACGCCTCAGTCCCTCTGCTGTTAAATCAGACACCTGGCAAAGATGAGGTGGGTCGTGACTCAGGATGTGAAAACTAATACTCACTGCACATTGGCGTGGCAGAAGAGCAGGCAGCACTGAGGCAGTAACAGAGATGCACGGTGACACAAAGGTTAAACATGGGAACTCAGTCTGTGACTATGGTCTGTGAGGAACTGCTACAGATTACATCAATCTACCAAAATTTATTGGTTTTCACTCATACTGAAATAATTATTAAAAAAAAAATGTTACATCCAACACATTTCAACTCAAATAAAGATGTTGGTGGGCTGGTTATCGCACATCTCAACGAGTCCGTCCCTTCAATTGTTGGGTTATGGTTACCAACTTTTTCCAACAACTCGTCACACNTATCGCACATCTCAACGAGTCCGTCCCTTCAATTGTTGGGTTATGGTTACCAACTTTTTCCAACAACTCGTCACACGTCTCATCACACAGAAAAAATCTAAGAAAATTGTTATAAAATAACTGTTTTAAACACTATTTGTAATGTGCAAAAGAACGTATTATACATCAGTCAAAATTTTCTCTGAAAAATATACAAAACACACAATATTTGTTGCAACTAGTCATAATTCAGTGTCATTTGAATCTCTGATTTAATCAGCTTTAAGACAGATGATACCAATACACACCGGAAGAAAATATTCTATACACATTATTGACGAACGCCACCTGTCTGCAACACTTGTAACTATCTGCAGCCATTAGGTTAAATCATCAGAGTAAACATAACTGCAATTACGGGAGTGCTAAATTACTGACACAGTGTTTATTAATGTTTTGTTTATATTCGAATAAGTCTGAGGCACAGGATGTATAACGACCTGTCTTATGTCCATACATGATAACTCTTTCAGCCTCGAAATACGGGAAATCCCATACAATAAGGTACAGTTGGCAACCCTATGTAAAGTACCTGCGTACATCCCTCGTTGGAACCAATAAATTGAAAACAAAGCAAATGAACTAATCAAAATGTGTCAATTTCTCATGACATAGTGGCATTTTATTCAGTATGACTAACAGTGTAATTCAAAAGGTGGAACAACAGAATTGTAATGGAAGATTTCAAATAACAAAGTGGTTCAGGATATATCCAGCTCGATAACCATCCCAAACTTAAAAAAAAAATTTTTAAAGAACATTGTACCACAACATATTCCAAATCATTGCTATCTATATATCATTATCTGCTATGTTTAATTAGAAGGCATATAGCTGGCTACTAGTTGAAAGAATTCCCACTATTCTTAATTCTCATGGTAGAGGCTGTCACATAAATTTGTTGGGTAAAGGACTTAGTCCACAGAGGAAAAAAAAAACTACATACACATAATNTTAAAAAAAAATTTTTTAAAGAACATTGTACCACAACATATTCCAAATCATTGCTATCTATATATCATTATCTGCTATGTTTAATTAGAAGGCATATAGCTGGCTACTAGTTGAAAGAATTCCCACTATTCTTAATTCTCATGGTAGAGGCTGTCACATAAATTTGTTGGGTAAAGGACTTAGTCCACAGAGGAAAAAAAAACTACATACACATAATTATCAGCAAAATTAGACAGCATTAATTAGTAAAACACTAATTTGCATTCTTTATCCACATAACTGCCTACGATGAAGAAGCTTGCCATTGTCCTTCATATTCACTAACTGCAGACAGCAGTAGCATACAGATTAACTATATCCCATTATTCACATGACACTACAATAATAACTGACACTGGAGGATACCGAATAAGTTAAAGCAGAATTTAGTAAACATAGAGTATTATAAAAACCTACGGAAAAAAAAATTTATCAAATTGCCACAGCTATGTACACTTCAAGTATTCAGCAACTTACGTGTCTCCCAGCTTAGTCAACTCAATGTGAATAGTAAATATAGCATGACTTCTACTTGATTGTGCATTCATTGCAGTTGCACCAGTTGCTCTTCCAGACGAACCCTGAAACATAAAGAATTCCAAACAACTATGAGCATCAATCTGGTATAGCAAACTCAAGCTTAACTGAAGATTTCTGAAAACCTTGCTTGGTATTTCTTTCAGCTCACTGTGTATACTTTTGCAACATGTACATACAAACAATACTCTCCTCTAGAAAGTGTATTTGTAGAGTTCAGACTCTCACCCATGCGCCTCCACATGAGATGCGTAGGCTGCACTTCAGTGTTTAGTACACATGGATGTAGACTGGTTCAACATTCCACAATTTTGGCATCCAATGAAGCCAGAAAAATCCATGTATGCATGCGCCGGCTCGCATGCCAGCTTGCGAGCTGACTCGAGGTCAGTGCGGATGTGCTTGCGAGCCCCACATGCACTGGCGCATGCCCACGCTTAAGTACGCACCTGGATCTCTCTGCCGGACAGTACATCAAAGAGAAAACTTGCGAGCCAAAATGCACTGCAAGCTGACAGTTGTTGCTGTCGTGGAGGGCTCATGATGTGATCCTAATAGTGTCCATATTTCCTCCTTGAATGTCATCATTGTCACCACCACCACAATGTTCCTCTTTGTGAGGAGCCAAGTTACTGTTAATGCTAAATCAGTGAGAAAATGCATGTATATTTGTCCTTAGCAACCAGTGAAAGCCTCATATTATGTTAAGGAAGCTAACAATCCTTGACACAATATGAGGCTTACACTAGGTACCATGGATAAACTTACACCAGTCTCTCACTGATTTAATGTTAAAAGTTTCAACTTTATACTCTTCACAAAGACAAGCTTCTAGCCCAATTAAGGAATGCTCTAAAAATTAAGAAATAAATGACCATCAAAGATCTACAAGATCAGAACACAATAACCATGGGAAACCCAGGCCGTGTCTCAATTTGCCCAGAGAGAGCTCTCTCGTGTTCTCGCGACCACGTCATTATGGCGTCAGAGAGAACGCTCTCTTGTCATCTCAATTCGTCTGAGAGAGTGCGAAGGAGTGTGAGTTCAGAGAGAGCATGAAGTTGTGTACTCGCTGGCGCTCTCTAGCCTTCTCTGACCAGGGGCCATATATTTTGTTTACATTATTTCCATCTTTGAATAAGGTTATAGCAGCTTTCGAAGCCGAAACCTCATCACATTTTACCTGTAAGTGAATAATTTAAACTGTTTTAAACAACAAAACAACTTACGCAACACATATTTATAAAAATATAAATACGAATATCTGACGAAGTCTTGTTTTTTTGTCACTTTGCTGCAACATGATGGTAATATGTAAAACAAAAATAATAGTATTTTACGCGCTAATAATTATGCTGGTAGTGCTATAATTATTTGTGAATTATTTTGAACACATGTTATTTACAATAGCTATGATTACGATTTTAGCTTAACATGATTTCCCACCTTTCGGCATAAGTTGTCTGCATGATGTCGGAGAGAAACGAGAGAGAGCGCAAAGTAGTACTCTCACCAGATTGTGCAAAAAAGTGCTCTCTCAAAAATGCATTCATTACATTGAGAAACAGTCTCAGTGTTGCCAAATTTTCACAATTAAATTTCCATACAAGATACACAAAATGTTTGTATTTTTGGATCAATTCATACATACCATTAAATATAATTTTATAAAATGAGACCTTTACAAATGTTAACTTTTCTATGACCAACCTGAATAAACTAATAAATTGCCTGTATAAAAATTAAAACAGTTACAGCAGTTGTTGACTCTGTAGATGCGTTTATTAACACAGTGCTCGAAACTAGAAAATACTTGTATGAATCATTAAAAACTAGGAATAAGTATTAATTTTTTTATGTGTATTTCAATACTTCAAATAAACACTAATTTGTAATCACTTAATTTAACAAACAAAACAAGCTCACAAGATCTAAACTGGAGTCTTCCCTAAAGGCGGTTCTTGATAAAGTGAGCACTTTTGAAAGGCCTGCTAAATTTCTACTTTCAGCCCATTGGTTGCATCTCTTTCCACGTACAGACCACAAGAAACACTGCCATGTGACTTTCAGCTGGCTCATATATCCACTGTATACTCAATAAATAAACAACAAACACTAATAAATATTGTTAATTTCAGGAAATAACTGGTCTATTGGATTATGAATATTGATTGATATTTAGAATTGTTTTCCTGTGTGGATGTAAATTAATGCCTTTAATTGTGGTCAACACTTCCAAGGACATAATAAAATATGTTTGATTTATGTTGTAAACAGAATAACCATTTTTAAACATTATCCTTTTTCCCCATTATAAAAACAACACCAAGACATTTTGGGTGTTCATCTTTAATAAATCTTACAGCTGAAATGGTTGCCCATTAAAGAAAGGCATGTTTATAAATAAACATGTGTATTTACTCCTTCATTCATAAGGCAATGTGCCTCAATCAATAGTTACATTGCCTAAGAATTATGTTTAACAACATTAATAGCAGAATTACATTGCATTAATACCTCACAAATCAATATTTTAACACAAGACTATGCATAAGCAAATGGCGGGCGTTGCTATTACAATATGAGTAGCAAAAACAACTGTCATGAAACTCAATGGCTGAACAGAATTGATCCAAATTTTACAGCATACTATATTTCCACAGTAAAATTTATCACTCAATGCAAGTTTTGTCCAACAATGCAGTTTTTAAAGCATACAACACTAACGTTTCCAAAGGTCTACTGCTTTGCTTATAATGGTAATTTTTACCATATTTGCATATAAAATTTAAACGCCCTCACTGGTATGAACGTAACTTCACCCCAATACCTAGTCGATGACAATGTATTTCATGAAACTGCATCCACACATTCAATGCAGAATATAATTTTACCCTGCCGGACGATGCCACTGTTCGGCTGGTTTTATTGGAGGACTCCTGTTTCCCCCGACCTTGCATTCCAGCACTGCTCCATTCTCACCTCCTTTCACCCTCATTGGCTTTCAAGACCTTGAATTTAAGAATCTCTCCACTCCATTCTAATTTAAGCCCAAATTATTTACCTTGAAGGAAGAAGTGGAAGATGGTACTTACTGTTTGATATATCGGCTTAAACAAAAAAAAAACTGTTTGGACAGACGTTATAAAACTGTTTTAAACTTATTTCTAACACTTTATAAAAGTTTCACGAGCAGTATACTAAAACATTTTTACGTCGTCATTGTTTCAAAACGAGTGACATACATGCAGATGTATTAACTCTATCGTAAGTTCGGAATCTTAAGTACTAAATAACACACACACACACACACACGTTTGTTTTAGCTTTCAGAATTCCAACATATATTGCAAACATAACAAAAAACACTCATCCGAAGTGTCTTCAATTTTATTTGAGGTTTAAAATTTATACTGACTTAGATTGCATGAAGCAGCACATTTTCCATGTCAGCATGTTACGTGAATTTCAAGAATTTCTGTGACAAGAAACTACGAGGAAATACAGCAGAAAGCGATAATAAACACTGCCACTTCACTCAGAACATGTATAAAAATCTTTTATTTATTACGTTAATGAATACTTTACTTCAGAGATTACAAACATTAAAAATCACATTGGTCGTAAACAGCTGTTTTTTCTGACACACGAGCGTAGACTGGAAAAAAAAACAATGAACCAACTAACTTGAACGTTGTGTTAGGTGATGATGTGAAAGAGTTAGAAACATTAATATGTTACAAACACACCAAATTTTATTCTTATCTGCATACAAAAAAAAAAGAAATTGAATTGCAGAGAACAGCATTTTTTAACTTTCCAATTAGTAAGACGTTAAAACATGGATCTACTTCTCATAGTTTGCTACCAACTTAACTGTGAGTGTTGCTGTAATTGTTCATGTTCAAATGTATGCAGTTACGGACAGTGATTTTTTCATAGGTTGATTTCAAGAGTGCTCACCTTATTGCGAACCACCCTATACAATTGTGAATTCTTGTGAGTTTGTCCATAATTTTCCACTAAATTAAAGAAAGCTGTGTAAAACCTCTGGGGCCAACAATACTTGTAAAGCCAACATAAAAACTGCACTATATAAAAGTCACTACAAGGGTGTAAATATGCGCACTTTATTTCAACGTGCACCTTACTTACAGTTTCCGTATTTTAATGTACTGCATTGAAACACTGTCCATGTGTTACACAAAACAACAAATTCCTGTACAAATATGGAAATTTCAGAACATCAAGCAGCCCTGGTTACATCTCATCAGCCATTATATACAACGCTGGGTGGTTATGAAACACGAATGAGAAGTGCACAATTCAAATGGGCAACCAGTTCCTTCCATTGGCTTTACAAATATTTGCAGGTGGATCCTTCCTCCACTCCACTACTGCCAGGTGAAAAATGTCGAGAGGGCCCTTGAATGCTGGGGGGAGCAGACCCCTGCAAGCATTGCATAGTGCACCTGGAGTGGGGGCGAGTGTCTTATGGTTCTCCGAAGGCACAGATTGAACTCTGAACTAGGAAAACTTTTAACAACTGCATGTTATTTAGGCGCTAGTAAATAAAATAAGACAACTTAAATTTGCCATGCCAACACGCACACTGCAAGCATGCAAACACATACACACTCAGTATGGAACACATGGATCACTTGCGGAAGCTAAGACATACCCAAACATTATGTGGCATGCAAGTTCAGTAGAATAAAGAAGTTCCTGCACAAACAATGAAAAGAACGCCATGGCCTGTAGAAACAGATAAGCTATACCTCTCAATATAGCTAAGAATAGCTAGAAAATTGCTCCTGTGTATGAATGAGCAACATTTTTGCTCAAAATAGAAATCTATATTTGATTTGCTTGATTCAAGAAATTAGAATCAAGTTTAGCAAAATAAAACAAAGAATTGTGCAAAGGACCATTTGGAGGTTTCCACGCAGGTGACTTCTGCAACTGAGGAATAAAATCGCAAAGCACTAGGCTAAATACGCAGGTCAGTTGGAGATGGTTCCTGACAACCTAGCTACATCATTTGTGAAGCTGTTACTGCTGCGTCATTTCACCATACAGAAAAGTAATTTCATCAGCTAAACAGAAGCAGATATGCTCCGTTACAAATCTCGTGCAATCAATAAACGTTTTATTCCATAAAAATTGCATTGTTCAAGTTTACAAGTTAACCAGTAAATAACTAAACATGAAAACAAAACAGTATCCAAATACCTTCACCTACAAATTTCAATATCGCCATAAGAGCCACTGAATCAAGCAGGGAGATTATACGAGCAAAAAAAGTTTTAATCAATGAAAATTTAATTAATTAATGTAAATGTGCACATACCTGAACAAGGCACTCCAGCATTTCAATAGGTGATCTAACTACTTTCTCTGTCAAACCAGGCATTCTGATGCCTTTAGAATCCTCACGGATATCGACCGTGCAACGTGTAGTTGCAAGTAAGTCATAAAGTTGCTCCTTGTACAGCTCTACGAATGACACTGAAAACTTGAATTCCCAGTCGTTCATTTTCTTTACTTGATCAAAGATGTCATCAACGGCACGTGGAATGACACCTTTATCACCCTCGCCTGTGTAGCCTGTACCAATGGAGAAAGTTTTTCCGGAGCCAGTCTGCCCATAGGCCAGGACTGTAACATTATATCCTGCAAAGGAAAATACAGGTTAACAGCAACATTTACTGTATTTTCTTTTTTGACAAATACCCCAACTCTTCACACATTGTCTAAGAGACACGCAACACATGCACAGAAGCTATCTGCTTCCTACAATGTCAGAGAGGTGTTGGTTGCCATAAAGATGCCACAGCAGAAGACGTTTGCTTCATCTGCTATCTCTGGCAGAAGTGAAAGTGAAGCTTGTGCACTGATGTATTCACATGGGTACATCCTTACAGCAATGGCATATATCCTATATTTACACGACCATGAAAAAAATGGGACAAAAAATAGGCACACGATGTGTTTGTTACCTTCAAGCATTCCAAGAATTAAGTGATTGATTTGAGTAAAAAGTAGACACGATTAAAGTAACATTTCTAAGATGTCCAAAAACATAATTCCCACAGGCTTGCTGTTAGTTTCAGGAGACCATTGACAAAGTCTTTATTTAGCAGCCATGTGGGTGAAATGAGATGCAGACAGAGCAATGATGGAATGTAAGATTAACTGGAAAACAGGAATACGCTGAGAAAATCTCCCAACCCACATACAAAAGTGAGGTATGACGATACCAGGTATGAAACTATTACCTTGGTGGGAGCCCAGATCACTAGCCCATGCAACCCTCATGGTCTCCCCAGAGACTTGTATGCAGATACAAATTCTACAAATAGTGAATAGGACATTCTAAAAAGATTACAATTACATGTGTACAAATACCACTACTTCAATAAGATACAACAAATAGCAAGCATGCATGAAAACACTCTTTTTTTTTTTAATCTGTAACTTCCCTGTAATGACACATGCATCTATTACAGTGAAACACTCTTTTACACTTTTCATGGTTCCAGCATACAGTGCTGCAAAATGTAGGAAAGTGTAAAAAAGAGGGAAATGTATGCTTTATACTCAGTAAATGGAAATGAAAAAAAAATTGCGTAAAAGCCCATGTATAAAATTAAGAAAGGATTCTACTGTGTTTTTTTTTTAAATATGTAATAAATAAAAAGTGCTCACTCACGGCCTGATCTAGATGACCAGTTGTAATGTTGCACGTAATAATGATTGATATGCGCGGGACATACAGTACAGCCCCGATTATCCGCGGAATTGGGTGGCAAGGGCACTGCGGATAGCAAAAATCGCGGATAATCCGAAAAAGACTGAAAATGAGGTGCAAACACGAAAAGAAATATTTCAACATAAAAACTATGTTTTATTGTACAAAAAACATAATTAAATTTTTAAAATACATACATATGTACAGTACAGCAGAAACCTTTGCGCTACATCTAAAACACTAAAATAAAGAACAGTAAACAAAAAATAATGCCATACATAGTACTGTACAAAAAGTGTTGAGTTACACCTTTCTAAAAAAAAGCAGTCACTCGTTTTTGCTTCTTGCTTTGAAAACACCTTTTCTTTATTCTAAATTGTACTTTCCTTAACATGAGTTTTTCTGCCAGATGTGCATCGTCGTCTTGTTCCTCTAAATATTGAA
Source organism: Clitarchus hookeri (assembly GCA_002778355.1). Lineage (NCBI taxonomy): Eukaryota > Metazoa > Arthropoda > Insecta > Phasmatodea > Phasmatidae > Clitarchus > Clitarchus hookeri. Next base: position 50,824 of record NQII01005002.1, on the reverse strand, counting down.
GCAATCCGTCTACATGCTGCAAAGCAGTTTCATGTGTCATCCGCGCAAGCACCTCGTCTTCTTCACACTTTCATTTTGTTCTTCTTCGTTCTCTCGTTCACTCCCATTGCTTTGTTTGTTATCTCTAGGTCAGTCAGTCAGTCGTTCAAACCCCGACTCACTTGCGTCGCATTCAAGCCACTCTTCTATGTTCTCTACGTCGACATTCTCACCTCCCGGAACGGATGTCACTAGGTCAACAAGTGTAGCGGTCAGCATGACTTCATTCTCTTCTTTACAAATGTTTTGGTTGACATTTGTTTCGATACTCGGAAAGATTTTTCTCCATGATTTAACAAGAGTTGAGGGTTTGATGTAATCCCATGCAGATGCAATATTATAAATGCTATCCAAAATTATACAATTCAGCCAAAATTCTTTAAGATCGCAACCGTCCTCCAAAAAAGCCCTGATTCATCAGCGTTTTAAATTTGTTCATATGACAGATCCTCAGACAACACAAACTCTTCAAAATCACGTTGAAAATCATCAGTTGCTTGCTGATCACCACTCAGCTTCTCTCCGCGTAGACCAATCTCTCTAATTCCATGACGTTTCTTAACACGATGCAACCAACCGGACAACGCATCAAAATTTCCTTCCAGGCCTAAAAAATCAAAAAAGATTTTTGCTTTAGCTGCAATGGTAGGACTAGACACGGGGGTGCCCTCACTTCGCACCTGAGCTAACCACTCCGCTAATGCCAAGTCAAGTTCGTTATAGGTGGATTTCTTCATTGTTTTTCGTTTTTCATCCCAGAAGCACTTTCAGACACTGATGCAAAGGCCAACAGTTTGTCTTTTTGCTGTAAAATGTCTCGCATGGTTGTTTCCCCGATGCCGTAATCCAAACACATCTGCTTCCTCGAAGCGCCATTTTCTATTTTAGAAATAATTTCAAGTTTTTGTGCAATTGTTAACACAACCATCTTTCGTTTATCAGCCATTATGGATTTCAGGAACTAATGAAACACTAAACTTGAGCACTGACAAAGAAACACAAAACACGTCTGATCACTAAGCACGCTTACTGACAACTGAGGCCACTGGCAGGCCGAGAGAAAATGTAGAGGGGGACCTTTATACGTGAACTTCCCAGAGTGGACTCGCCCTCTCGGGTCGTCAAGGTCAGTGTTCAGAGAATGTACGTACTACATACTTTTCGACCTTCGTACTGTAGGGCCTATTGTATTTTCCTTGCCTTTGATTTGGATTAAAAATTAAAATTAAAGAAAAAAATTTTGCGCCACGGATAATTGAGGCTTTACTGTACTTATTTTTTCTACACTTTTGAGGATTAATGTAATTTATTCAATGCTTGGAATTTGGTAATAATAGCATCTTGTATTTATTTTATATATTTTAGATTTTCAAAGACAATAATTTTATTTCAAGTCATTTGACAGTAGCAGTGATCATCATTAGGTGATGCAACATCTTTTTCTTTTACTAGGAAGCTAAGGAAATGTAGTTGACTACTGTAATATGGTGCAATATAGGCAGAATGACATAGTCGCGCTGTGGCGACGTGATGAGATATATGCCCGTGTTGCGAGGGGTGTGCGCGCTATTTTTAGATATGACAGCATAACGCGATACCTTGATTGGGCAGTTTTTGGTGGTGCAATAAAGCTTTCAGAAAATACTTATAGTCTGCATGGCCTCCCTCATGCCCCAGTTCCAGTCAGTGAGAACCCATGATGGACGTTTGAAAAGTACACACGAGTCATGCCTGAGATCTTTATTTTTCATCATATTTTGGACTAACCTAAACCTACTAACGCCAAAAGAGTGTTTATTTTTTCTCCCACCTTCATAAGTATCCTTGCGATATGAGTGTTTTTGACTGCAGAATAATCGATACTACGATTCTTTTCTCGTTGCTGCTTTTCGCTGTGAAGTATTTTTTTATGCAGCTGCTGTAACTGAACTGCATATTTTTCTGTGCCCCGTTGTAACTGAAGTGCAAAGTATAATAAATTCAGTTGAAATATATTTCTGGCTCGTCTGTTTATTTTATTTAGGCACCTTTATAAACTTGAGTCTCAGTGTTTATCTCCAACTGAGTTTGGCGAGCTAAAGTTCAACTGTGTCACACATTACAAAGTCCATTGGTTCAAAAAATGACAGACTTGTAGGTTTAATGAAAGAGATGAAAAGAATTAAAAGTATACAGTTCTTCTATAACTGAAATCTCAAATAAATGTGTTGATGTCTACACTGGACAGAAATATGGATATGTATAAACAATTTTCCTAATTTCCCTCTAAATAGCAGATATGGCCTTTTAGATAATAGATAATAAATAATAAATAATAGTAACAGTAAGCTATAATTTATCAACACTGAATTCAATTATATTTTGTAAGTAAAAGTTGACACTTTTAAAATTAAAATGATTATATGCCACATGCATTTTCATTTAACAATGTCAAGAAAATTTATCACAGGAACAAATATTACAATGTAGGAAGAAAGATATAGTTGGACAAGAAACAAAAGATGTCTCCGTTTTTGGTTCTGTGCAGTGGCTGCTTTCCCCTACCTCGGCAGGGCAGGAGGGGTGGAAAACTATTTCTTGGCAGTCAAGTCTGTATTACACAAGTAAAAGTGCAACTCAAGCATTTTATTTCATGATGCATTCATCACGTATACATACCTATTTTTTGAAATATTCTAACGGTTTCAATTGGAGCTAGCACATATAGAACAGTTTTTCCTACACTTATAGTGGTAAAACCAGACTGAACAAGTAAAGTGAAACGTTAATGTCTTGATTCGCTATTAGTGTCACAAATTCGTATATAAAGTCTGACGAGCATAAAATGTATTGGCACCTGCAACTTACATTAAACCTATAGCAAGTCTCAGGAAAAATTAATAAATATTACCTCTGATCGTATATGATACACACATAAAACACTCAATTATTATAGTTACAATTTATAAAGTTGTTTTGAAAATGTTACAATGAACAAAAAATTTAGCTAGTTAACCACTTTTCCTAGAATTATTATTTTTAAGTGAACCTAAAAATTTAACCAAATATTGTATCATTCTTACTAAAACCAATTTCCCTTATAAGTAAACATACTGTAGTAAATGTGTCACCTCAAACAATCACTTTAGTTAGCATTCTGCACAACATAGTTATAGCTAATTACACTTGTGTCATAAAATAGTTTGTGCCATAATGTAAGTTACAGCTACTATTCACAACAATACTTTAAAGTATATAATTCACAAACAAAAAAAAAATTAAAATATAACATTTCACATATACAGTTCTGTAACAAGAAAGGGAGTAAACACTTTCAATTCAAGAAATTTACACTCAATGACACAAAAATTTGTTCACCAAGAAAGTACCATTTTATTTAAATGAAATCTTATAAGTGATGGTAACGAAAGAAGTTATTACAGCATAACTGCTTCAAGACCATCTTCACCTTCCTACACAAGACAACTTGTAACTGAGTGCATGTGTCAATAGGCTTGAGTACATAATCAAACAAATATTGAATGTTATCCTATGGTACACTTGACCACCGTTGTTGCAAATTACACTTCAACATGAAAAAGTTTGCATCTTATGTGAAACAATTAGGTGACTAAGCACGTCACAAAAATCTTGAAACATGATGTAAACACTCCAGGGAACCAACAGCTGAGTGTAGACAAGCATTATCTTGCTGGTAACTGGCTCTTCAACACTCGGCCTGGATAGGTATAATATGGAGCTTCTAAGATGTATTTGGTGTACTACGGTTCATCCATTGACCTTTGTATCACTATTCCTGGTGAAGGAATTGCAAGGAATGGCTCCCAGGCCATCACACCCATGGTGGGGGATGTATGTAGGGTTGCCACCCGTACTTTATAATAAAGTATTGTACTCTATTTCGGTTAAACGTACTTTATACTTTATGAGGACAATAAAGTACGTGAAAATACTTTATTTTACCTATTTCGACGTTTGAAGGTTTTATTTAATTGTTTACGAAAAAAAATAAAAAGGTAAAGCGAATATTGCGTGGAACAGAACGCATCGCGTCGATAAAATTAAATGCAAAGCAGCACTGTCGCTTTTGAACGTAACCTAAAATGTCAATATCAAATAACATTATCATGTCAACTTGTCCACTTGTGTGTGTAACTTGTGTTGCTGTTGGTTTTGGAAAATTTCGAAGTTCAAATTATTGTTTTCCGTTTTTGCTTGGTGTGTAGTGTTGTACGTATAAATTGTGTGTGATAATTCTTCAGTTATGGATGCAGATAACTGTATATCTCTAAGTACACCTAAAAAACGATTACTGGAATCGGATCATACAAAGCAAACAAAACGAAGGCAAAAGTACAAAAGCCTGTGGGAAAAATGAATTATTTATATATTTAAATATGATCATAGATTGTAAAGACGCCGTGAAAACGTTCTTTGAAAATAAATATTTGTTAGATGTTGCCAGAAGCAACAAAAAATATATACGGAAAAAAAATAGTAGGTTAAATAAATAATACTCTATTTTAAGATGTTGTACTTTTTTTTTTACCTTAGAAAGGAAATGTACTCTATTTGCTTGAAAAAAAAGGTGGCAACCCTAGATGTATGCCACTGAAAATAAGGTAAAGTCTCATATGGCGATCACCCATTTCTAAATAAGTGTGATTATTCAATAAAGACAGCACCCATTGCCAGTTCATAGCATTAATTGTTACCATCTTCTGGTACCATTGCAAACAAGGGTGAGAATGTTGGCAAAACATGTAAAGATCACTGGAATCACTGATTTGCCTGTGCCAGACATTTGAAAATGCTCCTAGTAGAGATATCGGACTCTTTTAAAACTTCCGCATGTGTTTGCAAGGTGGGCGAGGAAGCATCTGGCTGTGTGACAATCACATAGTCCTCCCTCCTGATGGTCTACGAGGGCTGTCGAGAACAGGTCTGCTGTGTATTGTAGCCTTCACGTGCCCTGCTCCCAACACAATTTGACTGAATCCTGAATGGCCCAAATGATGGGCAATTCTGTACAATGTCCAATCTACCTCATGCAGCTCTATTATCCTGCCTCAAACTCTGTCAGTAGTACACGACTGTCTTGCACAACTTCTCAATATGCTTATCAGCCAGTCAGTTAGTGTGTCCTATTTACCAACTTTTGTGGTCACTAAGAAATTATTATTTATTTTATACAGAGAAATTTTATGTCAATAACTGTATTCTGAAGAATAAATTAAGATTTTATTTTGAGTTCAAAATGTTATCTATCTTTACCAGAAGGTACTGATAATTTAAAATGAATACCAAATTGAGCTTTTAATTATCATTCAAGACAATAGAATGCAAAGAAACATTAAGCTGATCACGACCAAATCTAAGTTTGATTTAAGTTTAAGCCTACCCTCAATGATGTGATGAACTATAGGACACCCCCCTATCTTCCTCCCCTAACTATATTCAAGTACCGTAACCCCCCACTATAATCACACTGTTACAACTCACCTTTGAACAAACGTAAAAGCAGATGCTTCACTGATGTATTGTAAAATATATCCTGACTGTCCTCAGGCCCAAAAACATAGTTAAATGTGAATGCCTTATCCACATTCCTTACAAGGACCTGACTCCGTGCCACAGTTTCCAGACTGACCTCACAGCCCTTGCTTATTTCACTTTCGACAAGGGGCCTGATTCGTAGCGCCACTTGGATTGTTTCATAGTTCTCCATTTTCCTTACTTCTCCGTGGCAATTACTAAAAAAAACAAGGAACAGAAAATTACATACACCATAAATACGTTTACAATATTGGTGATAATTTCCACTCCCTCTACAACATTCATTGAAAGCAGTTTGTACATTTCATTACCTACTACCCCAAATTTCACACTACAAAGAGACGTTTACAATTTTTTAAACATTTTCATTGGTGATTATTTTTACTTCCTCTGCAAAATTCATTGAAACCAGTTTGTAACATTTCATCACCTATTGGACCAATTTTACACTAAAATGATAATTAAAAAAAAAAAAAGAAATCAAAAGCCACAGATGAATCACTGGACATAAAACTTATAATAATTTGAGAGAAATATTTAGTTTGAATGAATTTCATAGTTCCAAACATATGATATATTAAAAATAGGTAATTATAAATAATAATGAATTTTCCGAAAATCGGGAAAATAATACCTGCAAATGTTATATGTAGTTATTACTAATCACACTTAATACAAATTTTATTGGGGCTTCATGTAATTTGCAGTATACACCATGAAATGTGATAATGAGGAGGGCTATGAAGATTGTGGTGTTTATGCGGTAAAACGCATAAAATGTATGTCCAATATATCAGGTCGCTAAATTGTATTAAATGCGAGGATATCTTTTGAAACCAATCATTTTATAAAATGTCATTCACAGAATATATTTATGCAGAGCCGCTAAGATTATACAAGTAAAAAACAAAGCAATCAAACAGTGTCGGAACAACATGTAATTTTGCTGAATTACTCAAGGCTTACCTTGCCTATATTAACGAGAGGATCGTACTGCGTAAAGTATTAGTAAAATTAATATACATATAGTAGATCATACAAAAAGACGTTCACAGAATGTGTTTATCAACAGTTTTTTTTCGGTGACCAATGATACACAAGGAAACATATGTGCATCAAAATTGATTTACATCACAACTGCAACATGGGAATGTGCGCCAAATCAGTGTTCCGTGTAAATTTGACTGTGGAGGTGTGTGATGTACGAGTGCTGTTACACGTGTTTTATTGCAATTCATTCTGTTTGACGTGTTAAATCAAATTATTGTGAGAAAATACGAGCGTTTCTGTGCCATTGTGTCCATTGGAAATGTTAAAATATAATAATTGTGCAGAAATTTGAGTGTCTATAGAGTATTGCCAACGTGAGTGGACGTTAGCGTGTCATGCCTAATCATCTACAAGGTATTGATTGCCGATTCAATGGGTGAGTAAAGTAATACATTTGGAGTTTATGCATGTAATATAGTGAATTGTACTGTGTAGTATTGCATGTGAGGGTGTTAATTGAAGGGCTTATGTAATTTTACCACCATTCAAGCAAAATGCAACAAACCTAACCACATTAAACCAAACTTCACGATAGGTGAATCACAGGGGTGGATGACCCTACAAGAGTTTCTTTTGTAACATTACAGCCCCACGTTAGGGCCACCATGTTTGTAACATTCCACTGTCTGGGTTAACGAATGGAAGTTACTACTCTGTTAGCTCCATCGGAGAAACATGAAACACTAAAAAGGCGCCAATGAAAATAGTCAAATTCCGATTTATTTGTTTTGTACTTTTATTTATCAATCAATTGAAACAGTTCACATACACTCTTCAGGTATGCCAAGTACGAACAGGTTTCACAGACAAACAGAAAAATGTAGCAGCGCTGCAGTGGTTTATTGATTATTTCACGTCTTGAAAACTTGACTTGCCAGAAGAAAATACAGGAAGCGACCTCCCACACAGGCGGGGAAATAAATAAGCAGGTAAAAGTTTGCCGGTGAGGGGGTTATGTGCCACGCCCGACACGGCCTCGGTGAGTGCTGGTTGTCAACTGTTGGTCCTTCACAGTTCAAGCACTGAGAGTCTACTGCTCGTTATTGACTGCTGGCCGGCGATATGTACACGGAGTATTAGTCTCTGTGTGCGTATCCACCCCCCTCCCCTCAGAGTATCAAACATTACCAAATAAGGGCATGATGTGGGCCAAGCTCCCTCTTTCCACGCTATCCGAACTGCGTCATAGTAAAAGATAATCAAACCTTCTAGAACAAAAACTGTTGAAGCAGTTTGGAAAGTTTTTATCTTCTAATGCTGACGCTAGTAAAAACTACGATTTCTGAAACGGCAAACGGATGCCCGATAAACGAACTACCATGATAAACGAACTCCCACAGCTTTAATTTCAAATCCCGATAATATTTTACAAAACCCCGCTAAACGAAAGAAAATGAACCGCGGCTAGAACCTTGATAATTAATAATATTGCATCATTACAACTTATTATGGTTTCGGCACGTTTTATTATACGTGGTATATGCATATGACACGGTTTTGCATTTTATAGTATGTCGTCAAGGGTTTAGATATTGCTGGTTGTGTAGTTATTTGATACGTAGCATACCTAACCGAATTAAACCTTACTTAATGATTTGTAACTCACAGGTGTTCTATGAACTGCCGCACAAAGATATACAGTATCATGTGTTGGCAAACAGTACCCCTGTATTTACATATTGTGAAGTTAGGTATTGTTCAGTTAGGTCTTTTTGCATTGAACGTATTTACATAAGAAAATATAAGGTATCGTACATATTTTACACATGTTTTACGCCACAATTTTCCTGATCTTCATAGCACACCCTACAATCATATTTGTGGTTTGTTTTGATAATATGTTGATGCCCGTAGTAAATTTGTGTTCTGTGTAATTAGTAGAGTGGAATTATACCCCTTTCCATGATTTATCTTTTGTTTTCGGAAAAGTTGCTATTCTTTACAATTACCCTTCACTGACTAATTGAATACTGAATTTGATGTGAATGGTTTAAATAGTTCTTGAGATACAGTAATTAAGCCTCATTTTTTAGTAGTTATTATCAGTCTAAACTACCAAAAAGTACAATTTTTTAAAAAAAAATTTTTATGATTGTGTGCGCTTGTAGGTGTGTGTACAGTCGATTCACGACTGGAAGAAACTTTTGAAAATCAACCTTTGAAAAAACACCCTAGCCGTTAGCTACCTGCATATAACATTACAAACAGCGGCGAGCGCGGATACAGTTATGCCGTTAGGTTGCCAGCACAAAGAGAGGAAATAGTTCCAAAGTTTTAACGTAATTGTTAATTTATCACTTACAAATGGGTTTCAAAAAGACTTGTATCTTATTATGCCAATTATTAATGACGTGATGCTAACGTACTTTGATATCAATGTTTCTTGCAAACTCACAAGATGACGCTCAAAGTGAAAGTAGAGCGGCCATTTGTTTACAAACCTTCGTTCCGTGTGTTGTTGGCGAGATGTGGTCGACACACGTGCCAGAGAATTTGTGCGATTATCTTGTTTAACCTATAATAATTCATTTACTGGGTTTTTTTTTGTTTACTAATATCTTCTCTTTATTATTTCTCGTTGTGCTGATTTCTTTCGTTTCTGATACCTGTATAAGAGATTACTAATAGTGCGTTCTCACGTGTTTAATATTTTTTTAATTTATTTCAGGTTTGCTTAAAATTTTATTTATTTTATTAAACGTTATATGTTGCGGTAGTTTTTGTGTGCAGTCATGAGTTCTAGCAAGGTGAATAAAAGATAAGTCACCAACGCCAACAGGACATCATTAACCTCACCGAATCGTTGTATTCCCTAATTAGGCGAGGGGAAATGAAACCCTGCAACGTCGCGGAAAGAGCGGCAGAAATGTTGAAACGCTTCAGATCCACAGTTCTAAGGTATGTTAAAATATATGTAGTATTAACCATTGCGTTTGCAAGTTGTGTGTGCTAAGGTCAATTATGTTGGCCTACGAAATGTGTTTACAAGAACATAAAGAAAATTTGTTAATAACTTGATAACATCGTCGAACGTTGTCTACGTGTCTTTTTAACGTTTTATTTGGGTAATTATTAAGTTTAGGGGGCTTTTCTGTAAAAAAAATAACAATAATTTCACGGAAAATGGTATATTTCCACTCCACTAATGATGCAGAACACGAATATACGACGGGCATTAACGTCCGACTAATTTCGTAACATGTGCCCACCTAACCTAACAGAACCTATCCCCACGATGGGTGAATCACTATTTTACATTTTTAAACTAACCTAGGATTGTTGGGTTTTACACTAACCTAGGATTGTAGGGTTATATAGACTCAAATGTGAGTGTATGAATCACCTAACCAAAAGGTGGTATTACAATGTGTAATTAAAAATAAAAACTACTTTGTGTTGGAATTTGTGTACCCCTGCGAGGGATTCTCCATAAACAACCCAATATATACAGCGGAAATTTATTATAAAGACAACTAACAATGGTAAGGAAACTTACCTCTATAGTGAGTTTGTTATAGTCAATTAATTTTATATAGGTTATGGAGAGATGGTGCATTTTAAGATTCTGAAGAAGGAGCTTGTTTTGTATTTATAAGTTACATTGCGGCATTAATTGCCATTGTTATACATCACTAAATAGATTACAGTCGATATAACTGGAACTTCCCCTACTATTAAACATATCTGTATCACTTCACTAAACATGAGAGGACATCGTAATCGATGAAATCGCAGTCATAATCTTTTAAGAAAACAATTGTGTATTAATGCATTTCCCCAACACCACTGTTCTACAGCCATTGTCTTTTAGTTATTGTAAATTATCAGTGTCATATTTTTCACTTTCAGTGCTACATAGCCAACCTAATTTGCATAATTTAAAAAGGATCATAATTCAGTTACTGGGTTAACTACAGTTACTGATACCAAAAACAAACAAGGGTTTGTTTGCAAATGATGTGTGACAATGTGATATGCTCTGCCGTGTGTTAGTTTAATAGGTGGCAGGTATTGGTTGCTATATAACCCTACAATCCTAGGTTAGTTAAAAAATGTAAAATAGTGATTCACTCATCGTGGGGTTAGGTTCTGTTAGGTTAGGTGGGCACATATTACGAAATTAGTCGGACGTTAATGTGCCTCGTATATTAGTGTTCTGCATCATTAGCAGAGTGGAAATGTAAGATTTTCAATGAATTATTTTTATATTTACAGGAAACCCTATAAACTTAATAATTACCAAAATAAAACGTTAAAAATACACGTAGACAACGTTCGAAGACGTTATCAAGTTATTAACAAATTTTCTTTATGTTCTTGTAAACACATTTCGTGGGCCAACGTAATTGATCTTAACACACACAACTTGCAAACGCAATGGTTAATACTACAGATATTTTAACATACCTTAGCACTGTAGATCTGGAGAGTTTCAACATTTCTGCCGCTCTTTCCGCGACGTTGCAGGGTTTCATTTCCCCTCAGCTAATTAGTGAATACAACGATTCGGTGAGGTTAATGATGTCCTGTTGGCGTTGGTGACTTCTCTTTTATTCACCTTGCTAGAACTCATGACTGCACACAAAAACTACCGCAACATACAACGTAAAATACAGTAAATAAAATTTTAAGCAAACCTGAAATAAATTTGAAAAATATTAAACACGTTAGAACGCACTATGAGTAATCTCTTATACAGATTTCAAAAGCAAAAGGAATCTGTACGAGAAGGTTAGCACAAATTAAAGTCATACGTTATGAAAAATCAAATAATAAAGAGCTGATATTAGTATAAAAAACACAGATAAATGAATTATTAGGTTAAACAAGAATCGCACAAATTCTCTACAGCACTGCCATCCGGGGGCTTATGAGAGATTGGCGTTGCCATGTTAATGTTGTTGGATGGACTCCTTGAATGTTGACACATTTCATTGCAAAGTATTGTGTCTATAATATGTAATCAAAGTGAAAGTTTTTCTCCCCCACCCAA
>NQII01005002.1:0-39179 GCA_002778355.1 Clitarchus hookeri | reverse complement strand
GTCTATAATATGTAATCATAGTGAAAGTTTTTCTCCCCCACCTAATCCCCCAGTCAAAATCAAACCTATACACACACACACGCACACGAAACATCTAATTTTTAATACTCACATTTTGCGTTTATGTAATGAAATGTTTTTTCGCTTGCATCACATATTCTTTTGTGTGAAATTCTCAAGATTAAAAACTTTACGCTTGTGGAATATCCATTAATAATATATACATTACTTTTATGATGGGTACGTGCATGTACGAACACATGTACACACACACAGTGGAATGTAAACATTGCATGTAAACATTGCCATGTGACTGCCACAGGGCAATGTTTGTTTACCCTTTGGCAGAAGGATACGAAATGGGTTTGAAAGTAGATCTTTAGCAGGGCTTCAAGAAAGTCTCTTCCAGTCATGAACTGACTATATATATAAACATGCAGAAAGCTAAAAATCCATAATACAGAAATTTGTGATCTATTCAAATCCTATAAAAGTTAGGTTTCACCTACAGAAAAGCTTCTGTACCAAACTTTAGTATAAATAGTTTCTGAATTATAACATATTAGTTCATACTACCATAAGTGGTACAGGTATCATCCCTGTAGTTTTAACGGTACCAAAATGAATAAAAGTTACTGATATAACTAAACTAATAAGCCTACTTTTTTCTACATGGGTGCCAGTAATTGTTGATGAAGTTCTTAAAAGCTTGGACGGCACGTAGGCCTTGATGTCTCGTTGACAGAAATACGAGAGATGGAACCAGAAACATGTAACAGCAGTAGTGTGAGAATTGCAAATACACATTTGTCTTACCCAGTAAACCTAGTACCATAAGCTAGTGTAGTCAACCATATTACGAAGGTGGATTCAGAACAACAACTTCTGATGTAATCAGTCTCATATTTTGGTAGACTGGTAGATAGGGTTTACTAACCTAAAATATTTACAAGGCCATCGTTTTGAAAATAAGCTTCCGAGCCACATGTGTACGTGGCCTGCTGTAGCGCTATTTGTGTGACCAATTTGTTGGAAACAGATGATTGGTTCCAGAGATATGGCATACAAATTTCATTTTCTTATTTGATACTATTGCAAAAAATTTGTTAAAAAGTATTTTTGTATACAATGCTACAATGCTTATACAGTGAAATCCCAATATTTTGCATCCCGATTATTGGTATATCTAGCTAATTCGTGCGAATTTGCCAATCCCTTAAGAAAATCCCTTTAATTTGTAAAAAAAAAAAAAAACAATGCATTCCTGTCCCCTTGATAATACATATTTATTTTGGTGCTCTAGCTCAATTAACACGTCTTATAATTCTTATTTACAACTTACAAATCTTGTTAACTCGTAATGTTTTTAACCCTAGACTGTACACCAGCTCTAGATTTATGCATTTCGGGCAGGGTAAAATAGACCGGAAGGGTACTGAGGGACGTAGGAGGGTTTGAAGGGCAGGTAATGACGCCGAGTAGGCTGTGAGGCGATGTGTCTGTGATTCCCAGAACTAAGAGGCGCCTTGCTGTCCGGTCTACGGTTATGAGAGGGTAGAAAGGAGCAGAGCGAGTGAAAAGTTAGTAAGTTCGGTCTTAGCCATGTCTCCGAAAAGAGCTAATAAGTGTCTTTCCATTAGAGAAAAAAAAGAAATCATTAACACCGTGGCCGGTGGTGATAAACAAATTGACGTGTCCAAACGTTATAACGTTCCTCCTTCCACAATAACATCAATTCTGAAGAACAAGGACAAAATCGCCTCCCAGACATTGGACAGCAAAGTATAGCACTTTAAGACTGGTGAGTATCCACAACTAGAAGAGAAGTTTAAAAAGTGGTTTGCGCAAGCAGAGAATTCGAATGTACCAGTTGGATGAAACACTTTAAGAGTAAAAGCAAAAGTTTTCACAGAAAAAATGGGAATTAAAGACTTTCGTATAAGTGATGGTTGGTTTGATAGGTTTAAAAAAAGGCGTAGAATAAAATTGAAGAAGCTTAGTGGGGAAAGTGCGAGTGTATCGGCCGACGTTTGTTCTGAGTGGAAAGACGAATTGGGAGAAATAATTGATTCTTATGAGCCCAACAACATTTTTAATGCCGATAAGACGGGGTTATTTTATAAGTGTCTCCCCGACCGATCAATGTGTTTTAAGGAAGAAAAGTGTCATGGCGGAAAAAGTAGTAAAGAACGTGTAACCATATTGTTGGCCACCAACATGGATGGATCTGAGAAATTAAGACCGCTCATGATAGGCAAATCAGCCAAACCAAGATGTTTTAAAAACAAAAAAACTGTTATTTTTTTTATTTTCACTTTGCACTGCACCTTATAAAAACGGTTGTTAAGTTTATTTGCACCTTAGAGGAATGAGCTTTTAGTAATTTTAGCTGAAGTGTATGTTATCAGGGAATTACTTTATCTTATATCTTATTTAGGTAAATAGCTTTTTGTGAGAAATCCAGGACTCTCAAACTAGACATCATGAAAGGCAGTCCATCCTAAATTTTTGTCTCGCAAATTTCTTGTAAATATTTGCCATGACCGCTCATCGTAAGTCTAGGAGAAGTGTAGAGAGATGCCTCAAAGTTTAATTAAATATGCGTAGACAGAAAAGAGTCCTAAAATGTGTGCTTTACATTTTGGTGTTTTATTTTAAAATGATGCTGTAAACTCTATGTAATCCAGATGAGTATAAAGTGTTTAAGTGAATGTCCAACCAGTAACTACCAATGAAGTTTTCTGGTATAATTTAAGTGTTAAACTTTAATTTATATCTTTCATTTATGATTTACCTGAGAATTTTGCTTAATATTTATTCTATCAAGAACAAACCAGTGGTCTGGGAGCTTATTTTCATGCACGCTAGCCGAGGTGCTATAAATTTTCTAAACATTAATTTAAAAATTTGACAAATTTTCTACAATCAAGAATTTCAAACTGTAANTATAAATTTTCTAAACATTAATTTAAAAATTTGACAAATTTTCTACAATCAAGAATTTCAAACTGTAATATTTGGTTACATAACTTTAATTCTAATGATTTGTAAGACACGGGTGGTAGTTAATTTAATTGGAAAGTTTTAATTTTTCTGACTCAGTTTTCAGTTTATTTCCATTACCATCCAGTTTAACAACAATTAATTTTCACTGTTATTTTTTTTTTAACACTGCAATTATTTCAGACTCTTCCTTTACAATAAAATAATTCATCCAGCAGCTTAAATGTATTACGTTTGGGCAGTGTTGAAAGTAGTTAATGTTATTTCATTTATTTTATTCATACAAATTGTATTAATTTTTTCTTGATTTGTGTGAAATAAATGTGTGGTTTTTCCTACTGTACATGCCAAAGCCTGTTTCATCACTTTCTGCTGGTTAATGGCCTTTCATTTGGTAAAAGGTAAAAATGTTAAGTTTGTCTAGGTACGTGTATACGATGGCATGATACTCACAAACATTTTCAGATTGCAAGGAGTAAGGCGTCTGCTTCTGTCAAACATTCACGCTCGCGCTCATACGCACATGCACACACAAGCAGGCACATAGCCTACACGCATGCACAGAGCAATAGTTTTANCGTCTGCTTCTGTCAAACATTCACGCTCGCGCTCATACGCACATGCACACACAAGCAGGCACATAGCCTACACGCATGCACAGAGCAATAGTTTTATCACAATAGGATTTTAAAATCAAACCGTTGTTACGATGCTGCTAAGAGAAATAAACTAGCTTATACATAGGCCTGCATATCTCTGTCAAACGTACGATACAGGTGTGAAACAAAACCAAAATACTTACACAAAAATANCATACATAGGCCTGCATATCTCTGTCAAACGTACGATACAGGTGTGAAACAAAACCAAAATACTTACACAAAAATATTAAAAATTATGAAACCTACAACATTCCTGAAATTAATGAAAATTATCTGAGGGGTAATAATAAATAGCTCATGCCATACTAAATAAGATTTAAAACACTTTTAAAATAACTAAATTACTTAACAAATGTACCTTCAACAAAATTTTTTTCAGTCCCTTCCGCTGCCCAATTGTGTACACACTTGATTGAGTGAAGTGATTTTGACTGCTCTCAACATCGAGGTCTTGAAAGCCGATACGCCCCTGATGTGTATAGCATTTGCTAAATACATTAATATTATCATACTTAAAATAAAGTGTGTATTTAAATAAATTCCTGTATTGAATTGTAGGTATGCTGTTTTGTATATACTCGTTCTGTTAAATATGGCACAACCCGTAGCCCAATAGAACTAACCATGCAACCAAGCGTATTGTAATTTATAAAATTATTTACTGACCGTAGATCACAACGGGAGGTAGTGATACTCGAGGATATGGAGCCAGTCAAGATGATACATTTTTCAGACACAATACAATTATATACAATACAGAGGGGGAAAAAAAANAGGATATGGAGCCAGTCAAGATGATACATTTTTCAGACACAATACAATTATATACAATACAGAGGGGGAAAAAAAAACATTTCATGAATATAGCTAAATAGCCTAGTTGTTAATACTTACATCTTTTGGTATTATAAAAAATTTAAGTCAGAAAAATCCTCTCTTTTCACAATATTTATAGCGCTTCCAAACTAATTTAGCACAAAACTCCTATTCTTAAAAAAAAAAAAAAAAAAAAATTATTTAATGTTAACAACACGNAGGATATGGAGCCAGTCAAGATGATACATTTTTCAGACACAATACAATTATATACAATACAGAGGGGGAAAAAAAACATTTCATGAATATATCTAAATAGCCTAGTTGTTAATACTTACATCTTTTGGTATTATAAAAAATTTAAGTCAGAAAAATCCTCTCTTTTCACAATATTTATAGCGCTTCCAAACTAATTTAGCACAAAACTCCTATTCTTAAAAAAAAAATAATAATAATTTAATGTTGACAACACGGGTATTATTTTCCGAAAATTTGCGATTCACTCGTTTCTTCTTTTATATTACATTTTTCACATCACTGACAACAAAAACACATGCTTCCTTCTCCTGCACAACAGATAACTATGTAAATAATAATTTAACACAAGAAATGTCTTCAAACATATTCAATCACTAGCATAAATTCAAAACCGTTAGAGGGAAATTCAAAACCATAAATAATTGCCAAAAACAGTTTAGCCAACACTTCCTTCTAAATTTCCCGCTTCACAACAAGTGTCTACATAAAATATACGATCTTTAAAAGTTAACTTATTGAAGACTTCAAAAATATATAATTGTTAGTTTGTATGTTTTATTGGGTACGAATGATATTTTTTCAATGTTATATAAAGATATTGGACAANCTATATAATTGTTAGTTTGTATGTTTTATAGGGTACGAATGATATTTTTTCAATGTTATATAAAGATATTGGACAAGTCAAACGAGTCACATTAAAGTATACAACGTTTATACCAGGGACGGACACACACGCATCAGATTTCACGAAAACACATCATATCTTTTCCGCAAACTGTGATTAATCTTCTTCAAAATTATGTAGGACGTTAACGTTTTACTAAAACAAAAGAAAACGGGCACGAGAAAAACCAGATCAATAAATATGTCCAATGTAATGTTACAAAGTAATTTTATAATTTTAGTAGTTTTGATATTTTGCTACACTATAAATTTCATATTAAATATAAAAAAATCTTTCAGCTGTTTTTAAAAGCGTTTGGGTTAGAGAAGCTAATTTATTGAAGAAGCTGTAATTTCTTGAATATTATATAAAATTAATATAAAAAATCATTAAAAGAGTAATTATAAAAGTAAACAAAAAAAAACTTCATTAAAGACTTATTGAATTTTCAGGTAACAAGATAAATGCTTCCTGGAATATCATCAAGCAACATTCGGAAAAAATAAGTAAACCTGACTCCTGAATCACAATCAAAGTAAATGGTGTAGACGTAGACAGATAACGCCTTTGCGGCTGCTAATATTTATTATAAACACTTTATTTCAGTAGCACAATCTTGGTTACCTAAAGTTTTATCCTTGAAAAATCCTTTTAATTTTTAACCAAAGCTCATTCTCACCCTTGTCCAAGTATAATGGTAACTAAAATACACCCAATGAAATATGTATAATAACGAACTCCCTGCTTACCAAATATTCACATCGTTATGACGGAATTAGTAACAAATTATTTTAAAAATGTATTCAATAAAATAGCATTNGCTTACCAAATATTCACATCGTTATGACGGAATTAGTAACAAATTATTTTAAAAATGTATTCAATAAAATAGCATTGCTATCAGTCATATTTTTTAACTTTTCAATTAAATAATGAATTTACACTGATCGGTTAAATAATAAAGCCCCTATTTTAAACGGCGAAACACATATTGTTGACAATTATAGACCAATTGCTTTATTATCAAATTTTTCTAAAAAAAATTTTAAAAAGTTGTATAAAAGGTTTGTTGCACAACTGGAAAATAACGACATTCAAACCAGTACACAGTATGATTTTCGGTCAGGGCTACCTACTAGTCATGATATATGTGATTTGACAGCTTACATTCTGAAATAATTGGACAATAGAGATTATGTAACTGGAATATTCTCTGATCAGTCAAAAGCTTTTGACTGTATTAACCATGATGTACATTTAAACCAATTTAAATGGTATGGTATCACTGAAAATATTTACAATTGGAATTGATCGTATTTACCGGAAACTGAAATACACTCTCAGTTTACCGTTATTCGTCATTTTATTAATTGTAAAGATAATGAATGTTTAAAATGGACATTATATTTTCTCTTCACAGCAGACTCTGTATAAAGGCCTCGCCGTTTTGACGGGAACCCCGCGTTCACAAGCTCCTTTGTGCCCAATCTGACTGCCGCAGTCGTCTCCACTTCACCAGACACACCACACCGACGGGCTTGTGGGCACGAGTGAGGGTGTTCATAATTGCAGAAGTGTTCATAATGGCATCAGCGTATTCAATCAGGGTATCTGATTGCATCAGTGTTATTAATTGCATCAGTGTTATTAATTACATCAGTGTTTACAATAGCAGGAGAGTTCATAATAGCATCAGTGTATTCAATAAGGGTATCTAATTGCATCAGTGTTATTTATTGCATCAGTATTCATAATGGCATCAGGATAGCTATTCAGAGTTATTAATTGTATCAGTGTATATAATTAATATCATAATTGTCATTATAAAATACAGTCGACACAGCCACAGCCCGGGACATTTAACATTGTACACTTGGCAATCCTGTGGCTGGGACAATGGAAGCGCATAGGATTTATATAATAATTTTTATTGTATATTTGTATAAGGAAAAATTATGTTGTCTTTGGTTAATTTGATTCATGTCACTTCCATCTCATAATCACTTTTTTAGTGTATATTGTGCTTCGTCGTTTCGCCGCTTGGCATCGTCTGCGCTCAGGTAGGAGAAGCTGGCCCATGCTTCCCCCCATTTCTCTTCTACACTTGAATGCATCAAGACGTGTAAGTCTCTCGCTCCGCAAAGGCCCTCGGTGCCGACATCTTAAGCTGAACTCATATTCACTGCAATAGACTTCACTTCATGAACCGGATCATTTATTTTATTTGTTATAGCGCCGAGGGGAGAGCAACATTACTCTCATCGGAAAGTTTTCGCAATCGCGTTTCACGTTATAAAGCCACACGTTAGCCATTTCCGGGCCGTTATGGCCATGTTTTTTGTTCATTAAGGAGTCGCAAGGAATAAATAACTCCACAAGCATCGTAAGTGTTTCATTTGTAATTTAATTAAGGCGTGAGAGGCAGCCTACAGCCTCGACATCATATGTGACGGAGCGTTAACCAGAGTCCCCTAGGCTGACGACCGAAACGAACCTCATTTCATCAGCTCACCGCAGGGCTGTGGCGCCAGGCACATATTTCCTACATCATCAGCTCTGGTAACACCACGTGTCAAGTTGGCTTTCATCACAGTCACAAGTGTAACTAACCCTTAACCATGAAATTGTATTTTGTAGCATATTAATTAGCATTAAGAGGATCTATGTTATTTTTCATGTAATTTTTGGCGCCGGCTTCGGCAACCATTAGCAGAAGCCGAAGCCATGATTTAAATCTGNCATGTTATTTTTCATGTAATTTTTGGCGCCGGCTTCGGCAACCATTAGCAGAAGCCGAAGCCATGATTTAAATCTGACTTCAGCACTCAGGCCGGCCGGCAGCAGGGATGTTTCGCTCTGCGCATACTCCTCAGCACCCTCATATTTTGCTGCAATCACTTTCATCATCAATAGTAAAGTAATCTACCAACACATTTGCATATTTAGTGCAGAGGGGACAACAGTCTGACTCCCTGGAGATTTTAACCAGGGATTAACGCGCAACATCGCTTTCAATAATTTCCATAGCTTCAGACGATCTTATAGTATTGGTCAACGGCAGACTATAGTACCAGGTCCACATAAGTTTACATAACAGAATCACTGTATATCTAACAAAAAAAAATTAGCAAACATCTTGACCAACCAATAGTGTTTCATTTACTTCAGCCCTCGGGATACTTTGTTCACTGCACCCTATATCAGCTATAAATAAATGTACGTAGGGCATGCGAGGTGGCCTACAACCTCACCAGAATAACAAGTGAAACCACTAGGTAGGTGAATTATTGGTAAGTTCAGTATTTACAAGCCCTCCAAATCGACAAAGGACTCCAAGGTCCCATTGGCCATCAACCGCACAATACTCACTGAGTTATGCCACCGGGAAATTTCACCAGTTTTTGCCTTAACCTGTTAATCAGGTAATGCGGAGGCCCACATCAGTACTCCTGGAATCCCTTACACATTAACCTGTATTGTACAAACAATAGCTTAATTCATCAACTGTAATTGCTTGGTAAAAACCCTGATGATTATTTGTAGCAGCATGAGAAAAAACTAAAGGAGCTCAAAAGGTAGTATCTTCAAGGGCGGTATCAGGAGCAACGTGATTCATAAAAGCAGCAACAAGTGAGGGGGGGGGGAAATGCTGCGACCGCATATAAAACTGAGATTCCACATAAAAACTGTGCCACTCTGCTTCCCGAAGTGTGACCAAACAGAGCATGAAGGGCCATACCAATTTAAATGCTTAGTTTATTTCGCCCCAAATAGCCATATAAAAGGTTACCGAAAGCGACATTAACATAAACACAATATGACTTAGATGGAAGTGCAGCAGGATAATCCAGTTAATTCTCCAAGGTAGATTGGTGTGTCAAAACAGGGTTGAAAAATTACCGAACACACACATTGTAATGAAACATACTAACACGAATAGCTTAAGTAAAAATATGCTTCTTCACATTAACGTTTTGAAGTATTGCCAAGCACAAGGCATAACTTTACACATAATACTACCAAAACAATTGAAAAAATTCTCGAATAACACACTTACAGAATCCAAAAACACCAAACTTGCTCTTTTTTCTTTATACTCAATATAAGATACCAGTGTTATAACAATTACCTACTCCTGAATTATAACCACTGAAACTTAAAATGTAATAAGAAACTTATAATATAATAACCAACATTCGCAATTAGACTAACCCCACCACCCCCCTTTCAAACCCGCCTCGCCAACACCAAGCAGAGTGGCGAGCTCAATCCACTTTTCCCTGCCAAAAAAAAAACTCCTTTAACATGCCATTCTGAACTTTGCAACCTCCGCCCCCTCATTAGATTATCAGTAAAATGTGAGAAATGTAACCGAAAAAATCATTTTGCGGAATAGTGAAGCTTCGGTAAAATTATTTCAAACGTATTCAAAAATAAATAGAAACAGTTTTTGTTGTGCGCACATGTAATGCCATTCTGACAATGACAACGTGCACACAATGTTGCGCGGGCACAAAGAAATCTACTTTNAATGACAACGTGCACACAATGTTGCGCGGGCACAAAGAAATCTACTTTTCCCAATTAGATTGCTCAAAATACGTGCAGGTAATGTAATAAACACCCACTCAGCACTGTAAATGGAAAGTGCATGAAACATGAACGCAACGTCCCAAAAATCTTTGAGACGATGGTAGCACATATCCATGTTGTTGAATAATTTCGCGCACCAATAGGCGATATGCACATTTTTGCTGGCACTTGGTTATAATTCATTTATGTGTTAGAAATGTATTTACAAGGTATCACACTTCAAATTTTAGTTTTGAAAAAGTTATGATTGAATGAAAGTTTTACGTTTGAAACGCCCACCAAAATGCGCCTGTCACGCTTGCTCACTTCAACACATCACCTTTCCCCTTAAATAAACAGAATGAAAACCGCTTTCGATAATAAATCAAATTTTTAACCTTTGATTGCAGATTTTCTTCAATGTATTAAATCTCATCTCTGATATTAAGTTTTTCTCAAACTGCAGTGTCTATATTTTCAGCTAATGTGTACTGCTCTTACAGTTTAAAAATAAAGTGTCACAGCGATCGTGACTATTACCTTGCGAGTGTATGTCATCCTAAAACCGTTCCTGACATACGTACATAGGGAGGCAGAGGACAGTTACACAAGAAGTGTGATCGTAGCCGAGTATGGTCTGAAACAGCTATTGCGAGCCTGTACGGTCCTGGACGAACGAGCCACATCAACCAAGAGCTCGATCCGGGGAACAACTAACACTAATGTAGATAGGAGCAGAACCAATGTCGAGCAGAGGAAATGACATGGGCGGAACTCTCAACACACTATNCTAACACTAATGTAGATAGGAGCAGAACCAATGTCGAGCAGAGGAAATGACATGGGCGGAACTCTCAACACACTATCATAGAAATATAGGACTCAACATCGCCAATGGATGAGCCAGCAGGCAGGAGGGGGGCTCAAGACTACCACAGTGTCACACCTACCCAATACCGACTTATCGCTAGCAACGGGACTGCTCTAGACAAAATTAATAATCAACTGCAGGGAAGTGGTGAGAGGAGCATTCGTCACGACTGACCTCCCCTAAGACAAAATATGTACTGTGCAGTGTAACAAACTCATGTGCTCACTTGCAGTTATGCTGACATCACCTGCTGAGGATACAACTATAAATGAATTATACGCTAGTAGTTGCCCTTGTCGGCACAGCTACCATCCATATGTTCGTGGATCTAGAACTAGTGCCCAGCAGCAACATCCACCAAGAAACAGGCACCCTACAGCTCACCACCAATGGTGGCACTGGCACTACCAGAGGCACGGATATGACTACACAACCAGTAGTACCACAAGACAGCCCTGGTGGCCAACAGCTTGTGCGAGGACATGATCCTGTGACACCCCTAGCTGAAAGCATGGAGATAGTAATTGAGGTTGCGACCCAAAGAGTACCCCTAGGCACCAGGAACGACACATGGTGTAAGCCGTGTCGGAGCTAGCATGTGATCGAGCGAATCATAAATAATTTGCAGCATGGAGTACCAAGCTAGTTCAGGGACAGTGTTCAGAGTGTGTTGTTCGAACAGCAAGACATATCCGCATTCACAGACTTACTGCATGTCATCATGGCAGCCGAACAAAACATCCGCACAATAGAGGCGGAACCCCGTGTATGAAAGCCCCCGAGGTTCGAGTTTCGAGGAGCAAAGGTTATTAGAGAGCAGGTAGATTAAATGATATAGGAGAGTGTGACAGAACTGTCCACTAGCTGATAAAACTCCCATTTTGTACTGNAGAGCAGGTAGATTAAATGATATAGGAGAGTGTGACAGAACTGTCCACTAGCTGATAAAACTCCCATTTTGTACTGGTACCTAAGGATAGGATTTTACAGGCTTCTGCCCCTTAAACCTGGCCACGGAAAGTGTCCTGCCGCACAAATTAGCGTGGAGTATGTTTCAGCAAGTGTGCAACACAAGAGCATGTTCTATACCCTAGACCTCAAATACTGATATGGCAATTGCCGATATGCCAGAAATACAGGGATAAAACTGCATTCACCATCTCAGACTTGGACATTATAATTTGGTAACTGAACCAAGAGGAACATGTGCAGCATCTGAGTCTGGTATTAAAATGCTTAAACCCACACCGCCTGATTATTTCACCCGCCAAACGCCACATCGGCAAAAGAGAAGTGGACTTCATGGGCCACATCGTAAGCTGTTTGAGGAAGTATGCCCACCCCAACCATTTACGAAATATTGCGGAAGTTGGACCACCAACCACCCAGAAACAGTTAAAAAAGTTCATTCGAATGGCCAAACGGCTGCGCAACTATGTACCATGGTTCGTGCATCTATCCCCCCCCCCTCCATCTTAAAACCATTAGCTGTCTACTGTAAAGTTCCGGTTCAGTTGGACCACAGGGATCCAACGAGTGTTCGAAGAACTCAAACAGCGGTTCACTAAATGCCATGGCCTAACCAGAATCGACCCAAATAAGCAGATATTAGTGGAGAAAGATGCAAACCTAATCGGAGTAGTGATAGTGTCTTACCAAATGGACGAAGAGGTGAATTGCCTGATCAACTGTTATGGCAACGCTAAGTTCGGGGAAGCAGAACTGTGGTACCACAGCAATGAAAACATTAAAGAGAGTGCTTAGCGATTGTGTGTGTGGTGCGGTAGTACAAAGCATACTCAGAAGGCCAACAGTTCACGATCTGGAAGGACAACAAATGGCTAACTTGGTTAGATAGCATGCACAGCAGGAGTGGCAAACTAGACACATGGGGACTGCTCTTGCAGTCGTTCGTCTTTATGGTAGGGCATGTGCTGGACATGGAGAACGAGCTCTCCGACTCCTTGTCATGCGAACACGAGGCTGTAGAAGTAGCACAGGACGACACTGATATCAGATAATGTGGCCACTGGAGCGAAGCGACTGGAAGGAGAGGGAATAAAGTGGAGAAAATACTCTAGAGGTTAACCTCATGATGCACAGCAGTCTCATAGCGGAAGAACCGAACAGATAGGCGGAAGTCGAAGCACGAGTAAAAGCAGCACAATGCACATTGCCCACAGCATATGAATTAAGGGAACAGTGCGAATAGGGAATGAAGGAAAATGTGCATGTGCTGGATGGGGTTATAGAAGCCAAACCATTTGGCAACCAGACATGGAAGACGTGTGAACCCGCAGTGACCAGGGAGGGGCTGTACAGGTATGCGCATGACCATTCGCTAGTGAGCCATCCAGATAAGGAACAAACCCAGAGGTGTGTGGTCGAATTCAATCACTGACCCAAACTGTCGTTGGATACAATCAAATTCATATGTGCATGCATAGTGTGCCAGTTAAAAACGATCTGCAGAACCGAGAGGGTGGGACAACAGGTACCTTGCAGACCACACAAACCCGAGAAATTGCACTAGATATAATGGGGCCATACCCAAGGACACCCCGAGAAAAATGATTTATAGTGGTAGAAATGGACTTGTTCAGTCGCTACACAGAGGCATTGACTGTCATTAACACCAAAGCCATCACCCTTCGCACAGAGCTAAAGAAATAATTATTTCCCAGGTGAGGATTTCCGGATTCGATACTCTCAGATAACAGGACACAGTTTGTGAGGTGAAAATGGAAACAGTGGTGTCGACAATTTAGGATTAAACCAGGGACAACACTAATCTACCACCAGTGTGCGAACCCGAGTGAATGTAGAAACCAGAGTTTAAAGTGTAGCTGAGATTACACATTGGAGAAGACAGGGTTGTAAAATGTCAGTAAAATCAGTAAGTAAGTTTTTTTTTAAACTGGCCAATTGCATCAGTATAATTTTTGATGGGCTGGGAGTACATCCCAATTGTATAGGGGTTCTGTTCTTCCTTTCACTTCATTCCAGTTTTAATACATACCTAATGTGAACTCATCACCATCTTAAACTAANGGGGTTCTGTTCTTCCTTTCACTTCATTCCAGTTTTAATACATACCTAATGTGAACTCATCACCATCTTAAACTAACATGAAGTAGGCCTACCTTGAGACTTCTATTTTTAGTGAAAAAAGTGATGTCATCACTTTTGTTGGGGTGATATTGCATATTCCTCTCTTCTCTCTGTCCAGTTTCATTTGAAATAGGTAATTTATAAAGTGTCGTTCAAAATTTGACATGATATAGTACAGAAGAAGAATAAAGACAAGTTAAATGATATAGAACAAATAACAAATGTGGAAAATGAAGAGCAATATGTAAAAGAGAACTAATTAACATTACAGAAACTAAGATAGAGGAAAAAGAGGAGAGAACGGTGACCAGAACATTGCTGAGTGATGCAGCCAAATATTTGAAGGCCACTGAGAAAAATGATATGGTTGCATTGATCACTGCTTTACTCATGCTTGGAGTCCAAAAAGCTCTGGAACAGGACAAAAAAAAAACCATAGAAGCATTTCAGACAAAAGTAGAAAAAAGGAAAAAGTCATTATTACTTCATTTTCAACAAAAAAAAAAAACAGAATGAATCAGAAACTTTTCCACTTTTGACACAATTCTTTTACATTAATCATATTTAATTTTAAATCATCCCATGTTTGTGTATTGCAGTGAAAGGTTTTTACTTTCTTGCTGTACAAATAACTTGTATTCTTCAATGTGGTGTCACATATTTAGTGTTCTCTATGAGATTGTTATTGTCTGCATTATATAGCATTTCAGGATTTTTAAAATTGAAAATTTCGAAATTTATGAGCATTATTGTCATAAAATATTTTGTCAGTAAAAATGGCAAAAGATGGCCGGCAGAGAAGTTCCACAATTTTTTTTTTTTTTTTTTGCAGTATTTGTTGTCAGTAATATCAGTAATTTTTGACCTTTCGACTAGTTTCAATCCCTGGGAAGACCACTCGTAGTTTTGAGACACACTTAACAGAACACCTTGTTTTGCTTGCGACAGTTGGTAAATGCTGCAACAGGGGAGACGCCGGCAGCATTAGCACAGCGGTGGGGATGACTCAGGCCAAGAGAAGTGGCAGCAGGTGGCCCCGATCACAGCAAAGCGAGAAGTACTCCACGAGACCAGAATCGAGGCTGTGCAAAGGTGACAAGAACAGCACACAAAAGCAATCACACCAGTCACATACAGACACCTAGCAGCACTCAGGCTACGGGAAACAGCCTGTGTTAGGAATCACCCCTTGTCTGAAGAAAACGACATTGGTCGTAAGCGTGCTACTAAACGAACACTTAATCTTCACATCTAAACTCCAATAGCTTGCTGTTCCAAACTGGTAATCGTAATTTTTGGTAGAGTTTTTACATTTATGAGAAATACATGTGTAATTAAATTATGGACACACTTGATAACACCCTGCAGAATTTGAGGGAAGAGACGGACATAAAAAAGAAATTGCCAAACTGAATGCTATAAACGCCAGGGAAGGTGCGTGATCTGTCACCTCTTGCATCAGACTAAGAACTTTGACATTGTGCACCTTTGGCTACATTAACTACTTTCCCCCACAATCGTGCACTTTAGTGGACAAAGAAGATAAGAGGTGTAGTTATAAGGGATTAAGCTAGGGTGTATAATTGATAGGACTATAGTGGTTGGGTGGCAGGTAGAAAAAAAGACTCCAGAACAAGCTTGATTTATTGGAGGGAGGAAGGAGTCGCCTTGGTGGTGGGGGTTTGGAGGGGGTCAAGCAAACACGAGTAATCAGGAAATGAAAATTGGAGGGAATGATGGTTTCAGTCGTCTGTTGTTCAAGTTGGGACCTTCATTGCTGATCACTCCACCTGCCATTGAGTCCCGGACCCTCTGTATGCAAGTCTTTAAATGTTATTTTACTAAAATTTCCAACATTCATAATTTTTAATATTGTGGAACTTTTTAAAACATTTTGGGTTCAAGGTAATGGGCGTGCGGTAGTAGTAAGTAACATAATACACTTAGATTTTTATGAATTTATTATATTTTTAAATTTTATTAATTTTTGTTAAAGGAAATTGAGTTAAGGTTACTGGCATCCAACATTGGGAACAGTCAATGTAATTTTTTTCCTTGATTTTTAGAATTATTTTCAATTTATTTGCATTATTTTGAGTTATTTCTCAATATTTGTGTTTAGTAGGTGGTGGGTAGCCGAATGATCAGAGGGTGTTGGGGTCTAGCAGGGAGAGGGTGGTGGGGTCTAGCAGGGAGAGGGTGGGGTTACATATTCTCAAAATTTTTTTCCATTTTTATTGGGTGGGTGATGGTGTGGGATGATGGGTGTTTTTTTATAGTGGNGTCTGCTCTTATCTGCTGGACCTGACTCTGAGCCTTGAATCCGCTTTTATTGCTCCGAGGAAAAGTGGCTCATTCTGCTAAGAGCCTCAAAACCGCTTTCATCATCTAAAAACTCAATAAAAAAAAATTTCCAGTTTTTTTTTTTAATTTTGGGAAAAATAATTAATTTATGAAGTGATTTTTGGGGTGAAACAACTGATTGTCGATCAAATGGCAGAGAAGATGGCCACCAGCTGACCAGAATGACAGAGCACGAACAGCTTCGAGCTCCGATGCCCAATGCTCTATTCCAGAAGGAACTATTTCATTCTACTCGCATTACCTCATTTTTAAGTATAACAACACGATGCTGATGTCATTCAGTTGTCGTACACAATGATCAGAAAGAGGAAACCAAGCATATTTCTGCAGTTTCCAACACATCATTAATACAGGCTGTTCCGCAGTTATCTGAGCATTTCTGATAACACTGCTCACTGTCTACTTATTTACCCATTTGGTAACTTCTTGCTATACGTAAAATTTACACTAACTCTCACAATCAAATGGTGCAGTGAATTTTATGTGGATGTAAATAATGCGACAAGTAAACTCTTACGCTTATGCGTGGAAAAGCAACAGGAACTACATATATGAAATAAATTCAGTGTCTTCACTTTTAAACACGTTGTGTTCATGCAAAGTACTTTTCCTAAACCANACTACATATATGAAATAAATTCAGTGTCTTCACTTTTAAACACGTTGTGTTCATGCAAAGTACTTTTCCTAAACCATAGCCAAATTTACTGGGAATATTGCTGGCAAGCATTTTCAATAAAATATACGTAGTAAGGAGTACATCCTTTCGCAGGTAGACTCCAAACATGCTCCGGTACTCACAGTGTATAAACTCTTCCAAATNACTACATATATGAAATAAATTCAGTGTCTTCACTTTTAAACACGTTGTGTTCATGCAAAGTACTTTTCCTAAACCACAGCCAAATTTACAGGGGAATATGCTGGTAAGCATTTCCAATAAAATATACATAGTAAGGAGTACATCCTTTCGCAGGTAGACTCCAAACATGCTCCGGTACTCACAGTGTATAAACTCTTCCAAATGTTCAAAGAAAAAAAAAATTTCAGAGGGGTGAAAAAAATTTTAAATTCATATTCAACACTTTTTATTTTAATTTTTCTTGCATAACAACACTATTTTTTTTTTTTTTTTTTAATGAAATGCAGTTTTAATATACATATCATCTGCAACATTCCAGCAAGACAAAAATGTTGGTCTTCAAAAAAGTTTCAACAAGAGGTAAAGAGTATTTGTTTCTTAATATTTGGCACAATGTTATAAAAATAATTGTTGGTCTTAAGAAGAAACGTTTTCAAGTTAGCTCGATCACAACCATAGCAATGACAAGAATAAGTAAAAGCGGAAAACATTAAAAATTCACATCTGCATGCAAAATAAAACTATACTGTCGAGTTCGTGGTGCCTGCAGACTTTCAGACACACTTTAAAAATAACAATCTCTCTTGTATGATTTTACACTTAGGTGATGTGCACTAACAAGGATACTTCACAAACAGAAATTATATTTCAAGACCACAACCTCACTTCACAACATTTTATAGCTTACAGCACTCTGATATTTAATGGAACAAAATATCAAAACAGCTGATGTTTTCATGTCTGNGGTGTAACAACACTACCACACCTACTCTAGTGATAATATTTTTAAAAACTGATGACCCAATTTTTTTTGTACAATTATAAGATATTTTCACTCTTTCAAGCATAGCAGCAATACACCAGATTCACGAGTCTACATTCTCCATGCCCTTTCTTTGGGATAGCTTGACAGCAACATTCTGCCAGTTATGAAAACACCACTTTTAACTCTCAGACCATTAACTAAAACAGCCTGAAAAGTTACATTTAACAATTATTACAACAGCTTCAATAAACATTTTTTTTTTGCGCAATAACAATTTTGTTGCTGCAAAATCATCCAGAATGACTAAGATGTAATGCAATTAATAAAAGTTTTGTGCAANCGCAATAACAATTTTGTTGCTGCAAAATCATCCAGAATGACTAAGATGTAATGCAATTAATAAAAGTTTTGTGCAAAAGTACTGGCAATGTGCCAGTACTGAAAAAACACAACTTTTAAAAAATCGTAACACTTTTCTAGAATTAATTAGCGATGTAAAATGGAAATTCTTTCGTAACACATTCAGAAGAACACACTATGGCACATTTGTATAGCCACCACACAAATATTATGACCAAAAAAAAAAATTTTACACCAAGAAATATTCAATTTTTACGCAAATTGCTAAGGTTTACAAATGAATATAATTCTACCAGGAAAGTGTAAGTAGCAGTGTACCNTTTTTTTTTTGCGCAATAACAATTTTGTTGCTGCAAAATCATCCAGAATGACTAAGATGTAATGCAATTAATAAAAGTTTTGTGCAACAGTACTGGCAATGTGCCAGTACTGAAAAAACACAACTTTGAAAAAATAATAACACTTTTCTAGAATTAATTAGCGATGTAAAATGGAAATTCTTTCGTAACACATTCAGAAGAACACACTATGGCACATTTGTATAGCCACCACACAAATATTATGACCAAAAAAAAAAATTTTACACCAAGAAATATTCAATTTTTACGCAAATTGCTAAGGTTTACAAATGAATATAATTCTACCAGGAAAGTGTAAGTAGCAGTGTACCAAGCAGCATCAGGAGAATAAACTACCGATATGAGCTGGTGTGATGTAAGTATAAACTGTAGGGAAAATAATTTAAATGATTACTGATCTTTACTATTCACCTACAAAAGATAATAAAAGGTACCGAAATACATTATGTGCTTGCAGCCAGAATAATATACAACAATTCAGACACATTTTTACATACACGAGTAAGTAACCACAAATATTTGCACAAAAAAATGTTCGTCCCTTTGTGGTTACATTTCTCTTTAAGCTGTTTTGTTAGATTTAAACAGACTAAGAAGAATTCACGCTACATATTTCCATTAAAATACTTAAAAGTTTGCTACCTACTTTCAGTACTTACATGCAGAATCATCAAACAATAACACAAGACAAAAATATATTTTTTGGTGCTAATCTACCTGTACATACTAATGGCAAGAACACTTAGCAGATGTAAACATCTAAACAAAACACTATCTCTGAATGTACTGGTAAAAGATACTTTTCACTCCTTAAAAAGATAAATTATTGACATGGGAATAAAAGTACAAAAATGTGTGTGCGCATTGGTACTGAAAGAGACTCAAAATACACAAAACTGAATACACAAAGCTAGATTTTTTTTTGTTCATTCCAGTTATTCTCAACAAAATTGTTCCACAGTCCATATTTTTCTTTTTCGTATGCAGTTTTAGTTTTTCGTGCCTGCCTTTTATCATAATAAATTCTTTTAGATGAACATTTTGTGGCCATATGAGTTCTCATCATTGACATAATATTTATACGTCCAAAATCAGGTGTGTACACATGTTTGCCAAGCCCAACTGTTGATTTGACAAAGCACCTATAGCCAGCAGGGATGCACCGTTCTGGAATCTGGTCAGTCTTCATTGGAAATAAAAACAGTTCAGGTCCCATTATGGAAAAGTGATGTTTTAGCTGCCTAAATTCCCAGTTGTGTTTACGATTTTCATTTGTCTTCAAATTTCAATAACTCGAAGGCATCAACACAGCATGTGAAGACTTAATGCTGTTAAATGGTAAAAGTGCTTTGCTGAATTGTTTGACTAAGCATTGGTTAACAAATTATTACACATATTTTATATATAAATATCAACTTAAATCTAATGACAACCTGTAACTAACAAATTATATAACGTATACTGTAATTCCCATTAAATATTTAATTATAGTCTATTCATGGTTTCTTCACTTTTTGAATCAATCCTTCGAAAAATCACCCCATGTATGATTTTTGGTTGTTTCCTAAATATATTGTGTATCGTAAGAATTTAATACTTCTGTTAAGATAAAAGTATCCAATTTTCGGTTAAATTCAAATTAAAGTTTGCAGGCTTTCGCGGCCATTGTCTGCAAAATCTTGGCTTCCNCAAGACAAAAATATATTTTTTGGTGCTAATCTACCTGTACATACTAATGGCAAGAACACTTAGCAGATGTAAACATCATAACTAAACACTATCTCTGAATGTACTGGTAAAAGATACTTTTCACTCCTTAAAAAGATAAATTATTGACATGGGAATACAAGTACAAAAATGTGTGTGTGCGCATTGGTACTGAAAGAGACTCAAAATACACAAAACTGAATACACAAAGCTAGATTTTTTTTTGTTCATTCCAGTTAGTCTCAACAAAATTGTTCCATAGTCCATATTTTTCTTTTTCGTATGCAGTTTTAGTTTTTTGTGCCTGCCTTTTATCGTAATAAATTCTTTTAGATGAACATTTTGTTGCCATATGAGTTCTCATCATTGATGTAAGATTTTTGGTTGTCTCCTAAATATATTGTGTATCGTAAGCATTTAATACTTCTGTTAACAAAAAAGTATCCAAATTTTTGGTTAAATTTAAATTAAAGTTCGCAGGCTTTCGCGGCCATTGTCTGCAAAATCTTGGCTTCTGGGTAGTAGCTGCGTCACTGTCGTTTTCCTTCCCAACGTTTCGGAGACACTGCTGCCTCCATCTTCAGGGAGAAGCAGCAGCAGCAAGGTCAGAAGGTAACAATTATTGCTGCCCTGAAGATGGAGGCTGCAATGTCTTCCTAAACATCCGGAAGGAAAACAGTGACACAGCTAAATTGAAATTTAATCAACATTTTATTTAAAGTAAAGTTTTATTTATAATTAATACAAATAAAAACATTATTAAACTGAGTGCACATGAATGCGGTGCATCGTACCTTTGGTGTAATTTTTCTAGACTTGGTTAAGTTTAAATTGCACGAGGTGGCTAAACAGCCTGGAAGCTGAATCTGGCAGGGCTTCAGAAAATTTGGAAGTAATAATGAATTGACTATACGAAATTCCTTTACGTTTTTTCCCTCAAATTAGTGTGTTAAATAATTTTTCATACACATTTTAATTAACATACAAGAACATATCCACATGTCAAAAGATTCCTTAAATTATGGCTGGGGTTACACAATTTACTAAAATACATTTCACTACAAAAACTATTAAANACGAAATTCCTTTACGTTTTTTCCCTCAAATTAGTGTGTTAAATAATTTTTCATACACATTTTAATTAACATACAAGAACATATCCACATGTCAAAAGATTCCTTAAATTATGGCTGGAGTTACACAATTTACTAAAATACATTTCACTACAAAAACTATTAAAAAATATTTTTAATTATCATAACTATACGAATTTTTTTTTATCAAAGTCCAGCTGATGATAACAATAAGACTAAATAAAAATGAATTAGAATTAAATAAATGGAGTTTTCTAATAAAATAACACGAATCACATAATTTTTAAACATACAGGCCTAATCGCAAGGGGAGGTGTTTTTGGGGTTGAGCCACTCCCAGAGAGTTACAAGAAATAAAACAAAACTAAACAAACAGTATTTTGAAAATTATAAACAAACTGTGCCATTCTCAGTTTTTATCGTTCTCTAACAAGTGATACTAGTTGGTTGTCCCTTGAATATTTTTACAACTGGACTGTACCAGAAGATTATGTGCATTGTGAAACTGAAGGCAAAGTTGATCTAGCTTTGTCCGTACCAGTCTAACATCTCCCATTTTAAAATCNCCAGTCTAACACCTCCCATTTTAAAATCCTGTGGATTGGCCTGTAAGCATTATGATAAAAACTTTTGAAAGCTTTCTATATAATGTACAATAATTTCTGGCATAAAAACAATAAAATTTTAAATAAAATATTAATTTCAGTCATTAGGCAGACATCTTCCAAATAAAATAATACCCTAGTAGCACATACTTGAGGTCTCTTTGTCGCTGAAATAAATAAGGAGCACGTAATTTTTAAAGAGTATGAAGTTCATTTTCAGTAGCTCCTTGCAGAGAAAGCAGAGGATTTGTTACTGAAATATATATATNTTTTAAAGAGTATGAAGTTCATTTTCAGTAGCTCCTTGCAGAGAAAGCAGAGGATTTGTTACTGAAATATATATATTTATTTCAGTAAATACAAGCCTTCTGAGTAAATTGAAACCATGAAAAGGCATATATGACACCTCTTTGTGATAAAATAATGCATAAGCACAGAGCCAAAGCCCTGTGTAACACTGCAAGAACAAGTGAAATCAGAGGATGTGATTTTGAATGATCAATTACTGGAGGTAGTAAAGAAAAAGATCTTAATGACAGCATTCAACTATTCACCTGTCAAAGAACTTTTTTAAATTAGTAGTAGTTATTATTATCATCATCAACTACTAAAAAAGGCAGAAATCTGCCAAATCAAATTGTAGTCTTGTGTGTATGATTGGTAAGCAGGATAAATTTCAGCACGTGATACTCTGCATAGCCCAACGCAACCAGCATGGCATCCTTACTACTAATGCTCGTGGCCGACCAGGTGTGGGCGAAAGTAGCCAGTGGAAAAGCTGTCGTCTTACCCAAGTTGCAGTTTCTCATGGTATGGCGTGCTTCAGTATGTTCCTCCCATTTTCTATCTGCATTATGTCGTGTTACAATATCAGTCATTCTAAAATACTTCAGTTGCAGTGTTTTATGAATTTAATTTTCCATAATGTGGTAAACCTATTAAGGGCAACATTACAGTGCAAATATTTTATTGCTAAAAATAATTTTTTTTTTATAAATTCTGAAATTAAAACCTTTTTGCATTTTTGCTGAGATTTTTCTAATTTTTTTGGGGATTTTTTTTAAGGTACCCAAGAATGACCTTGAGGGTCTATTAAACTGTCACACTTAATTTGGGAAAAATTCCCCAAATTTACTGAATGTCTGCTAAACAACACTATAGTCAAAATAAAAGCCTTTCATCCTGTATTCATAACAAAATATACCTCACTAAATGTTAAAGCATCCTTTTCTAAGTTTAACACACATTTCTGAAAAGTATATACTAAATGTAAAAAGAAATTATGAAATAACTAACTTCTGCTTTTCAGTGTCTGTTCCTAACCAGTGGATTGGAGAGATTTGGGCGGCTCTTAACAGCGAAGTCTTGAGAGCCGATGAAGGTGAAATGAGGCAAGTATAGAGCAGTGACAGAATGTAAGAGCGGGGGAAACAGAAAATCCCAGAGGAAACCCATAGAACAGCAACATCCATCGTCCATTGTGATTCCCATGTGCAAAAATCTGGGAGCAACCCCACAGAGACTTGAACCTGGTTCATCTTGGTGGGAGGTGAGTAATCTGACCACTACACCACTGCGGCCCCCTAAACAAGTTTTTCTGAATGAAATTATTGCACTGATACTTATCTATACTAGCAAATGTACATTATTCATACCTGCAAGATATTTTTAAGAGTCTCCCAAATGCCAGACTTCTACTGATAACCATCTTATGGTAACATGCCAGAGTAAATTTTGGTAGTCTGAATCAACAAAATCAAAAAATTTTTGATGTTCAAACCTTTTTAGTAAATTTGAAAAATAACTGTATGTGTACCTTAATAATTAACAGTTCAACATCTGCAAACATAACAAGACATTTATGCAAGCTCTACAAACATAATGCACAATATGTGTACAGTTTGATTTTATTAAGTTAAGATATTAATTTAGATTAAAATAAACAGCCTACAGTAATGTTTTTCATTAAAATTGTCAGCTGTTCCACATGCCAATTTTGCAATGAGAAAACACTTTCTGTTTCCTTTATTTAAAGTATCAAATTCTAACCAAGGAAAAAAAAAAAAAAAAAAAAAAGAAGACTTCATTTTACTTGTTCCTTTGAATTATTTAAACTGTTTAATCATGCAACACATTGCTGATCTCTCACTTTGACCTTCTCAATGTCTCTGGTTAGTGTCTAACTCGCACTCATCACTAACACATGTTCAGTCAGTCAGTTTGTTGCCATCTTACTCTCACCCATCCAGTTCAATAGCCCTGCTTGCAAGTCACACTCTTCACTGCACTGATGCTCGCAGCCGCAGATTTGACTCCCACTGGTCACTTTCGTCGCCACTCGTTGCTCTTCTGGCTCATAGTCTATCGCCTAAGGCCGCATAATCGCCCAAACTCCCAACCCTCAAACTCCTGGCTTGGAGACCAGTTGCACTTATATAGAATCAGTCACCAGATCTCGAAGATTCACTGCACCTTGAGTCACACCGAGAAAAATTAGGTCATTAAACCAGAATATTCCCTTCTGATAAACTTGGCAATTCTGTCCGCCAAAGGTCTGGAGCGTGCGAGCCGGCAAAGACTTATCACAGAGGCATGCAGAAGAATGCGTGGCAGCACGCCTTTATAACTTAAAACCCTGGTAGGATTATTGCTCACCTGTCGTTCAAATATTCCTTCGTGACTAGCCACCCGCTATCTTATCGCTGCTCTGTCCTATTTAGCTCATTTGCACGGGACAGGTCAAGGGAAGCGAGCGCATAACAATATGTTGTGCAAGCTATGTACATTTCACAGAAAGCTTTCAGAGAGTACACAAATGAGTTTGTAAACATAAGTAGCGATTATCAAGAAATGAATAGTGTATTAAACTTAACTTTTTTTATTCTTTACAATATATAATCTTGTTTTTCTTTTGTGATTATTGCCAAAACTCATGCAGTTAATTGAACTGTCGAATGGAAATATTGTGCTTTGAAATGAACACACATTTCTTCAAATGATGCTACTATCATTACCAAATTTTGTGATTGGATCGATTTTTGTTGGATTTTGCAGTTAATGCATCATATGGTACGTGTTCAATAAAAAAATTAAGATGTTGAGACTAGTATGAAAGCGTATATGGGAACTTCTTGGATGAAAATTTGACCAGCTACATTCGGCACTTTTAACAGGAACCTCACTTTCACTGACAACAAAGTAGGCTACAGCCACAAGATCTCTAACAAAATCACAATGTTTTGCATAAATTTTTTTGACAAGAAATGCATACGTACAGTAGTTACTGATTGCAGGACACCAAGTTGGCACAGCATGTTAAGATTTCAGCATAAAAGTAACACAAACGACAAAAATTATATTACTGCGAATGAAAAAAAATTTCAAAATCAATTTAAACATGTTGAATAACTAAAATGGCAGGAAAAATCCTTAAAATTGTATTCCTGATGTTCTAATGTACTGAAATGGCACAGCATGCCAATACACTATGTGAAGTCAACACAATGAGTTACACCAAATTAAAATTTAAAATACATACAGTATACAGCAAAACCCAATACAATAAATCTATAATTTTGACAAACAAGCCTAAGCAAATGCCAGACAGTATACTACAACTGTATGGCAGATAATGAGATCATACTTATTATATATATATCCCTATCTCTTACGGTAAATATTAAAATTAACATTTGAACTGCAGAATTTCATCCACCTAGATTATATTTGGAGAGCATCAATGTGGCTACTCAAGACTGAGACATTCCAATTACCACTGCTACACTTACAAATTACTTTAACAAACTTGCGATAAGTACTGCCTTAAAACATTAAAACTGCGCTTGCATGTATTACAAATTGTGCAACTATAGATTGTTTTCTATACAGGGAACTTTCCTAAAAAAAAAATTTCTCCAAGTGAAGGAAAGTATGGCCCACATGCATTTCCATTATATTCTTATAATAGTAAACATATCTACTAACTTAAAAACGTTAAATATTTACAAGTGAGATTTAAACAATTATTTCATATTAATATACTAATTAAATAATTAGAAAGTTAAATTTTTTTCTTAAATCTGAATGGTTGCCACCTACAGCATGTAAAAGATTATTCTAGCAGATTTTTGAACAATCCTATTTGGAAACCATTATTTCTCCAGTGCAATACTGATAAATGCAGATTCCAGTATGGCAAACATTACAGTAGCTCTTCCAATAGAAAATTCAATAAAATTTGGAAAGGAAGTTAGAATGAGAGGGAAAGGGTGAAGGAAAAAAAAAAGCAAGATGAGGGGAGGGGGAAGCCCTACACAAAATGGAAACAACAAGGATCTACACATGCAACATATTCAAAACTTGTATCAAGAGCAGAAAGAATTTGCTGCTACTACATCTAAACTGGCGAGTCTAGGATTCCTTGAAATTCCCATTCACCTCTCATTGCACAGTATAGAATGGGAGTTCTGTACATCACAGCACCACATTGTAGATTAAATACAAATACATGTACTTGTTAAAATGAACCTACTTGAACACTAGATAAGTTTAAAAATGAATATGGAAATAATTTGTCAGTAAACTATGCAGTTAAGAAAACTGGGTATGAAATACTCTGGCACATCATAACGATATAATTTGTAAGCCATTCCTATAAAACATGAGAAAATACTTATGTTCACTAAAACACTACAAATCCCACTTCTCAAGAGAGAATTGGAGCACTAATAAAGTGTACAAAAAAAACTATGATAAAAACGGGAAGCAATGGACAGAGCAAGAACACAATGCACTTTCAATCAAACATAAGTAAAAAAATATACTTTCACAAGTTCAGTGTGCACATATTAAAGACATGAAATGTTTTTAAACAATTCATTCTAAAAATATACAACACTAACTAAAATAAAGTTCAATTAGACCAAAAACTATATTTATATATAGTACCAACAGTTTAAAAATTAAATGAGTTAATCCAGTTTCCTTACAAATACCAACTTTCCAAAGTTATCTAGATTTTCATGATAGAGGAACAAGAATCATTAAAATAAAGAGTCTAATGATAATAATTCAGCTAGAAATGATTTATGAATTAAGAACACTGGGAAGTGACACGAAAGGAGTAAAAGTTGCACAAGTGCTACAAAATGACAAGGCCATATGAAGATAATGGATGCAAAACACACAGGTTTTGTTTTTCCAAAATTTGATCAATGGCTAGAAACTAAGAATGGTATAAAAATCGGCCAACAATAAAGAAATTTAAATTTTAACAAATCTAAAAATTTATAAAACAGAATTCTTTTATACAGTGGAAACTATCCATCTAACACGGATATATCGAAAGTGTGCGTCCACCAAAAATTTTTTGTGGTCCCAACAAAATTCCTCGGTAAATAATGCTAATTAAGTCAGTTTTTGCTGCACTAAAAATTTAATTTTCACCCCATCGATTGAATAAATATTTCTGTGGCATTGTTGAAAATTATATGCTCCAATCATTTAACAACAAAGTATTAACAAAAAAGTTTAAGTATCAACTGTACTCTCCATGGCATACAGTAAATTATGCAAACATGCATGACACAAATAAAATACATTTTCAACACACGTTGTTTTAGCTTAAGTCTTGCTGCCCTGCATATAGTCCTATTTATGTAACTAACCACTTCCGAAATAACCTGTTGATTTCATCACAATGTCGCACTTAACTCGTACTTTGTAACAAAAAATTATAAATATAATAAGACATCATCATGTGTTTAGAGAGCATGAAATACAAAAAAAATTAAAAATGTGGAAATACAGTAAATATGTGTACGACGAAATATGTACTGCAGAAGTTTTATTATACGTTCAGCATGCAATAGCAATGTTTACGGCAGCAGCCATGTTGGTAACGAACGACCAGCAACCACAAGAAACAGCGATGCCATATTTTAGAAATATTGATTCGCGATGCGACGTTGCCAACAACACTCGCAAGTTTTTCACTTGAATATTTTTCCATGAAAATTACGAATGTATATATATATAAATGTAACTCAAATATATTCAAGAAATTTAATTTCTTACATTATGTTTATACAGACACCTAAAACCAGAGTTTTGATAACCTAGGTTTCGGAAAGCACAGTTTGTGTTCAGTATAAACGCCGCCGAAAAGAGGTTTCGCCGTATCTCAAAACAGAAGTTTGTAATTAAGTTTCGCGTTGAATCTAGGTTTTGTGTGCGCTATAAACAAAGAAACTTCCGTTTAGTTTGTAAATATGTTATGAAATGTACAACTAGGATATGTTGAAGTGTAAAACAAGATGTTCAATTGGTTAAAAATGTGTGTAAATGTTACGTGATTATATAATTTTGCTGTAGGTATAAAAATAACTAATACACAATAAATATATTGCATCTTAAAAAGTTATGAAATACTGTTTTTTTTTATTAATAATGTTTTATCAAGCAATGTATGCAACTTTAAATAACTTTTTGGTCATATTTATGAATTTCTGAAAAATGTATTTCCTTTTCGTATCACCATAACAAAAAGGATTAATTGTTTTTCATCATTTTGATACTAGTAATTTCCGGCATGAAACGCAAGGTTCCAAAACACAGTTTTGTACGACTGTATAAACACTTAACTAAAACCTCAGTTTGGAAAGTTGGGTTTCCAAAACTTAGGTTTCGGCTGATAGTATAAACATACTGTTAGCTAGTAACCGAGACTGTTGTTAGTTGCTCTATGGATAATACTTCCGCTACATCGGCAGATTTTTACTGTGCACGTGGTTTCAAAAGTGGCATTTTAATACTTTTTTTTTAAGTTTGAATGTGAGTACCAGGAAAAATTAGAGTAGATAGTTTTTTTTTTACATTAAAGGTCAATGCTGCTTGGTTCCCTTGAGAACTTTATAACAGGATCCTACTGTATTATGAATGTTTTCTTTAATATTCCCCTTTGCATTGTTTTCTTTAAGTTAAACTTGACAAATACCTAACAAAGGCATATCAAGGCGTTCAACATAAAGTTTAATAAGGTTGGGTTTTTTTTTTGGTCGACTAATATGTCTATTCCATCTACAGAATATCTGCATCTATAAAATGTTTATGTCAATACCCTGAAATTCTATAGCTAGAGGTTCCACTGTACTTCCTTAACTGGACAAAAATATTCTGCTCGTATTCCTAAATCAAAATGAAAATGTTTCAGTCCTCAAATTTACTAAAATAATTTAAAAATTAACACAATTTTTAAATAAAAACGTTACATACTCTATCCATAACTTCCTCACGTAAATTTGCCAAACACAATGGCTAACAGCAACTACACATTAACTACATAAAATCACACATTAAGTAATACAAATATATTGNATGTTACATACTCTATCCATAACTTCCTCACGTAACTTTGCCAAACACAATGGCTAACAGCAACTACACATTAACTACATAAAATCACACATTAAGTAATACAAATATATTGACTATCCAAGTAAGACACCTTACAAAGTATTAACCAATATCCTCAATACAATAACAACAAGTATTACAAACAACACTCCATGATTCATGCGAGCCACATAAAAAATCAAGACCTAAAGTAATCTAAGTAATAACATTTAACGTACAACATAAATAAAATATGATCACAGTATAATTTGAAAGGTTAGAAATGACTAGAACGATACATATATGAGAGATCTTGTTGAACTATTAAAAACACAGACAACACTTGAAAACTGCTTAACGCTCTCAGAGTAATAGAAAATGTAAATGCACTTAAGATGAACATGGCTTAGATTCAGTCATCAACACAAGAAACCATTAAAAAGACTTTGCAAATATTTCACAAAAAACAATGTTCCCAAAATATTCAGCAGTTGCAACTGCAAAAAACAGTAGAAAAAAATAGTAAAAACACACCCCCTACAGTACTTTAAAAAAAAATCAGCGTTTACAAATAAATGTAAGCTTCGTAGGAAAAACATACTGAAGTCCTTAATGTTCTTACCAAATCTACTTTTACTGTGTTGCTACAACCGGCCGTATATATTTCACCACCTATAAAAACATCCTATTTAAATGAGCATTTGAGAGTAATATTAAATCATAAAGCATCTCTTCAGCTCTACTCCTGTGAAAATCACATTAGCCTACACTTCATAATTATTTATTAATTTATTAATTGCTGTTCAAACAAAATAAAATGCAGTATTTGTACACATTCTTATGGGCCATTACAGGCAGTTTTTAACGGACGTCACAAAATTAGAGAGCCAGAGATACAATGTGCAAAATCACACCATTATAGCAGCATCGTGGTCCTCCTAGCCAATATTTAAACTTCCATTTTATGTACAGTAAAACCTCGTTTATCCGGACTTACTGGGACCAAAGGCAATACAGAAAATCGAAAATCCGGATAATCCAGGTAATAAGCAAAAAAAATCCTTAAATAAGCAGAATTACCGTTTATTACGATAAAAAACTGTTTTGTAACAAAATTACATAGAATTGTTTAAAAGACATTTAAAAAATATAAAAATAAATTTTCACATAATTTTTTAACAAAGAATTGGTCCACTGTCTTCTGTTTCAAACACGTGTGGCGTTTGAATGAAGCACGGTCATGCAAACGCTTTATCATTAATAGTTCAGCTGGAGTGGTGTCGGGCTGACGCTCCAAGTACGCCATGATGTTTGTCAGCTGGTCTGCAGCATCTGCATGTGTCGTCCGCTGTTGCCGTGTGATAGCTCCCTCCTTGTCCACGTCATCTTCTTCCTCACTGTCTGCTGTAGATGTGCATGCCGCTACAATTTATTTGTCCGTCATAGTGCCGTAGCCACCGTCATTGTTGTCTTTCAGCCACTTACTGACGTCTTCCATATCAAAATCTGAGTACCCACTTATTGTTCCTAACATTTGCAGAAGGTCATCTGCAGTCACTTGCACCGAATCATCGCTTGCCATTTCATTTGTAGCACAAATAGCTGGCCACAGTTTTTTCCATGATTTTTTGAAAGAGCTTTTTGTGATGCAATCCCAAGAGTCAGCAATCATGTAAATAACGTCTTTGATATTGATTAATTTCAACAAATCAATCACACTTTTTCCCCTTCCTCTTCAATTA
This sequence comes from Clitarchus hookeri, assembly GCA_002778355.1. Taxonomy (NCBI): domain Eukaryota; kingdom Metazoa; phylum Arthropoda; class Insecta; order Phasmatodea; family Phasmatidae; genus Clitarchus; species Clitarchus hookeri. Next base: position 7,968 of record NQII01005002.1, on the reverse strand, counting down.
TTTTATCAAGCAGTTCTTTTCGGTAAACTCTTTTGATGTTTTCAAGGACTCCCTGGTCCAGAGGGTGCAGCAGTGGGGTTACATTTGGTGGAAGAAAATTTCACTTTAATTCCTCCACTCACGAGTTCTTGTTCTCCCGGATGAGACAGAGCATTGTCGATCAGTAAAATAGCTTTTTCTGGTAAACTATTTTCTTTCAGCAATTTTCGAACTTCAGGAACAAAGTTATCAAAAAACCAATTCTTAAACAAAAAACTGCCCATCCAAGCACTTTTTGTGATCGGTAAATCACTGGCAACGTACTGTGATTCATATTTTTTAGCGCTCTGGGATTCTTGGATTTCCCTACAATGACAAGAGGAAACTTATGTTTCCCTGATGCATCGCTACAAGCCATAGCAGTTAGCCTCTCTTTGCTTTTCTTGTAGCCCTTAGCCGAATCTTCAAGCTTTGATGCTAACGTTTTGCTCCAAAGCATCCGGTAAAAAATCCCAGTTTCGTCAGCATTATAAACTTGATCGGGTGTCAGTTCTTCAGATAAAACAAATTGTTCAAAGTCCTTTTAAATTTTTTAGCAGCAGCAACATCACTAGACAAGCTCTCTTCAGTCAGAGTAAGTGGCGAATACCCTGTCGGTTTTTAAAACGCTCTAGCCACCCCTGGCTAGCAGTGAATTCTAGGTCAGGATTCAGTAACTTTTTGTTTAAGCTGAAAGCTTTTTTGGACCAAGATCGGTCCAGATATAGGCAAACCATGTTGTCGCTGAGCACTGTACCACATGAATAGTGCGTCATCTAATGCTTCATTTTTTTGCTTTTTTTGCCGTTCCTCTGCCTTCCAAACTGTTTTTACATATAATTTTACAACAAAAATCTTCAATTTATTTTCTTTGCTTCTTCCAGTCGGACACTGTTGGAGTTCCAACTCCCAATTCAGTAGCTATTTTTTTCAATGCTTTTCCTTTATCAATTTGATTGATAGCATCTAACTTTTTATCCATTGAAACCATGACCTTCTTTCGCTTTGATGGCATTTAAAATTGTACGTACACTACAATACACTCCCAAACACTTTGATAAAAAACAAAAAAAATATCTGGTTGAACCACACACAATAAACAAAATGACAAGTGCCTTTTGAAAACAGTAGGAAAACTGAGGAGATTGAGGGAGGGGAAGTGATGGGTAGGGATTCAAGGTCAAGTCAGAGCTATTTATAGCTGGTGAGTCAATCCACTTCATATTACATATTATCTATGTGAACATTAAATTAAAAATATCCGGATTATCGGAGATCCGGATTAACAAGAGCCGGATTAACGAGGTTTTACTGTATTTATTTTAGTTATAATGAAAACAAGCAAGATGAATTACAGATAAAAATTTCCTTTGCTGGTGCACTAAATGAGCATTCATTACACTCCTGAATATTCATCAAAATTGAGTATTTTTTCATTTCATTACAACTTTCGGGAACAAAATTTTTCACCAAAACAAAAACTAAAGTAGTCAGTTTTAGTTTTTGTTTGGTATACAGAATATTCACAAAACCTGAGAAAATAAACACACAACCAATAACACATTTTCTTTGCAAAACATTTAAAGGGAACAAATGTAAGGAGTCTTTTCCATTTTTATTATGCCATATAAGTTAACACTTATACATTTGATATTTATACCACTTCAGTATAATCAATACTGTCAATACAAGATACTGCACTGTACGTACTTGACATCACATACAATTAATGATGTTTGTTATTAACATTTTTTACCGCTATGACTTGTTGTTGCTGCAAAAATTGCACTGAGTAAGATGGAATGCATTCAGTTTTTCAAAAACCTACAAAACTGTATATTTAATCTTAAAGATTAACATAATTTATACACTTACAGATTCACATAATTTATACACAATTTTAAAATATTTACATAATTTTGCCGTACAAATATTACCTGAATCCAAGCCATATGAAAATAAAGTATATATTACATTAAGAATGATAATAATGAACATATAAGACATAGGAACTTTTTCTTAAAAAATATATTTACAACAGTAATTACGACTAAGCAGCATATTAGTTGCATTAGAAATTTACATATTCAAAAAGAGCCTACAATTTTTTGTACTTAAAAAGAAATCTGTTTTAAACATTAACATACATACAATACAAAGTTTCAGTTCCTTAAAAGCTATGTGCAGAACTCATTAAATTTATAGTACACAAATATGATTAAATATAAAAAAAGTAAAATTTTACATTACAGTACATACCTAACACTGAGACCGTAACTTGTGAATCATGCACGAAACATGAAGGAAAATATTCAAATTTACACAGAAAAAATCTACACTATATATTCTTCTTATTTACACTGATTTAACGCAGCTACTAGTAAGTCACTGGAACACAGAACAGTACTGGACTTTCAACGACTTATTACATTTTCAATGCAAAATACAATACTAGAAACACACCTGTGCAACCTCAAATACTGACTAGAAAAATACCATGCTTCTCTCACTGATAACAACTTTGAAACCACTTTAACAAAATTCACTTGTGAAAAACTTTTACATAAAACTAAAAAAAACTAAAAGAACAGAAATTATTTTATAACTAAATTTACTGACAGACTAGGTCAAATTGATAACGGGTACAATTGAAAAAGTAAATCATAATATTTTTTAGCTATAAAAATTTCTTCAACAGGATACAGAAGCCATATGAAATGCCCAGCAAATCTACCAAGGAGCAAAACCTGATGTTTCTAAAGCAAAACCAGATATTCCCACAAATAAAAACCACATTTCACAAATGCCAGTACGTAAAATTCCAATTTCAGAGAAAAATGCCGATATGAAAGAGAATGAATCAGTCTTACTAAGTGGGTATAACAAGTTTAACACATAAAATAATAATAATACATACTTAAGTTTATCAAAATACTGCAGCTTACTTAAGCAAGTATGTGAAATACTGAAACTTGCAAATCACTTCTTAACGTAGATGCTTTCAGGAACTTCATTTCAATAACTCTAAATGGCCTAAATATATGGAAATGATTACTTAGTTATCACTAGACATAGGATTATATGCATTTGCATAATCGCATATGCAAATGCATAAAATGCGATATTTACAGTGTTAATGCATATTTGAATAGTTTCTTCCCTATCTTGCTTATTTTGATAGCGAGGAGAATAGCATTAGGCGAGAGGGGTGCGCGTTGCGGCATGCGGAGGCGGCACTCTCCGCTGACCGCCCCACGCACTTGCAAATTCAGTTACCCGCAGTGTTTGCTTACGCACGATTGATTTTTGCTTTGATTTGACCGTAATAACTACAATGCCGCCAGTTGAAAAGAACACCCAGAATTTAATGGAATCTTGGATTAAACGTTACCAAGGCCAATTTAAAACTGATGGCAATGTGATTTTCTGCAAGGTTTGCGACAAGTGTATACCTTCTTTGAAAAAATATCACATTGATCAACACGTAAATACTACTTCCCCCGTAGCAGCAAGTCAACAACTGCTAACTCAAATTAAGCCTTCTACTTCAGATTCTACAAAGAAAACAGAATTTAATACAGATTTATGAGAGTTGTTTATTGGTTGCAATATTCCATTTCATCAACTGAATAACCCAGTATGCCAGCAAATTCTCAAAGAGATATTGCACAAATCAGATAGTTCCTAAAGAATCTATGATTAGGAAAAACTCCCAGTCAGGTATGTACGAAGACGTGTTAAGTGAAATTCGCACCAATCTTTCGAACAATTTGCTCTGGATTTCAGCTGATGAAACAACAGATTCATGCGGACGATATATAGCAAATTTGATGGTTGGAAAATTAACAAAGAAACCCTCTACTCCCCACTTGGTTGACTGTAATGCCCTAGAAAAAACGAACCATTCAACTATTGCCCGGTTCATAATTTATTCCATAAAATCATAGTTTCCTGATTCTTCTATAGACGAAAAAATCTGTGCCTTTGTTTCTAATGAAAATTAAACGCTGTTCTGCATAAAAATCCTGGTCTTAAAGCAATCAAGGAGATTAATGCTTATATCAATGGCACAGATCACACCCTGCCAAAAGAGATATCTGAAGAAATGGAGCCAAATTTCAAATTCTGTCCAGTGACGTCGGCTGATGTGGAGAGGTCATTTTCGGCTTACAAATTAATACTAGGCAACAAACGTCACAAATTTGCTCTATAAAATTTGGAAAAGTTCACGATAGTGTATTGTCACAAGAATTATGGGTGACATCGAGTTTAATTTGCTACATGACAGGTACTTAACATAATTTGTTAAATTATATGATTGATTTATTGCTTGTTATTATTTAATTGTTGCTGATTAAACAAAATATTTTTATTGTGCATATTTTGTGTATATTTGGGCCTTTTTCAAGCATATTTGCATGCATAATTTGGCATTTTGTTAGTGCATATAATCCTATATCTAGTTATTACATACACCCATAATGCCACAATAAAAAAGTGATCACGATATATGAAATCAGCAACTCACTTGGAAGTAGATTCTATAATTGTTGTGACCAGACACATGTCCATGAAGTGAAGTTGTGAAAACATCAAGTTGCTATAAATGTAGAGGCTAGCAGACTTCACCATTCAGACATGGTGTACGATGAGAAAAATCTGATTTTCCTCCCAAAGAGCAGCTGCCTTGAACTTATAATTGATCATCTTCACAAAGATTTCTTTCAACTTAAACCCAGTACAATTTGGTCATTAGTGCAACATGAATTTTGGTTACCGGGTGCACAAATGCGATTAAAAGCCATCTTCATAAGCATCTTCGCTGCTTTCGTGCTAGTCCGATAAGTTGCAATCCTGCAATGGCAAGCCTTCCAGCCACTAGTGTATGTCAAACTAAGCCCTTCCACAACTCATTGTTTATGGTGAGCCAATCCCAATTACTAAAAAGCGAACAAGAAAACCTCACATATTGCAGGCATACATTTGTCTTTTTGTATGCTTAGCCACATTTTTTTATTGACAAGCAAGCTGAAGACAACATAGCTCGGCATTTCTACCTGTAATCAGTCCCACACTTTGGAGGGCTCTGAGAGATAGGCATCAAATCTGTCAAGTCTCTGTTGAGCAAAGTGATGGGAACTAAACTACTATCATATGAGGAAATGTACATGGTGCTGACTCAGATTGAAGCTACACTTAACCCTACACCACTTTGTGCCCTTTCCAGTGACCCAAATGACTTATCTGTCTCTTGGTCCTCCTCATGTGTTACCAGAACAGGACTTCACCAAGAAACCTAACAGATTGAACAGGTGGTCACTAATCCAACAGTCTTTTTGGAAACGCTGGCAAACTTATTACGTACCTAAAACAGCTTCAAACCAGGGAGAAATGGATCAAGAGCAATGACTCTGAAAATTGGTCAATTGGTTCTCATCAGGGATAACAACCTTCCACCCCTCTATTGGCAACTGGGGCATATCACCAAGATACTGCCTGGGTCACATGGCATTGTGTGTGTTCCCCAGATCCTCACCCAGAGTCCTGACTCATCCTGCAGTCAAGTTGTGTCCACTACTAGTGAATTAGTTTGAAGTTTGCTCATTTCAAGATAGGCGGGATGTTTAGACATGTGTAAACTGTGTGGTGTGCATTCTAGACAAACTTTAAAATCTGTTCTTCCCACCCTGTCTTTTGTGTACATCATCTTGTCCGCCATATTGACTAACCAGACAAATGAACAATAAGGAGTTAGTTGTGGGCAATATGGCACAATAATTTTGACATCATCGTAATGAACTATGTATACATTATATTCAGTCCACTCTTGTCACCTTGTGCCCAGACAGTGCCTATAATTTGCCTTCACCATGCGAACCCTGTCTGCGCTGAGAGTGGACACCAACTGAAGCCGGTAATCTGAATCCGACTGCCTGCCTTCACTGAGTGTACCCATTACCCACAGTCTTGTCTGTAGGAAGTTTTAGAGCTTAGGAATATTGATTCAAATACAGTAGTAGAGTGATGTACACACCTACCTCGGCACACTGGCCAATGTACACAGCCAAAGAGGGCAAATATACCCCTTGAATCCGAAAATCATATGCTCCAGAGTGGAAGCCATTATCCTGCATACCCTACACTACCTTTACATAATTCCTTGTGTGTGTTTTCTATTATCACTGTCATGACCAGAGGTGTGCTAACACCCTGAAGTTAAATGTCATGGTGATATGTGGCCAGGATGAAAACTGAGGTTGGCCTGATGAAGAGGAAATGCAATCCCAAAATTCAATGGAAGACAAAATTATTGNGGCCAGGATGAAAACTGAGGTTGGCCTGATGAAGAGGAAATGCAATCCCAAAATTCAATGGAAGACAAAATTATTGCTACTAAAAAAACCAATTTTTTCACATGCAAAACTAGAATCATTCAGGACAGCAATAAAAAAAAACAGAATATGCAACTTTTAAACAAAATTTACCCTCTCCCTCAATATGGACATTTGGATTCAATTCCCCTTCCAGGTTTTGCTAATGGTTGAAATGCATTGGTACTTTAACAAATATCTTATAATGTACTTAATGTACTTTATATATTATTTTATAGCAAAGAAAGGAAATTGTTGTAATTTACTACACCTAGTTTACTATTACACTGCCCATGTTACACTAAGCATAGCAAACATTTTGTTTCCGATAGACACTGCAGCCTCACATCAGTTAAAAACTGCTGAAACCAATTTTTTACTATAGCACCATAGTACCCTTTGTTAGCATTTAGATTTCAAGCAATTTTTTACAAAAATTACAACTGCGTGGTCAAAAATATTTTAAACCACTAATAAAAATACAGAACAATACTCAGCAATTTTACAGAGTTATAATCATAACCTAGTATAAAAATATTTACGATTATTTTCCCCTCCAGAGTTTTAACTGTGCAAGAGGAAACGTCTTAATGTTTAAATACAAGTTTCTATAACAAAAGCCCAACAATGTAGCATCATACACTAAGCCTGTAGTCACAGTTGACAAGCAGGTACTTCGCAAATTAAATTTACCAAAACCATAAACAAAAGAGGATGAAAACTGTTGTCTTGAAATGTTTCACAGACTTCAGTGTGCAATTATTTAAATGGCGCTTTCTTTTAGAGTACAGACTAAGAGAGGTTTTGCAATATTTTGTTTCATCTTTAGATAATCCTGTGACTTTGAATGTATTTTGTTCAAATTATGAAGTAAATATGAATTACAGTAGAGACCTGAATTTGTGAGGCCTCACGGCACCTAAGATTGAACTCTTAAAATCGCTGATCTCGCAAAATTGTTTCCAACTGATTTTAATACTCCAAAACCCCAAAAAATTGCATTAAAATAGCATTTTCTTGTATTAAGTCAGCTTTAATAATTTTTAATCACAAAAATAACATGTTTTTAAAAGAAAATATTAATTTATTTTAATAGACAGACATTTTCTGAATCGTGTATACTCCAGAGGGTGTATACAAACTCCTCTCGTCCCAAAAAAAATGTTAACTTCAGGCAGAGAGTCACATTAACATGTGCGAAGTGAGTTTCCAGTAGCTTCTCGAGGGAAAATCAGACAATGTATTAGTTAAATATTATTTTAATTCAATAGGCAGACGTCTTTAAAACAAAATTATACAGTACAAGCTCGATATAATGCGGCTGTTGGACAACAACTCGGACCCACGTTATAGCTTTCCGCTCTCTTCCAGGAGTGACGGCATATCTCAGAGTGGTAAAGGGCGCATTAAAGCAAGAACTACTCAAATACCGTATGTTCCAGGCAAAGGATGAACTTTTCCTACCAAGGGCTGAGTTTTTCGCTGCATGTTTGGCACAAGGGACGGTGGAGGTGCTCCCTCCCCTCCCAAGGTTTGGGAGGAAGTGAGAAAGAGAAGGGCAGAAACTAAACACAAGGAG
>NQII01005001.1:158888-239136 GCA_002778355.1 Clitarchus hookeri | reverse complement strand
TCGCACATATTTGGATAACTATCCGTAGCAATCTGAAATGTGATTATTCCACACAAAATTTATATTCAGCTCTCACAATGAATAATATAAAAACTACCGGTAACCACCACAAAATTGTATACAAGGTCACTCAAAAATATAGATAAATGTCGCATCAATTAAAATTACAGTTGTTCTAAAATGCAGCATAACCTCACAAAACCATTTGACTCGCGTGGAGAATTATCCCTGTTCACTCAGCAAGCCATAGTGTATCTTCCCCTCTTCCATAAGTCCCCTTAAAAATTAATGTACTATAATTTGCATTTACCAATTATAGAACACAACCGTTCCCTCTACTAGGTTGGAGCCGCAGTTTGAACATTAACATCAAGTGCGCGCACTGCATAGCGACCACGTTTATGCAGCGCCTACAGTTGATTCGCTCCTGCTCCACAAAGTTACTCGCTTTTCTTTATGAACTTTTCTGCAACACTTTGCGAGCTGTCGTGGCAATCAGTCATCTGCCTTGAGTGCGCGTCCCAAATACGCGTTCAAACACACCCGCACACTCCGTACGTACCAAACGAACCAGCCGTATGCTACCTGGTTTATGATGCCGCTGTTCTTTGTGGGAAACCACCTTTGCCACAAGGATGTTCCCGGGCCTCATCGGACGGCGCAACCCGATAGGCTACAGCAGCAGGGCGTGACGTCACCCATGTCGGTTCGCCACAAACGTCGTTTCAGGGAAAGGTGTCGGTGTATAGATACCAGCTATTGACCTTGCATAGTACAATACATGATTTTGCCTGACGTCCAACATGCCTTTGTGTGAGAATATACGTGCGATAATAAACGTCAAAGATTTACATGTTTCCTTTGTTTAAGCGAAAAGATACGGTTATACAAAATGCTTTTAGGTACATAAAAATTTCCACCTACTTCTCTTTCATTGGAATTTTCGGCCAGGACACCATCTAAGGAATTTCAACCTACACCAAAATTTCATTTATGCAAGAACAAGATTTTAATTTCTGTTCCTGTGAAATTCTTACTCTAATTTAAGAAACATGCTTAAATCACTTAAAAAGATTCCGAAACCCTGAAATTTTTCCTGCTTATAGCTAAAAAAAAGAAGTAATGCAATTTAAAATTAAACCCTTCAACTAAGGCAAAACAACGACCAGGTGTTGTGGCCTAATTCATTATTTAGTGTTCCTGCAAAAGCTTACTAATCTTATACTGTACTTACGATATGTTTGGCACAGAAACTTGTAACATTCCACTATCCGTTACTGTCTTCTACTGGGGCACCTTATCTTGCTGTTTAATAAAATAAGATTACAGGGAATATTTAAGGCATTATTATTGTACTATTCGACGGAAGTATACATGTTTAAACTTCGTTGTGCGTCAGTATGGAAGTATTCCGCTGCAGGATTTTACTTAACAGTTGTATAGTATTATACATGCTTTCTTAAAATGTCTCACAAGAAATGTGTACAGAAATACATCTTATTTTATGTATGTGTATTTATGTACATGACATATGTACCTACTATGATTACTGACGTATATTTCCCTAATACTGTTCAATACTTTTAACATGCTAAAAAATCTTAACTATTTTGTTTACATTGAGGTTTAGATTAATTGCTTTAAACGTTTTTACATAGTCTTTTCTATTGCCCTTTCAAATATTTGCCATAATTCGGTGTATGAAACGGTGCTATAGACAAAGAGAATTTCATCGCTGTGGTGCGGAGAACAAGAGTGTTGACTTAACATTTTGTGATTGTGGAACAATAGACTTACATTTGTGAAGTCACGGGTCAAGCTTAAAGACAGTAGGGTAGTTCATGAAACATTTTCAAACTAAGAGTTATGAGTTATTATTCAACACTTTAGCTGATGCCAATTTAAAAATTCTGTTCAAATCCCCACACAGAAAGAAAATTTTTCATTAAGGAATTTTACATAAATAGACTGACCCAAAATAATAATGTTTAAGCAGGAAAGACTTAAAAATATGTTTTCAGATATTTTGTAACATTAAAATATCCAAACATTGCCCAAGATACACGCAACTCTTCAATCCTACTAATATTATAAATGCGAAAATCTCTCTCTCTCTCTCTCTCTCTCTCTCTCTCTCTTTGTGTATGCTTGTTACAACTCAGCTCCATAACGGCAGAACGGATTTAGATAAAATTTGGTATATAGGTACTTTAGTTCCTGGAATAGGACACAGAATACTTTTTATGCAGGAAAATTGTATGGTTCCTGTGGAATAAAAACAAAGCCTAATTCTGCAACGGCTGGTAACGTGACCGAAATATTTTTTTTTCCTCTGGTATCAGAGTTTATCAGGCAGCCCAAGGACCTCTGCAATTTCTTAATGACTGCTATCAATCGATAACAACCGGGACCGAATATTTAACGTGCCCTCCGAAGCCCGGAAGCGCTCAGATGTTATGCCACTAAGCGGTCACCCATCCAAATGTGTGCTGCTGGGAACGTTAGATCCCTCAGCCAAGCGCAAAAAGTAGTACCTAGGTACATTTATTTCTAAAGCTACAATTTGATGAAACTCACGTTTTGATCTTCACACATCGACGCTGCAAAGCGTAAATTTGGTAACTACGCGATAGTTGCACAGATACACTCCAAAAACAATACCCTACTTCTTGGCTATCGGGTAAAAAATATTTCCTTCCTTCTGGGTTGCCGTAATCAGTTAAAATCCTAGGCCAATATAATGTAATTTTATCATTCTGTTTTCACATAAATGTATTGTCTTTTCTCAATTTTTTAATAGCGTATCACTGTAAAATTCAATTGTACCCGGGCGAAGCTGCGCCGGTTCGATAGTAAATAATAAAAACATAGCCATGTTAAAAAAAAAAACTTTTTTACTAAATTTTTTATTGTAATATACATGAAATATTTTAAAGATGTAGTTTTACTCTATATAACTGAATTATCATAAGCTAAATGCCAATTATGAAATTGATGAAAATTGGTTCAATTCATAGAAATAGGCAATTGAATACAACGTTTCCAAGGTATTCTAAAATTAATTCGAAAAACTGGCACGGTTTAAAGGAATTGTAAGTTTCAAGTTAAAAATGAAAAGATAATAACAGTAAAAAATTTACAGAAATTAGCTTGGTGGACCAGTGGACACAAGGTTTACAAAATGTAGGATAAACTGTTCGCATCTCATGGCAGACAGATGCCACACTTCACTAAAGGTAACAGATGGACAATACGGAAATAGTCACCAAAGTGCCTTCATTAAATCCCCGCAGCCTCGTTATCTGCTGGGCACGTGAAGCTTTCAGGCGATCGAACAAAATCCACGGCTCGGTCCACTCGTACATAATGATATATAACAAGCAGAGGGAAAAGCAGGTAAGTGCGTCCATTTCAGCTTCCAGTGAAACCACCGTGAGAAAGTCGTGGGCGCGTATGCGTTAAATGCTTCGTGACAAAAGAACCGCACAATGAACGAAGCTCGCGCTGCAGTGGTGCCAACTATCACGGGAAATTCACAACTAACGCCAACTACAGAAGGATTGCAAAACATTTACAGCATATTAAACTAGTGCCATGAGAGAGCAACAAACACTGCTGCACTAACTTCTTAACGCGACAAGACATCAAACATAAAAGCTAAAACTAGTTTATTTGATCTTTGAAGCGAACCGCATTGACAACAAATGAAACTGTTACAATACACAAAAAAGCTGAAAATTTGTGATTGAAGAATAGTGTACAATCAAATAAAATTTTATTTCTTCCCCTCTCTCTCGCCCTCTGATCTGAACATTTATTAATATGTAAACAAAAACAATTTTTGTTTAAAAATCATTAACGAGCTACAGCACAGATAAACTTTAAGGAGAAATCAGAAATAAATGATAAACATTGCTCATAAATTAATACGTACGGTTTGTAACGGAAAAATAAATAAATAAAGGATCATGTAATTAAACTGGCGTCCAAATTAAAACTCAGTCTTACAAAGTTCCTCCACATTCACGCATGTGTGGAATAACAAAACAGGTTTAACGTAAAAGTAAATGTATTCTGTACGAACAGAAATCAAATGGTTTAATTCCAAGCGACAGTGACATAGTGCCATAAGACACAGGGACAGCTAGAGTGCCATGGAAAAAATATGAATTTATTTATGACTGTACATTTTTAAACAGCAAGCCGTGTGTTAACTTTCACCACGTATACGTGCATAGCGAAGAACACTGGCGACCTAGATTTTTAATTGATTTATTTGATCCTGGGGCTGCAGTGGTGTATCAGATAGAGGGTTCGCCCCCTCCCCCCCACCATAAACAAGGCGGACAGGGTTAGGTACCCGGCGGGGTCGCTCCCGGATTTCCGCCCGTGGGAATTGTGCCTGCTAAGCACGGTGGTGCAGTGCCAATACACTCAGCTCGTGCTCGAGAGGACCGAAGTTAGATTCCTAAAGTTGCCTTCCTGATTTCGCTTTTCCATGATATCTAGAAATCTCTCCAGGCAACTGCTGGGATGGCACCTTACTACAGGCCAAGTTTGCATGAATTAATTCTACAAGCAATTAAAATACCAACAACAAATCGAACACTTAAAATCTTATCATGTTGTACGACTCTACAACGATTTTGCAATCCATTACTGCTAATATGGGGCCGCAGTGGCTGAGCGGTTAGCCTGTTCGCCTCCAAACACGGCGAACCGGATTCAATTCCAGGCCGGGTCACTCCCGGATTTTCGCAAAAGGGAATCATACCAGACGATGCAGCTGGTCAACGGGCTTTCTCTGGGATCCACCGTTTCCCCCACCCATGCATTCCGGAGCTTCTCCATCCTCATCTCGCCTCTTCTCATCCATCCCGCNACAAATCGAACACTTAAAATCTTATCATGTTGTACGACTCTACAACGATTTTGCAATCCATTACTGCTAATATGGGACCGCAGTGGCTGAGCGGTTAGCCTGTTCGCCTCCAAACACGGCGAACCGGATTCAATTCCAGGCCGGGTCACTCCCGGATTTTCGCAAAAGGGAATCGTATCAGACGATGCAGCTGGTCAATGGGCTTTCTCGGGGATCCACCGTTTCCCCCACCCATGCATTCCGGAGCTTCTCCATCCTCATCTCGCCTCTTCTCATCCATCCCGCGGAAGGCAATGGTAAACCACTGCAGTATCATCCTGCCTAGTTGCCTTGGTCGTGACGCGGCCTCCATTCCTGCGTCGTGTTCTTGGTTCCGACCAGCCTTCGCCTCCACTGCTAATATAGAAGGCGCAAAACGCAAGTAAAAACGCATGAAGTTGAGAGCTGGCCAACTTTGCGTTGCGTTCTTGCGTCCTGCGTAATTTATAAGCTGTACCGTTGAATCACGTGCGTTCGCCTTTTGCGTCTTTGCGTTTATTGGCGTGCTTGTGTTCCTTGCTTGGTTTATAAACCGGGCCAAACTCGTTCGAAACGTTGGCCCGAACATCTGATACTCGTAGATGTCCACGGCGCATTTCTTACAAACTGGACAGAGTGAGACTCGGATTGTTCGAATCTACTGGTTCGACCAGCAGGTCATCCCGCCACTACTGTGCGACTTTGCCTGTTCCTCGTACCTAGAATTCCACCTTGCCGAAATTCAATGGCGCACTGAGAGAAACGCCAAAAAATACGTTATTTTATAGGGCCAAAAATTAATTTAGTTGCTCCAACAAAATATTTTGCTGAGTAGAGAAAACTTGAAAAGCAACAATATTAACTTTGTTCGTCTTACAAAATACGTGTTTGAATAAAAACAAAACCTGTCTTTTAGGCCAAAAGAAATTGAACTGTCAAAGAAAATTTATTTTTGTTGAGTCATTATGTATATATTGGTTTGGCCACTCATTTGATTGCCTTCGTTCGAAAATGCAACTCGAAAGTTTGTTTGCATTTTTTGTGACAAGTAGGTGAGTGATAATATTTTTTTAGTGTAGTTAATAATACTTAATAATTGTATAGACATTCCTATAAAATAAGTTTATCAGGAAACTAAAAAAAAAAGTCAATCTGCAAGTATTTATTTTCTGACGTTGTCCAGTATTTTAATAGTATATGTTTATGAATGTTCGTCCTTCGTTTGTAGTCACTTTAGCTGCTATTGCTAGGGCGTGGGGCTCCGGCACAGATGATCTGGGCTCGAATCTCGGTCGAACTTCCTTTCCTTTTTATACCAACCGAAACTCTGTCATGTACGTATAGTCAAACAAAATTCTGGTTGCACCAATCAGATCTTTGTTTGGGGCAACCAAATAAGAACAACAAAACAGTTTCGTTAAAAGAACAAAATTTTCTTTCCCCCTATACAAAGGAATAATTTGGTTTCACCAAACAAACTTTGTTTGATTTAACAAAATATTTTTCTCAGTTAGCACCGGTAAGAACACCAGAAGAGCTTTAATACTTTAAATTTAAATTCATCTGTACGTTATTTTCCAGTGCTTAAATTTCCTAAATATAAAGTCGATACCTCTGTAGTAATAACGGACACTGCATACATTATTCATGCACGCAATGCCAATATCTGCATATTTTGAGACAGTACGCCTGGATTCCACATTTAATGGCATAAAGAAAATAAAGACGTTCATGAAAATGTCACACAAAAGAAATCGTGTCCTCATTAAGAGGCTTGGTGCATAATTGCTTTTGACCCGAGCTGCGTACAATCGATTGTTTTTGGCTTTGATCTTTGGTCAGTCCTAAGTTCACACAGCCATCACACATTCCTTTCTGACATTCAGTGATACACTGCTCCTGTTCATAAATTACCTAGGTTTTCAAAATAATCAATAATTACGAGTTCGTCCCACGCGTCACATAATTAATCATAATAAATTCGTATTCAACAAAATACACGTAATGATAAAACCAAAATAAAATAAGTCACCTTTCTCTGGTGACGTATACTTTGTAAGTCCCTTCTGGTACCTTCCTAGAAAAGTCTGCATTCTATCCGGAAGTCGTTAGGTACGGTCACTTAGGACACCGTCCTTTTATACCGGATAGTTCACGAACAAATGATAATAAACACCAGAGTGGTGTAGATGAGTACAAATGGAGCGTATTTAACACAGGAGCCAATAGTCTAACGTCCATAGTTAACCCGCAAATGGCAGTGTCAACGTGCAGGTGCGGGTAAACAAGAACAGTAACTAAGCTACAGGCAGTGCAACGAAATGACTCTTTATTTACACATTTGGGCTGAAGGTATGGGCAAAGGTTTCCGGCGTAATGAGCTCATCCCTCGTGTCAAGTGGTGTGGCATACATAATCGATTTTATGTGGCCCCAAAGCCAAAAGTCAGGTGGTGTGACGTCAGGGGAGCGTGGTGGCCATGCTATGCCCCCCTACCCTTTTCCAGTCAACCGGTTCGGGAAGTGCATGTCGAGGTGCCGGTGAACCGCAATGGCGAAATGAGGCGAACCGCAATGGCGAAATGAGGCGGACCAAGCCCTGATGAAACCACATCGCCTCAGGAGCATCTAAAGGAACTTCCTCCAAGTATTCCGGTAACACGTCCTGCAGGAACTGTACATAGTAGCACCTCCGAGACTGGCCGTGTGGTACTGAGCGGTGTCATCACGCAAGCAGACCTGCGCACAGGTTGGTTACAATGCCACGTCTACAAGGTTGCATACCCGCCCCTGCACATTACCACTGACACTAGCAGACTAACTATGGACGTTAGACTATTCCTTCCTTGATGAAATATGGCCCATTTGTACTTATATACCACACTCTGGTGTTTATTATCATTTGTTCGTAAACTATCCGTGTATATGATGATTGCACTTGCACAACACTCACGTATCTTTACTCTGTACTGTGGACGCAGTATGGCAACATTACCGCAGTTATGAGTGACATGAGAGAGTGGTCGAATGACCAAATGCAGAATCAGTGAATTATACTGCACTATTTTCGATCACCTGAACTCGCGTAAAGAAACCGCTCATTCGCGCCGACATCAAGGAATTCTAGAAAGCAGGTGACTAAACTCGCTCGTTGCACACCTCTCTTTCTCAACCCTGATTTAAGGAGCTTCTTTTTCCGTCGGCAATAACACCGCTGTATACAAAATTTTAAGCCACAACTAAAAAAAATTAACTCGCGAAAATCAGGCTCCATTCAAGATTCTCTGCAAATATTTACACACGACCAAAGTTAATAATTATATTTTTGAAGTAATAGATATTTGTTATATTTCTATGTCATTTATTACGAATTTTAAATCAACTCCAGCGAACTACGGAGGTTTTTCACACTAGTCATTTCAGTGTGCGAAAATATTTAACGAAATTCTAGTTGGTTGGTGAGTTACAGTTTCACAAGTCTTTGAAGCGTAACACCGAGGCGTGAAGAGTACGCACTCAAGAGAGCGGTCTATTGTCAATTTACGGTTAATTCAAACTTTCCCGAAGTCCTGCTAAAGTTCTGCTTTCAGGCAATTCCTCCGCGTCATGGAGACAAAGCTTAACCAAGTCGAGAAAATTACACCAAAGGGACAGCGCACTGCGTTCGTGGGCACTCAGTTTAATAATATTTTGCATAACAACTTTTTCTTTCTAGACATTACCAAAATGCTTATTTTCTCCCTGTTTCCATTCTTGTTAGTAAAAATTCAAATATTAAAATGTTGAGATAAACCTTAAGTAAAATGTTATTTAACATAAAATAAGACACTTTCATGTTAAAATACGCGTAAAACACTTGTGGTTCGTGACTTATTTAGGAAACAATTAAGCACTTAGGACATNCACTTTCATGTTAAAATACGCGTAAAACACTTGTGGTTCGTGACTTATTTAGGAAACAATTAAGCACTTAGGACATGGGGTGATTTTTCAAAGGTTTGATTCGAAAAGTGTGAAGATACCGCGAATAGACTATACCCAATCGAGGAGCCGGAATGAGTCAGTTGGCCAATCACGACCCACGGCCAGGTCGACTGGCTGCCGCACCGCAGCAGAAGCGATCGGTCGATGTTCTCGGGTAATTTAGCTCCGGTGGTGATTAGCTGAGCGAGCGGGGTTTCTGCTTGTCTTGGCCAGGGATTAGGGGGTGGTTCCAGTACGAGGCGGCCACTTCTCGCAGCAAAGGGAATCCCTGCAAGGGTGCGCGCGCACCTCATCCCCAGTACCACGACAGCTCGGGAAGGGAAGGGAAAGTATATCGTTTTGATTATAGGCTGTTCACGGTAAAGTGAACACTTCTTAAAGCCCTGCTTCAAGACCTACTTGTATGCATACGGTGTACTTGTATGCATGTGACCTTGTATGCATACTTGCTGTGTATTCTTAAACCATATGTAAAATNGTATGCATACAGTGTACTTGTATGCATGTGACCTTGTATGCATACTTGCTGTGTATTCTTAAACCATATGTAAAATGTACACTGTCATGGACCTCTTCATTTCATTCATGCGCTCGTCAAGTAAAACTGTGGGGAAGATTTTTTTTACAAATTTTCTGCCTGTTACACTTGTATTCATTTAAAACACGGAGAGCACTGGAACAAATTTCGGTATTCACTAATATTTACCTAAAGCTTTTAATTTAACATTAAGAGATTGAAATATTTCCCCTCCCACACCCCCGGTTCCCCTCGTTTTAGGCTATTCACGGTAGAGTGAGCACTTTTCAAAGCCCTCTCATGTGGAATAATAGTCAATAAATAAATTGTATTGTAGCCTTAGGCGTTAAATTTCGAGTCCGGTGAAATATATAAACTGTGTTTATTACTTGCATGGCAATATTTATTTTAAAAAAGTGGCGGAAGGATGAAAAATTGCTGATAAGAAAAAAGTAACTAGGGCCTCAACAGTGATCACTTTACTGGATGCATGCCAGTCAGTGCGCACTTTAAAATATACGCAAATAGGAGCAATGACATATCTATGAGATTGATTTTAAAAGTACTCGGATATTTGCCTGTTTGTGTTGTTTACATGGTTTGAATCTTAGAACAATCTCGACATGCGATGACACTATCGATGTTTTTGTAATTTATTCTCATTACTACAGAATTTTAAGGGAGTTGGCAACGGAAAAATGTATTACTTTATATTTGAGCCATATATTTTTCAACTTGTTGGCATTTTCTGTGGCTAGCTAAACCTCAGATAAAATATTTTTAGACTGCATTATTTTTTTTTAAATGACACGTCAAGGTCAAAATTTTATGGTTTTTGTATTGTAGAAATAAAATAAACCGAACTATTTGCGAAAAATTTAAAAAGGACATCTGAAAGAGCGTACTTTAAAACATTTCAAGGTATGTTTAGCAAAAGTTATTTTCTAAAACTTTAGGGGCAGTCGAAAATAGAAAATATGCAAGAATTTCCTTGTTTTCAGCAAATTTTTTTAAATTGCGAAAACCTTAACTTGTACAATGTCATAGACGTATTGAAGTAGATCTTAGCATCTTATTTCAGCGTGAATTATCTTATTTCTGTACGCAAGGTAGTTTTCATTATTTTTACCCTTCTAAAACAGAAAAAAATTATTATTTTGACATGTTATTTCGCAAAACTCATGTGATATAAAAACATTTTATCTGTGGAAAGGTAGCTACATATAATATCTACAAGGTTAACAGTATGTGGTACAAATATAAAATACCATATTTTCCTTGGCCTTTAACAGCCTGTACTTGCGTCTGTTACGAGCCGCCACTGATTGGTCGTGAAGTTGGAGGACTTTTGTTTGGTGTGCGAAGTGCGTCATGGCACCGCTGTAGGATGGCGTTGCTATATAAGCCGATAAAACTTGTTCATCAATTGTACTCGATAAACTTATTTAGGTAATTGCAGCGCAAACACAACAAACCGAAGTGCTGAAGAATGGCAGAGAATTGTGAAGTTTAAATTATAATCAGAGTGTCTCACAAAGTTTCTATTTCTTTGTGGCCACGCTGTGATTTCATCGTATACTGGAGAAATGCCACATTACCATAAATTTAAATTTTACAGTAGATATGAAAATGAACTGTATATCAAAGCCAAGGTTGGTTTTACAGCAAAATCAATATATACTAACCAAAAAAACACAGGAATGCGCAATTCGATGTAACAATAAAGTCAAAATGTGAACCCAATTTAACAATATTTTTAATTAATGGATATGTGTATTTTCAACAAAATAAGAATAGTTTTTAAAATAACGCTACTGATCCTTGAGTTTTAATTATTTTTACCAGCACATTTGAGTAATTTAGACCATTACACCAAATAAAATATAGAAAAGGTCCTATTTACAAAAAAAAAAAAAACTAGTAACACGTTTAAAAATGGTAGTGTGAGAAAGCACTGTAAATATTAACACAGAAATTAAGAACAGAAGGAAAACTGTTTTGATTTCATATTAAAACTAAATTACACGCTAATTTTGCACTTGACTTACTTCAACCATTTCAAAGTTCGGTTTGCGTAATTCCCTGCAGGTAATTCTACTATTTCTCGGTAAGTTCTAAACTACTGTTCACTTACTTACGACGCTATTTATCTGATGACACCTGCTTGTTTGCTGTAATTCTGTCCTGAAAATCTGTAACTACTTATATTACTTTAAAGATATTACTATTATAAGTTATGTTTAGGAAAACGAACCCGTGTTGACTTCAGTTCAACAGAGAATTTGGAGGCTTAGATAACTTCTGGAGTCTTTTCATTGTACGCAAGAAACCAGTACCATGAAATAAAAAGCAAAATTTCTTACTTTTGGGAAATTTATTTTGAGTGATTGAATAGATCAACTAAATTTCTTAAGCCGTTTCTGCAACCGTGTCTTAACATTCAAAGTATCTTCAGTGTTAATTATGTTGAAGCAGAAAAATTTGTGAGTGTAGTATTCGCTGAAAGAACATTTATCGAATGATCCCTATTTTAGCCACCACTGTAATGTAAATCCTACATCTAACTTCCCCCTTTTACGATGTAATGAACATGGAACATATTTTCCCGACTCTTGATTGTTCTGCAGAGGCGTATGTGATAGAAGAAGACGCAGTAAAGTATAAAACACAAAAACAGAAATTTGGCATTGTGTTTTCATCCTTCATAGAAATAATTTAACTTAATATGGCATTTTAAGTGCTTCTTAAAAGATTTCATTAATTTTATTCACAAAAAACAAGCAAAACTCATTTCTAGAGTTTTTTTGGAACGAAATAGAGAAAACCCTTTGTCATGAAGAGTTACCAGTTACAATTAAAAACGAGAAAACTCCGTATCATCTAAAACGGACGAGTACGGACTGAAGAAGAACGAGTATGAAAATACAAAAAGACAAATGCGCCCATAATTTTCTTGTTTGGAATATGAGCTGAATTTTTCAAGGATACGAAAATAATTAAATTCTCAGATGATAAGCAGTCTTAAAGTACCTTCTTTGCGTGCGTAATTGAAAATGAAAATTCAAAATACACGTGTTTCGAGCTTAAACGAGATTTGTAGAACAAATGCTAAAACACGTGACGTAACATCAAAGTCCGCTGCAGAGAAACATTATAGGTACAACTTCATTTAAGGACATAATTATAGTGGATAAGTGACATTTTACATAGAAACAACTCATTTATGACACGATTATCAGTTACAACCTTTCGCTGTACACGTATATATTGCCATCTAACCAAAATACTTTTTTTAAAAGTTGCATCCTGCCACATATTTTGTAGTGATAAGCAAATTTTATTCTGGTTACTGAAGTTAGTGAGGGCCTATCACTGCAGGAATTTACATGGAATATTTTATAATATTAACATTTACAACCCATAAACTTTACAACTGGCGGTACTTGAATACATATTATTCATTGTGATGATANTTATAATATTAACATTTACAACCCATAAACTTTACAACTGGCGGTACTTGAATACATATTATTCATTGTGATGATAATGTATACTTTAGGACACGTATAAATTGGACTTGTGACTTCGAGGCTCCCGTATGCGATGCCTGTAACAAGAGAGGTAGCCTGTAAAAAATTGGCCAGTTCTCACAGCCTATTCTGTACAGTCTTCTCGTACGCCAGAACTCACCTCACTCTAGAATGTTAATGTTTGTGGTTTCATAAATGTTCAGTTTTTCTGCGACGAAACACTGGAAAGATTAATTGAATTTTCTTTATTTCCTAATGATACCCTGCAGGGAAAAGAAAAAAAATTAGAACTTAAAATAAAATAATGGAACATGCTAATCAAGTTTGAGAGTAATTATCGTCATTTTAAAACATTAGTCATAAAAATGTTCCCTCGAAATTTCCTTGCATTTCAATGATCACTTTTGCTTCGCTGGAAAGAATTTTCAGCAATTACTCAGAAAAAAAATCACTCGCGAGAAAAAGTTAATTTTTACCTTTACTCTGCACGGCACCTAAATTTAACAAGTACAGTTTCGTTTGTAAGTCAGCTTTATTCCGTATCGTGCCAAAGATAAATATTAAAGTTGAAATTTAGGTTTTACGCCAACCATTATTCACAGAAGGAATTGAAGACGACGGATGCCGAAACGGCACTAACAAATTATGAAGTATAATTGCCGATGAGATAGAATCACGTTAAACGAGTAATTGTATACGTATGGGCGAATAAGAAAAACATTTATAAAGCATATTTTAAGTTTGATTCTCAAACTCCAGTAGTTGTATAATTATGGAATCCTTTGAGGCAGTACATGTATTGAATGTGGTTATCAGTTATCTAATACATGCTGTAATAAAGTTGTTTTTATGTATTGATAAAAAGAATTAGTCATTGTAACTGGCAACTTCTCTAAGTTTTTTGAGTATAAAATATTGTCACGTATTTTATGTCATGCTTTAATCACTTGTAGCGACTTAGCGAGTATTAGTAGCAAGGAAGTAAAACGCGATCACTATAATGCGATGTCCATACTCAACGGAATGTTCAAAATGATACAAAACATCGCAGTCAGANAGTAAAACGCGATCACTATAATGCGATGTCCATACTCAACGGAATGTTCAAAATGATACAAAACATCGCAGTCAGAATTAGGGAATATTTTAACAGATTCACATTATACATAACACTCATGTACGCAAGTATGTTTATTATTGCATCCTTAAGGAACTACACTCCTGAGCGTTGCTGCAAGGATTATGTAGTCACTCTCCACTGAAAAGCAACACCAGGCGAGAACAACATCGCGTACCTCATATTGTTCTTCGGGGGTTGTGGTAGATGATTACCTACGAAGTATTGCATTTACCGCAAATAAATCAGCATTACTAAAAGCAGTAACTCAAACAGTTTATCTTTTTCCCATCACCACGCTGAAGTTCAATAACGGCCGTTACGCGGACTTAGTGGGGCGTATTCGTTGGAAATGGCTGATACAACATTTCGAGAAATATATTTACGCGTTGTAATTGCATGTGTCTAAGTCAGCAATCACTATGCAACGTGCATTTAGTTAAAAATGTGGTAAAGATCCACCAAATGACAGTTCAAATCGTGCATCGTGTAAACAGTACAGCGAAAGAGGCTGTTTGCGTAAGCGCAAGTAGCTGATCGCTCGCTTACCTGATAAGAAAACGTGGAACTCATTCACAACATTTTTATGCGTGGCCAAGCAGAAACGTGCTGCCAGGGAACTGAACATGTCTAGCAACTGCGTGGACGGTTTCAGATCATGGCGGCTGTATTTACTGCAACATCTATCTGATGGCGATCACGGCAGTTGGTAGGAAGTAAGTAGAGCTCATGGAAATTATGGCGGCCGTTTTGAAAACGATAATTTTAATACCAGTGGCAAAGTTAACAGGGCGAGTGAAACTCCACGTGCCTCTACGGAACATGTGTGTGATTCACCAAAAGTGAGCGTGCCCCGTGCCATCTCTCGTGAACACGTGTATGGTCAATTCAGTTTTACAGAAATAAGTATAAAAGGACCGACACATCTCAAAACGTCACAGTTGTGACTTATGCCCCCGATTACATTACGACACAAATTTCGTCTTTCAGCAGGAGGGTAGTCCCGTCCACTTTCTCCGCGAAGTTCTTCAGTACTTGAACAAAGATATACATGAGCGTTGATAAAGACTGTGGCGGTAGCTTGCCGACACATGCATACAGTAACTCCGTCTCTACACTTCCACCAGCTGGAATATCTTTCCCAGCACAAAATAGAGAACCCTCCGTTGTGTGGTTCAAATAGTATGTTGATTTGGGTTTGTCAAGTGGGAGAGAGGAATAGCTTTTATAAATTATGTTTTGAAAAAAACCCGAAAATAGGCACAAAGAGACTACCAACCGCCTTAAAGTAAATACAAAATTTACTTTCAAAATTATTCAGTTAAATACAAAAATATATAATAAAACCTCTTGAATCACAGAAACTACACCGAAGAGCCAAAAAAAACTGGTACACCTGCCTAATATAGTGTAATATCGTGTAGGAGGGGCCCCGCGAGCAAGCAGAAGTGCAAGATGACGTGGCATGGACTCGACTAATGTCTGAAGGTATGCAGGAGGCAATTCACACCATGAATCCTGCAGGGTGGTCCCCACAAATCCATAAGAGTGCGAGGCGGTCGAGATCTCTTCTGAACAGCACGTTGCACGGCATCCCAGATATGCTCAATAATGTTCATGTCTAGTGATTTAGGTGGCCAATGGAAGTGGCTAACGTCAGAAGAG
Organism: Clitarchus hookeri; assembly: GCA_002778355.1. Lineage (NCBI taxonomy): Eukaryota > Metazoa > Arthropoda > Insecta > Phasmatodea > Phasmatidae > Clitarchus > Clitarchus hookeri. The sequence continues at coordinate 223,421 of NQII01005001.1, read as the reverse complement.
TGTTCCTGGAGCCACTCGGTAGCAACTCTCGACGTGTGGGGTGTCACTTGTTATTGCTACCACGGAGATGCTATGTCCCATCTCTCGTGCGCCGACTTTAACACATGTTCAAACGCACTTAAATCTTGATAACCTGCCATTGTAGCAGCAGTAACTGATCTAGCTGCCGACCGCATCGCGTTACTCTGATTGGCTCCATACCTCTGTTATTTGCATACGCACGACTATACCAGTTTTTTTGGCTCTTCAGTGTATAACAGAATAATCCCCTCACAAATTACATATTTAAATGTGCGATACAAAACACCGTATGGTAAAATTTAACTTTATGAAATCATATTAGCAGCCGCCCCCACACCCTTTAAAGGAACAGAGTTCGGTTCTGATCAAGTCCATTTGTAAGTCTCCTCCTCAAAGTTTCCCAAAAAGGCGAACACCAGCATTTTATTTCTTCAGCACCCCGTTCTGGAAGGTTTTACTAACGTTCATGTTATGTAGAGCGCCCCAAGGTGGCGTCACAAGCTACTCGCGCCGCCGGTAGTCTTGGAGACCCTCAAGGAGCGGAGTGGGAAGGTGGAGGGGGGAGCGAAGCGATGAAGAACCAGACAGTGGGCCGACGCTCCAGTATGACTATTTACCGCCTGCCGTGACCATGGTACAGCAGACCAGCAGTCCGACGGGGCGCTCACACAAAGGTAAGGCACGTCCACATCAGCAATGATCATCCACGTTGTTCACGTAGTACCGACAGCATAAGGCGCGGATATTCCTAAGCGTAGGCGCTATGTGATAAATGTGACGCCATCACAAGACTTACGGTGGAACACGACCAACATCTCATGCTGTGGCCACCACGATCACCGGACCTCACACCGCGTGACTTCTTTTTGCTGTGATACATACAAGACAACGTGTTCGTTCACAAATGCCACGTTATATCGACGAGCTAAAAGTGCGCATCAACGTTGCAGTGACCACTAGCAACCGGCCCTTGCTGAAAAGGGCATTACCAGAACTGGAATATCATGTTGATGTGTGCTGCGTCAACCGGGATGTAGATATGGGACACTAATAGGCGTAAAAATAAACTGTTTGAGTTCCTATTTCGTCCAACGGTTGCTTTGTGTAGGTGTGTTAATTAACTTATTTTCAATAAATTATCGAAACTCCGAAGAACACTATGGAAATCAATGCACAGTTTAGTAAATAACAGAGGATAGAGACATTCACAATCACATGAGCAGTATACGTTTTATAGCTCCAAATCGGGGTAAGATAGGTATGGACATTTTTACCCTACTTCTCTTGGAAAGGATGGCTTATAAAATTACAGGAATATCTCTGTATGTATGCGTGTATGTTCTCTGTAAAAGTTTTTAAAACATAGAATGGATCGTAAATACTTTTTTTTAAATGTTGTTAACGATAGTCACTGCGCAACATTTAATAAAAACACGCCTTCTCTATTTGTAAACCTCTGGAATTGCAAACTTCTCAGCACATTAGCTTAGATGCATTAATTACGCAATGTATCAATCTGCATGTATTACGTTTAATCATAATGTGAAATGTGGTAATCATGGATCATATGATTGTAGTAACATATCCCAGTTCTCACTATGTGGTAATTACTAGATTGTTTTGCAAAAACAATGGCTATGTTTGACATTTATAACCACGTGTGCGTATTACAATTGTGTAGATCACAATAATTTCGAAATAATGTGTAAATGTTCAGTTATTTTACTTAAACAACAAATGTTTTGCCTTTATCCGTGAGAAAACATAGCAGGTATGTTTGTCTTGATAACTTCTGAAAAGTAACGATTTAGGTGTAACGAAAGTATACCAATATACGGGACTTCGTAAATTAACATATTTTTCTCTCTGGATTTTTTCTGAAAAATTGCCACACAAAATCGGTTATCATTCAGTACAACGCCATCTCCACCTTATCAACAGTAATCATTTAATGCTTGGTGTTAATTTTTTTTCTACTTTACGAAGGACTGCTTTGTTTATGAGATGCCATTTTGTGTGAGTTTGTTTGTGTGAGCCCTAAAATCTTGACAATCCATGCACCTATTTCCACCAATATCGGTACACTTGTAGTGTTTGGTAAAGAAACCGACTTGTATACCTTTCTACTCTGCCGGATGTTCATTTTGAAGATGACAGCATTTACAATTTTTGGGCACAAGTCGTATACCAGGAACCAACCAACCGATTTGAACAAAACTGACACGACGACAGTCCACAATGTCAGAATCGATTTCAGGGACTCGTTCTGTCATTGATCCTGNATTTGAACAAAACTGACACGACGACAGTCCACAATGTCAGAATCGATTTCAGGGACTCGTTCTGTCATTGATCCTGTATTTTCAAAGCAGGTGCCATTAAAAATAAAGCTAATATAGCATATCTACGAAACTACTCAAATTATTCCTGCCAAATGTAGTCTACAAGTAAGTGCCGGGGGAAAACCCACCCTTACATATATAATGTTATTAGCACACTTACTTTCATGTAAGGGGCCATATAACTAATTTATATTTGAAAACTATATGTAGCAAAATATTTTATCGATTTCTAACAAACTTTGTAGGCTTATAGTACAAATTGCTCCATGTAAAGAGGTAATTCGCAGCCGCTATTTTCAACCAATTTGTGAAATAGTGTCACGTGAATTAATAACTTTTTAAGATCGTATCTCCGAAACTGCAAAACACGTTGCCGCCAAATATAGCACACGAATAGTGCTGTGGTAGGCCCCTCTAAGCATACGCAATTTCAGTACCTCAGGCACGAAGTTTTAAAATGACAGCCGTATGGATATTTTACTTCAGTGCCCAATATCTACCGAGAAAATTAGACTTATTTCTACAAAAGACTGTATATTCACAATACATTCATCATGACTCAAATACATTCTACATCTACATTCGTAGATTTTGTGTGTCATTTTGTAGGACAGTGCCATCTGGGATATGGGCAATTTTAATAACATATTTCAGAAACTACCGAAATGAGATNTGTCATTTTGTAGGACAGTGCCATCTGGGATATGGGCAATTTTAATAACATATTTCAGAAACTACCGAAATGAGATAAAAAAACAAACGTACGCAAATACTATTACAATTTTTATGAATATAGTAATTTTAAGTGAGGATTTACTAATTTTGTAAATGGTTTTTGCATTAGAATTTGTGTTACATACGAAATCTATTAAAGAATTGCATTCTGGCTAATTTTATTGTATCCAATAAATACATGAATTAATATCTTCTTTAGTGTGACATGCCTGAAATTTAAACGCTATATATATATATATATATCAAAAAATCCTCAACCGATTCCTACTACATTCGAATGCAAAGAGCTAACGGCACTTAAAGTATTTATAAATAAGTGTTTTTCGCCCTATCTCTGGTACCATTAAGCTGGTATAAATCAATTTTTGTTTGGTAACGTACGCTAACTTCTGTTCGCAATAAGTTCACTACATAAAAGCTTCGATCGCCCGCCATTTTGAAAGATACTGCCACCAAATCATTATTGTTATACACTCGCATGATATCTCAGGAACTACTCGACCGATCGCTGTCATATCATGTGGAAAATATCTTCTACTAAGACATGTAGACAATTTTGGAGAAATTCTTACACGCTTTTCGTGAAACGAAGCAAAAAAATTAAACAGCTTTCTTCCATCGATTTCTAATTATAAGATATAATTTAAAACATAATGTAAAATTTATTGTTTCAACATATCCGCATTGCATACGACTTATGAACATCTACTTAACCGTTTCAGTCCTCTTGTCCATGATCGAGGACAAGTTGCACATGATGGATATTTATTGCCAGTGCTGTATATAACAAGGGTCATAGGCCGGTATTTTGAGCACCTTTCTTGCGAGACAATTGAAGTGTTGAAGTTTCTGTATCACGTGAATGGTCAATGCTGACAGCAAAGAACACGCAGTACGTTGCTCATTGGCTACGAGAACCACGCTCGACACAAGTATAGCACACTTAAAAATATTGACCGATTACAACACTTGAGCTCGTTTGTTCATTCAGGACTATACGGGTTAATATTTCAACCGATTTATTTGTATTCATTACCTCTTGTCTTGCGCATATATAGAAAATCGGGGCGTGTTTGTGTACGGAACACGGCCGTGGGTTTTACGTCTGCGTTAGTAGGTAGTGTTTTCGTTGGGATATGTGATTTAAATGAAGGGAACAAAATTGATACTTTTCTTTAAGGCTTATGCCAACAGACAGATGCGAGATATTTAGTTTGACACCAATATTAGCGCGCTAGCACGTCGGTGTCGAGANCTTGAGCTCGTTTGTTCATTCAGGACTATACGGGTTAATATTTCAACCGATTTATTTGTATTCATTACCTCTTGTCATGCGCATATATAGAAAATCGGGGCGTGTTTGTGTACGGAACATGGCCGTGGGTTTTACGTCTGCGTTAGTAGGTAGTGTTTTCGTTGGGATATGTGATTTAAATGAAGGTAACAAAATTGATACTTTTCTTTATGGCTTATGCCAACAGACAGATGCGAGATATTTAGTTTGACACCAATATTAGCGCGCTAGCACGTTGGTGTCGAGANTGGCTTATGCCAACAGACAGATGCGAGATATTTAGTTTGACACCAATATTAGCGCGCTAGCACGTTGGTGTCGAGAGATACCCTGCCCGGAAATGTTCGCCCACGCTCAAAAATGGCTGCCAGTCACCGCGGGCCCTCGCCCTCCCCTCGCGCATGCGTGGCGCTAACTCAAGGCCATGCTCGCATCGCAGTCGTATACCCGGTCGAACGAGACCACATTTATTCCAATGGTGTTATTAGTCCTGAAGTTACAGTGTCGGCATTGATCACAATGTAAACATTATACCGCCATTTCCGTCTTATTACTTACCCCAAGTGACGGTCTGATTTTAAGACGCGGCTCCACCCCTTCTGCAGGAATCCTTCGTTTTCGCGTCAGAATTTCTGATCGATAGTAATGACTTACAATGTACGATTATAGAAAATTTGCATTTTACGAATTGTTTAAAATTTTTGTGCTGAATTTTAATTGTGCGTTATGTGCTAGTCGTAAAAATTAGAGAACATAATTATATATTATCAACAAGTCCCTGCCCTTTCGCAAGCAGGAAATAACGTACATTTCAAATTAGACACAAAAGTATCCAACAACTAGTAGTTAATTTTCTATAGTCAAAAATTTTCAATAATACCACTGGAAATGAAATTATGACACGGAAACGAAGAATTTTGGCAGAAGGGAGCGAAGGCGAGCCTTATAGACGTGTTGATGTCGAGACAAATGGCAGACATGAATGGAGAGCGTATGTGAAGAATATCCGCAGCGGCCAGAACTGCGGCATACATCTCCTTTTGTAAAGTTGGAAGCACACACAGCTCGCTAGGCCCGGGAGCCACGCCGTTCGAGCACGAGGCCGCGGTAAGAGCAGTGATTACACAGTGACAATACTCGTGTGATTGATGACGGCAACGAGGCACGACGGTACACCAGCTGATTTATTGGGCAAGCGCCGGTCGCGCTGTGTCTAAATAAACACCACCAGCAATTCTCGCCTGAGCAATCCAAGTACATGCTTTTATGATATCGTGCAATTATACTACACATTTGTAAGCACGCAGCGAAATTATAAATTACATCATATTCCTCCAAGATCTAGGACACATATTTATTATATAAAAAAACGGTATACAAGTTTTTTTGGTTTCGGATTACACTGATTCAAGAAGGTTGTTCGAACCTTATTTGTAGGGACAAGAAAATGTCACGTTTTGAACTACCTCTGTATGCTAGACTCCACTGTCCTATGTATTTTCGAGCTTCAGTTTTGCGTTCATTGGCTGTTGCCCTATTGTATAGCAATTTAACTCATACCAGGTGTCTTTTATTGGCTCAGCGTTCGCCTGGGCGTGTCTAATAGACTGTGATACAACAGCAGAAATAACAGCAATTTGAAGCCTAGCTTGTCTTAAGACGAATTCGCAAAATTATCCAGTGCCTACTCATTTGTAAATGTGAGGCATTGGAATGTTTTAAGTCATCGTGCGCTTAAATTAAAACAAACTTTTAAGAAACGGATGACTGCAACAATGTCATTGCACACGCACACAACATGGCTGCATAATTACTATGAGAGTGTGTTAGATTGTCTTCAAAACAATAGAGTATAATTTACACAATGGTGAGTTTTCCATAGAAATAGTTTTCGTCTGACTTGTTGATCCTTCTAGCCGTATCTGTGCATGTACGTCGAAATCAAAGGCACCGACTATAGGAAAATGAGGAGTGGTTGGTGGACGTTACCCTCTCCCCTCACAGGGACGTTACCCTCTCCCACTCCACCCAGGATTTATTCAGCCACTGGTTCAGTTTGTAATAAGCATAACTATATGTTCTCACTATAATATTTGCATGTGTTGTATTTTATTTTTTGTATAAAAACTTTGATATTTGTTTTTGAATGTTTGTTTTCAGGACGATTTCATAACTTGCATTGCCTTTGCAAGCAATACTAAAATACTGCGATTACTCAAATATTTATAACTCATGCATTCAACACGCATTGAGAGACCGTGTGTGATAAGATTAAAACGAACGTAAGCATGAGCACAGGAAGTTTTATACTTGTTCCCGCCACTCCCCCCACCTACATACCATCTACAAGAAACAAGTCCGGTGCCTATGGCCGGAATACATCTACGGAAGTCGGGCGTTGCAATGGAAACTCTTAGAGAAATCTCTCGGGCGTTATGACGAATTTCACCATATACCACCGTTATTCCTGTGATTTATACTGCTAGTAGGCCAACTCCCGGAACACAAACAAAATGTCGGTACGTGGCAGGGGCATCGATCTGTCTCAGTGTCAGTAAGGGACAACATGTATACCTGGCTAGATTCCAGAGGGAAGGTCACTTTTCTTTATTGCAGGTCAAGGTCACTGGCTAACAAAAAATGCATTATTTTATGTTTGTACGGAATGCCGTCCAACTTTTAGAAATTACTTATAAAAACAATTTATTCTCATATAAATATTTATATTGCATAGTTTTAGCTTTATGGCTTATCAAAATAACAGTTTTAGAATTTTAGAAATGTACAAATGAAAGAAATGGTAATATGTACAGAAATTTTAGCAAGGGCGACTGATATGTCGTGTGTTTATTGATTTTAATGTACAGTTTTAGTAAAATGTGTTTTACAAATCAACATAGACTGTTACAAATAAAACATAATGCAGAAATTTTCCTTATTTTGGGCAATTATTAAAAATTGCGAAAAACTTTCCATAGTGCGATTTTTAATATTTTTCAAACAATTCATAGTAATTTATTTTATTGTAAACCGTTTAATTTCGGTAAGTGAGTTGGATTTGGGATTTGCACACTAAAATTGTGATTTTGACATGCCATTATGCACAATCTATGAGATCTAAATTCTTTAGGTGAGGAAATAGTAGCCTATTTAAGATACGCCTACAAGATGAACATTATTTCGTACATATATAAAATAATCAATTTTGGTGGCCAGTGGCCTTGCCTTAAACAAGCATATAAATACTGCTTCCTAACTGACTGTATTAGGCTTTTACATTGTAACACACAATTGAAAACTTAATTCTCGGCCTTACACGCTAAGTTAAATGACTAGTTCCTGAATTATTTCAGCTGTTTAGAAACACTTTATTTTCAAACTATGATGCTACTCCCCATCTGTGGTGTATAGAATGGTTCCTAGGGTCTACTGTTAAGGTTAACTGGCACAGACTATAGGTGGCTTGTATGTTGAGGGTATATCACACAGTGACTTCATCACGACTTCTTAGTTTTGAACAGGTTTATTTAACTGGAATTCATTTACACATTACCGGCACTGTTGCGGGACTTTATACATACTTTCCCGAAACCTTGGACGAGAATTTACTCATACTTTAACGCCCTGCGAGTTCAAGGCCTGAAGGGCTGGTTATACTGTTCTGGCTACATTTCCGACGCTGTAGGGGCATTAGGTGACAGGACAGGACCCTGAGTGACGACGTGGTTACTTATCTGCACATGTTGCGTGGTAGTTGTTCCGGCAGTTGAGGTCTGGTGAGTTGGATGGCCCGGATACGTTCCGGCAGTTGATGAGATCTGGTGAGCTGGATGGCCCTGTTAAAGGCCCTCTGTGGTTGGCTTGTTGCACGCAGCTGGCTTCCTCTCGATGTGGCGCTTCTCGTTTAAGCTCACCACTCGCTCCCGTTCTCGGTGTAGGGTAGTAACTGACTGCTTACTACCCTACCACATCCCGGCGAGATACCCCATGAGCGGGCCCCCACACGTTCTTCTCAGCTACAGGCTGCACTGGACTATTCCCACTTGCTCGAAATGGCACTTCTCGTTGAAGTTCACCACTCGACTCTGCCTTCTCGGTGTGTTATAACTGACTGACTGGTAACTGACTGACTGATGTGATAACTGACTGACTGACTTGTGTCCCGGCGTGGTGAAACTACTGGCCTGACATAACTTTGGTGACTGTCTCTGATTCTGCCCTGCGTTTCATGTCTCGCATCCCGATTTGGCTGACCACTTAATGTCGCGACTAACTACCTGCTCATACCGGGGTGGCGGTACCGAACTCCGCGCCACCTGCTGCTCGTTGCTTCGACTGTCTATGTGAACTGATGTGGCCGGAGGTCCGATCTCCCCCAGCCGCTCTCGGCGCGGCTGACCTCTCTCTGTGGTGATTACGACTGACCTTTCTGTGCAGTACTGACGAACTGACAGATGATCTACTGATCTACTGATGTACTGATCCACTCATCCTCACCCTCTCCACAAAGAGGCTTATATCCTTTCTCGACTCCCTCCCTAAGTTCCTACACGTGTCTCACTTGTTGGGGAAGGGGGGAGGGTGGAGATGCAGTATAACAAACACTGCTTGCCCGCGCCATGGTTCCTGAAGGTTGNCCCGTGGTTAGCTAGGGGGGGGGGGGGATTTGTAGCACCCTTTCCAAGCTTGTCAGCTGTTTCTCGGTGCGTGTTTTCAACTTCAGGCGGAATACACCTGACTATCTTGTCATTTCTCGGCGTTTACAAATTTCACAGGGCTTGCTAGGGGGAGGGGGAGGGTGGTAGCAGGAGGAGGCCTGACAGCAGCAACACGTGGAATGGCCTGCACATGCTGCTACCTCTCGGCTTGACCTCGGGATGCATAAATGGGCGACACGTGTCATCCGGAGTCCCTACACTGGTTTAAGCTGGCGGGGATGTGTTAAGGATTAATGACAGCGCCGCTTCTAATTTCCTAATTACATCACACGTCAATTACAAGTCTACCTCTCGGGCACTATACGCTAAGCTGTAGAAAAAACATAAATTCTGAACTTTTGCCAAGCAATTATGACTTAATTAGTGCAGCATCAATGTATAATTATTAGTAGGCCGGAATGTTATGTGCTGTAATTCCTTCCCGATGTTGGCATAACAACATAATATAGGCAAAGTAGTCTTCTTTACTTGAAAAATGAATCGAGTTCAAATTTTAATAATTGCAATAAAGTCCCTGTTAGCAAAATTTCAAATTGTAACCCATATAATTGTGGAAGAATGTCTATGGTATTCAAAATTATGCATTCCTACGAAGAACTGTTTAAATGTTGGATAGTATCCCTTCAGATGTCCTGTACTTGTTTTGCTTTTCTCATAATTTCACATTTCTTGCAATTGCAAACGACAATTAAAGAAGAGAACGCTACAATTTGATAACATGTATTGGGCGTTTATCGCTGATGTAATGGTTCTTCGCGTATTTTGTGCTTCCTTTTGTCTCTTCACTGCGTTTTTTTCGCTATTCTCGCCAGAACGTAACCGGTCGAAGACAACATAAAGGGGTGTAGATGCAGGGGTGAGTCAAGGCAACTGAGTTGTAACTACACGATGATGAATAATTGTGTAGGGGTTGGAGTTTAAAATGCTTTTAAATATTGAACAGCCTCCGAGTTAAAGATTTATAGAGTCGACAGGGATGGGGAGCAAGAGACAGCCAAATTGACACTAAATACCAACATTTTTGGAAACAAAAAAAGTTAGCTTTTAATGTACTCTAAAAGCCGGAAGCAGTGTTTCTGCTCCGGAAGGACACATGGTTGATGTAATTTGCATGAAATTTAACGGTATATGTCCGTAAAACTAACATTTTATATTACTAAATTTTGTGAACAACACGATGGAATTACATTATTTTTAATAACAAAATTTTCTCCGCTACTAGATATTTGTAGGCTATGACTGTAAAATCATATTGAGGCAATTAAGTAAGTTTTTCTATTTCCCCTTATTTGCAGCAGAAAAAAACACGATACTAATATATTAGTATACTATTTTCAACACTATTTAATAGTAATTTATTAATTTTGTTCCTGAGAATCCAGAGTTTGAACCACAAATGTATTTTCTTCTGTTATCAGAAAATACACATTTCCAAGAACAAAAATTATTAAGTCACCTAGACCGGTAGTATTAGGTTGGAGGCTTTATTATTTAAAATCTGTCGTTATATATTCGGTTTGGCCTTTGTGATGACTAATTCTGAAGCTATGTTGGTTGTACAGAACAGAAAGGATGTTGCAGGTTATGAAATATGCACCGCTCCTGTACATATTGTCGATCACAGCAAAACCAAATATTTTGTAAAATATACATCACACATTTTCCTGGAGCAACGAGTAGACCAAAATACAATGCAGAGAAAACAAACCGGTGTTTATCGACACGACCATGCATCAGCGAGAGCCAGGTCGTAACAATGGCGCAATGCGATATTCAGATAGGAAGAAGCAGAATAAAACCAGCGAACCCATCAGAAGCGAGTTGGGAACTTGCAACATTTGGCCGACACTAGGTGTTGGAAAAGTATCTGGTTTTGCTGATGTTCTTCTTGAAGAGCTGCAGGTTATGCTCAAACTTAAACCTCACTCACCAACTATTTCATTTTCATAGAAACATGTGTAACTGTCTCACAGGGTTTCATAATTTACGTTAGTGTTAAAAAAAAAAAATATATATATATATATATATATTGACGTGTGTTAGCTAGAGTTTCCTAAAAATACTTTTTTTTAAAATTAGTTTCTGTTTTTACAAAATACTAACTCCAACACAAAAATGCTTCACTCCTTATTTGAACTTTTTTTCTTGTATTTTATTTTATTTTGACCACTTTTATTGCAGTTTACTTTTCACCCTTACAAACGTTTTACAGTGTACAATTTTATTTCATTTTCCTTTTTCTCAATACCTTAGTATCTCCGGATCAGCTTACAGAAACACTTTGGCAGCACTCGTCCAAAGTTGTGGAAGCTTTTAGTTTATATTTCAGTTTTTTCCTTACTCTATTCAATATTATAAGAATGGTTTTATCGTAGTTCACCTACTTAAAAATATATTTTATGTTAATCGTAAACGTATAGAAATTTTAAACTATATTTTTATTCTGAATGAAAATAATCATCATTATCATTTCCATATCTCAAGTAAAATTATTGTAATATTAAAAATCGTTAACATCAATGAATTGCCAACAGTCTCACAAGAATGTAAAAATTTTAATACATGATTCTGCTTTATTTAAGTATTTCCCGAATTTCCCGTTTTAGTTAATTGAAATTCTGTACAGTGGGAAATATCAAGGATGCATATAACACAAATACTGCGTAAACAACGGTTTGCACAGTTGTTTTAGTTTCTGTACAAGCTAGATCTTGAATTGTTAGCAAACAAAATTAAGTCTATGTAAAAAATGGCTTTCATGTCTATATTGAATGTTTTCCAATTGTTATAATTTAAGTGCTTAGTAATCTTTTGAGTCATAGCTTTCAAATAAAACTTTACGTCCCTTCTTCATTATTATTATTTTTCTTTTATACTTTTTTTCGAGCTAAAAGTTTTAATAGGAAAACAATATTAACAAAACATTAATTTACGTATTTATTAACAAATATGCTTCAGTTTTAAGGCAATTATGACATTGCATTTACGATATTAAATGTAAACTGTTTCCTTATTAAAAGGCCGTAGCTTAGTTGGAAGAAAATGGCTATCCACCTAACGGCCATTCAATTTATAAATAACCAGGTATAAGATAATTCTAAAACTTGTATCTAGGACGTGTAATAATTCCTTACCTTATACCATCCATAAGTAAGATGACAAGTTCAGAAAAGTTGTTTATATCAACTGGCCACCTTCTTTCCAAGGTCAGACAAACTATAAAGCTGTAAATAAAATGCATTTTACTGAAAATATTAAATTTTATAAGCAGAATATCATAGAAGCCAGCTGAGCTATAACATATTGGTATGAGTAATTTTCTAACTTACATATTTACAATTTGATCTTCTGCGACTTTTAGTTACGGGCGCGAACGCAGTTGCCCCGCCAGCACTGCCGTAGTTACGCTACTGACTGCTAGGCACCAGCAGGGACGCACACGTGTTTTTTGTTTGGAGGGGGCACAAGACGTTAACAAATATAACATAAAAAACCGCCACCACATAAACAAGCTAGCTAGTACTTTGTAAAAATATTAATTATTCACGATATATTACATCCAAAAGAAATAGTTTTTTAAGTTTTCCAACTACAACTACTTAACATAAACTTTTTGTTTTAAAATCATGCTGGTATTCTCTTTCAAATTCTACTGATGCCGTGTCGTATACTTTCACCCGCGTGGTGGCACACAAATGTGTTTATTTGCCACGGTTAGCAGCAAGTTGTCAGGATTCAAGCGGTGCTTGACTTACTGTCAGATCACTTCTTTCATTCCTCTTTAATTTTCGAGAAACCTAAATTCCATGAATGGCGTAAAGAATTTACGGATTATTCTTAATGGCAATTCTATGAAAAGTTGAATTGCAGTTTCATTTGGGGGTTACACATGCCCCAAGTGCCCTGGGTGGCAGGTTGTGGGGCGTGAAGAGTACGGTCCAAGGCTAAACGTCGCGATAAGGCGAGTGCCCCTGGACCCGACTTGACATTCAGCAGGGAGCGGCCGGGCGTAATTGCCACCTTATTGGGCCGCGTAGCCAGAGGCAACTGGAACAGCGACTACGTGCTGTGCGTGATCGTGATCTGTTTGTGACTCTGGTTGACCTAGTTCCCACGCCTTCATCCACATACCTAAGAAGAGGTCAGCCGATCTCGCTGGCTGCGCACAACCAGCCTCCGTGTCCCAACATTCAACTGCTTCTAACGGCGTCGATTGGATTTGAGGTTACAACGCTGATTAGTAGACAAGTGATTTGAGATATTTTTACACTTACCGTAACCAATTTGTAATGCAGTTTTATGAATCCAAATTGGTAAAAGTAATTTATTAATATAATAGTGCCTGTAATTTAGAAATTAGGATATAAACAAACACGCTAATCATTGTTGACCATGTAGCTTTGACAGTTGTGTTTTGGGGTAGGTCAATGTTGGGTACATGCGCAGAAGAGGAATAAGCGGTCTACCTTGTCTTTTGTCTATGCCCTCATCCTACGTAATGTTACAGTTCTCTTTGGAGTGTAAAATAAATGTAATTATCTTTTCTTTAGCCGCTGTTTTCATACACGACTTAGATCCACATAAAAAGCGCCAAAATACTTTTTCAGAAAGCACATAAAGCAAATACATATTTCCACTAGTGAAGTGTATTTTGGATGATCACTCAGTAGTTTTTTNTTTTCAGAAAGCACATAAAGCAAATACATATTTCCACTAGTGAAGTGTATTTTGGATGATCACTCAGTAGTTTTTTAAAATCAGACTCTTTTTATAGACAACAAGTCTTATGGAAAACAAAAGGCATGTTTGTTGCATATACTGACNTTTTTTAAAATCAGACTCTTTTTATAGACAACAAGTCTTATGGAAAACAAAAGGCATGTTTGTTGCATATACTGACGTGAAATTACGGTTTAAATGCTGACTGATGAAGATTATTGCAACAGTTTAAATCATATTAACTTGCCAAATGTAAAAATATGATTATGAAATTATCGTTGATAGTCATTTATTTAATATATTCTTATTTTTATGAGAACAAACTTCGTAAAAAGTAAAGGCGGATTCACAATCTCTTCGCAACTTACGTACGCAAGCACATACGTTTTACGACGGTAGACATTCGAACAGAAACGTAACAATACGAAGCGAGATTATTGTTTTGTGTTTTTTCTTGCAGGCTTTGTGCAAAACGTGGTACAATTTTAAAATATTGGCCAAAGAAAACAGAATTACGTGCATTTATGTCTTCGCCTTGAAGGTTTTAGTTAAAATAATACATTTATTACTGAATCGTACATTTTGATTGGTTGAGAGCTCAGCCATGCGTACGTACGTCGAAGTTGAAAGTTGAGTTACCCTGCTTGTGGTTTTACGTATGTACGCTGAGTGGACATGTATGTATTTATACAGTGTTCTACTTTCATTCATACGCACATACGCACGTTACGTGGAGGTTGTGAATCGAGCTTAAACCAACACAACCGTCGACGCTAGGAGAAAGATTGTTTCTGATGATAACACTATAATGAACACTGTAATAAATCCAAATGGCAAGAAAATTGGTGTCCCGCTGATGCATGGATCTTATTGAATTAACGAAACCAACACGTGCAGCAATANCCAAATGGCAAGAAAATTGGTGTCCCGCTGATGCATGGATCTTATTGAATTAACGAAACCAACACGTGCAGCAATAAGTAAAACAATGTATAGTTTTGAAATAAAAAACATTTGACCATTTTTCAAATAATAACGAATAGAAACCATAAAATACAAAATATAAAGTACAATTGTTTTAAGCTGTATATTATTGTAGTATGAAAAACCCCGCAAAAATAAAAATTTAAAAGAAAATATTCATTTTAACGCAATTAAATTACTTAAAATCTCCTGTTAAAAAAAGTTTAAACAACATTTTCCCTCTAAACTGTTTAAATTCCATAGTCATAGAGTTGTATAAAATATTACTTCGTTAATTCTATAGCAATTATTTTGGCTTATTTACTAGAGACCTATATATTGCATCAACTATTGAATATTTTGTAAATAAATATAACCCAATCAACATATATTAAATGGTAAATATTTCTCTTCGTGACCTTACGTTTTAGTAATTCTTACACTTTGTGAGACCTTTCAACGTCCCATAACCTTCACTTTGCCCTTCCTCCATGAAGAAGATCCTTCCGATGCTTCATTTCATAACATGTTGGAATGTTTCAATCAGTCTAGGATTCTCATATCAACTTCAAGTCAACACAGTTCACGACTATTACCATACCCAACATCCACGCCATGCTTCTGGTGCCAGCCTATTATTTATCTGTAGGTATAGGCTGCTAACTATAAACTGACAACTTCCAAAAGCCCTGCTTAAAATGTACTTGTAAGCATATTGTGTATTCTTCCACCACATGTATAGTTAACATTGCCATGGATCTGAACACTTCATTCAAGCGTCGGTCATGTGAAACCGTCATTTTATCAGGAAAGTAAATATGTTACAAATATGCTTATGCATTTACTTATATGCACTGAAATAAAGATAAATGAATAATTTCAGTATTCACAAATGTTTACCTTAAACTTTTAATTCAACGTTATGACATTCAACTTCTTTCCCTCCTTCGTTACCAACTTTACAAGCCGCACGCCAGACAGTGAGCTCGTTAAAATACACTCAGGTATTGCCAGTGACATTTTTTCAAAGGTTGGTTTCAAAAGTGTTCAATTAACCGTAAACGGCAAATATCAGTGTTTTAATTAAATTCGGTGTTAGGGTGAGTTGGTTTGAGAGGTATAGGCCGGCGAGGTTTTAAGTACCGGTTAGGGTGGAATGCATGAGCGGCCGGGGGGGAGGGGGGTACTGGGATTACTCCAAGAAAACCTGCTGGCCAACGGCAACTTCTTTCATGTTTCCACATACCAAAAATCCGGCAGACCCCACCGGAATTCGAACCTGTTTCGCCTCGTTAGGTGTTCTGAAGTACTACACCACCGCGGCACCAAGGTCATATGTAAGGATATGTTCGTTTGCCACCGTCGTTTATTGCCCACTTACGAATTTCACGTGAGTAATCAGAGATTTTGAGGCGAATCCCAAATCGTGGCATTCCGTATTCATTTCGAAGTCAGTCATATATCAAATATGAAGTAGATCGATTTTCGTCTTGTGCCCACGTACCCAACATTGGCCAACCCCACACCAATAAAACTGTCAATGTCACATTACATGCGGTTCACGGTAAACTGAGCCCTTTTGGAAGCCCTGTTTAAGATCTGTTTGTAAGCACGTTGTGTATTCTTCCGTCTTATGTAAAATTAACATTACCACCGGCTTCATCACTTTATTCATGCGTCGGTCAAGTGAACCGGGAAAATTATTAGTAAAGTAAATATTTTAAAAATTTGCTTATTTTTACACTTTGATGCATTAAAAAAAACATGTAACGAAAGAAATATATAAGATTTCACAAATGGTTCCCTAAAACTTTTATTCGACGTTGCATCATTGAACTACTTCCCATCCATCGTTACCAACTTTACTGGGCGCATATCACTCAGTTGGGCCGGTTAAAATATTTGCAGTTAGGGGCAGTGCATTTTTTCTAAGGATGATTTCAAAACTGCTTACTTTATTGTAAACAGCCTTTATTAACAGAGATACACTTGTTTGTTCACGTATGAATTTTCAACAGACCCGCCATTTTAAACAAACAAATTAATTTGGCGGACTTGAAAATAGTATTTTTGTATGGAAACTAGGTTTGGGGAAGCGTGCAGACATCTCAAAGCACGTAACTTGCTCGTACAAACAGAGTTCTGATATCAAATTCTATTCACGTTTGTTTTACTGGTGCTGTTGGCAGAGAAGCAGTCTAGTGCTGGAACATGGAGATTGAATGTGCGCAGCAGCTTGAGTGCGCACACTACTCCCGTATCCCACGTACAAAGTCACTGACTACAGTGCGTTTCACCCTTAGATTGCAGTGGGTAGCTAATCAAAGAATTTTATATTTGTACAGTAACTTAGTCAATTCACGCTTACAGCCTACTTTTCTGAAGCCCTGCTTAAGTTCTGCTGTCAGGATATTCTTATCTTTATATTTATAAATAAATACTTATTGTCTAAGTTATTTCATAGACAAAAACTGTTACAATTATTTACCTACAGGTTTTGGCGCCGCGGTTTCGGCCCGGAAAGCTATTACAACTTCATTAAAACGCTCTAAAAATTGTAAACAAATATGGCGCGTGTTCAGAGAGTGCGAAAGAGCGCCAGCGAGAGTTCAGCTTCGTGCTCTGTCTGCGCTCTTGCTAACTCACGCTCTCTACAACGAACTGCGACCGCTATGACACGGCGGCATAAAGTCTGTGCGTGGCGGTAGAATTTCCCGTTTAAGTTCGAGTGGAAGCTTCCACGAGACCTGCTACCCAAGTGTGTATACAAGGAGGTATGGAGGTTTCTGTGAAATAAACTGCTACACCATGCACTCCAAAAATGAATTAGTGAGAATTAAAGTTTTTAAATAAGTTAACAGCACCTGACTTATNCCAAATGGCAAGAAAATTGGTGTCCCGCTGATGCATGGATCTTATTGAATTAACGAAACCAACACGTGCAGCAATAGGTTAAACAATGTATAGTTTTGAAATAAAAAACATTTGACCGTTTTTCAAATAATAACGAATAGAAACCATAAAAAACAAAATACAAAGAACAATTGTTTTAAGCTGTATATTATTATAGCATGAAAAACCTCGCAAAAATCAAAATTTAAAAGAAAATATTCATTTTAACGCAATTAAATTACTTAAAATCTCCTGTTAAAAAAAGTTAAAACAACATTTTCCCTCTAAACTGTTTAAATTCCATAGTCATAGAGTTGTATAAAATATTACTTCGTTAATTTTACAGCAATTATTTTGGCTTATTTACTAAAGACCTATATATTGCATCAACTATTAAATATTTTGTAAATAAATCTAACCCAATCAACATATATTAAATGGTAAATATTTCTCTTCGTGACCTTACGTTTTAGTAATTCTTACACTTTGTGAGACCTTTCAACGTCCTATAACCTTCACTTTGCCCTTCCTCCATGAAGAAGATTCTTCTGATGCTTCATTTCTTAGCATGTTGGAATGTTTCTATCAGTCTAGGATTCCCATATCAACTTCAAGTCAACACAGTTCACGACTTTTACCATACCCAACATCCACGCCATGCTTCTGGTACCAGCCTATTATTTATCTGTAGGTATAGGCTGCTAACTATAAACTGACCACTTCCAAAAGCCCTGCTTAAAATGTACTTGTAAGCATATTGTGTATTCTTCCACCACATGTATAGTTAACATTGCCATGGATCTGAACACTTCATTCAAGCGTCGGTCATGTGAAACCGTAATTTTATCAGGAAAGTAAATATGTTACAAATATGCTTATGCATTTACTTATATGCACTGAAATAAAGATAAATGAATAATTTCAGTATTCACAAATATTTACCTTAAACTTTTAATTCAACGTTATGACATTCAACTTCTTTCCCTCCTGCGTTACCAACTTTACAAGCCACACGCCAGACAGTGAGCTCTTTAAAATACACGCAGGTATTGCCAGTGACATTTTTTCAAAGGTTGGTTTCAAAAGTGTTCAATTAACAGTAAACGGCAAATATCAGTGTTTTAATTAAATTCGGTGTTAGGGTGAGTTGGTTTGAGAGGTATAGGCCGGCGAGGTTTTAAGTACCGGTTAGGGTGGAATGCATGAGCGGCCGGGGGGGAGGGGGGTACTGGGATTACTCCAAGAAAACCTGCTGGCCAACGGCAACTTCTTTCATGTTTCCACATACCAAAAATCCGACAGACCCCACCGGAATTCGAACCTGTTTCGCCTCGTTAGGTGTCCAGAAGTACTACACCACCGCGGCCCCAAGGTCATATGTAAGGATATTTCGTTTGCCCCACCGTCGTTTATTGCCCACTTACTAATTTCACGTGAGTAATCAGCGATTTTGAGGCGAATCGCGAATCGTGGCATTCCGTATTCATTTCGAAGTCAATCATATATTAAATTTGAAGTAGATCGATTTTCGTCTTGTGCCCGCGTACCCAACATTGGCCAACCCAACACCAATACAACTGTCAATGTCACATTACATGCTGTTCACGGTAAACTGAGCCCTTTTGGAAGCCCTGTTTAAGATATATTTGTAAGCACGTTGTGTATTCTTCCGTCTTATGTAAAATTAACATTGCCACCGGCTTCATCACTTTATTCATGCGTCGGTCAAGTGAACCGGTAAAATTATTAGTAAAGTAAATATTTTTCAAATTTGCTCATTTTTACACTTTGATGCATTAAAAAAAAACATGTAAGGAAAGAAATATATAAGATTTCACAAATGGTTCCCTAACACTTTTATTCGACGTTGCATCATTGAACTACTTCCCATCCATCGTTACCAACTTTACTGGGCGCATATCACTCAGTTGCGCCGGTTAAAATATATGCAGTTAGGGGCAGTGCATTTTTTCTAAGGATGATTTCAAAAGTGCTTACTTTATTGTAAACAGCCTTTATTAACAAAGATACACTTGTTTGTTCACGTATAAATTTTCAACAGACCCGCCATTTTAAACAAACAAATTAATTTGGCGGACTTGAAAATAGTCTTTTTGTATGGAAACTAGGTTTGGGGAAGCGTGCAGACATCTCAAAGCACGTAACTTGCTCGTACAAACAGAGTTCTGACATCAAATTCTATTCACGTTTGTTTTACTGGTGCTGTTGGCAGAGAAGCAGTCTAGTGCTGGAACATGGAGATTGAATGTGCGCAGAAGCTTGAGTGCGCACACTACTCCCGTATCCCAAGTACAAAGTCACTGACTACAGTGCGTTTCACCCTTAGATTGCAGTGGGTAGCTAATCAAAGAATTCTATATTTGTACAGTAACTTAGTCAATTCACGCTTACAGCCAACTTTTATGAAGCCCTGCTTAAGTTCTGCTGTCAGGATATTCTTATCTTTATATTTATAAATAAATACTTATTGTCTAAGTTATTTCATAGACAAAAACTGTTACAATTATTTACCTACAGGTTTTGGCGCCGCGGTTTCGGCCCGGAAAGCTATTACAACTTCATTAAAACGCTCTAAAAATTGTAAACAAATATGGCGCGTGTTCAGAGAGTGCGAAAGAGCGCCAGCGAGAGTGCAGCTTCGTGCTCTGTCTGCGCTCTCGCTAATTCACGCTCTCTACGACAAACTGCGACCGCATTGACACGGCGGCATAAAGTCTGTGCGCGGCGGTAGAATTTCCCATTTAAGTTCGAGTGGAAGCTTCCATGATACCTGCTACCCAAGTGTGTATGCAAGCAGGTATGGAGGTTTCTGTGAAATAACCTGCTACACCATGCACTCCAAAAATGAATTAGTGAGAATTAAAGTTTTTAAATAAGTTAACAGCACCTGACTTATTCAACAGTCATTCCAGTCAATTTAACAGACGATTAGTGAACAAGTGCCACTCTTCCTGCATTTTTTGATTCAGTGACATTTACTACCAATTTATAACCATTTAATTCGCTGTATTTCATTGACTAGTTTTTTCACTAATGGATCACTTTAACGTGTATTTGGGTGGCTCTCAACAGCGAGGTCTTGAGAGCCGACTAGGGTGATCGAGGTGGGTATGGAGCAGCGCCGGAATGAAAGGGTGGGGGGAAACTCGAGATCCCCTAGAAAATCCGCCGACCAGCGGCATCGTCCGGCACGATTCCCACATTCGAAAATCCGGGAGTGACCCGGCCGGGGATTGAACCCAGTTCATCTTCTGGGGAGTAGGCTAACCGATCACCGCTCTGTCACCGTAGCCCCTGTGTATCAAATTAAATAACAAAGCATAAACTAATAAATCCATAACATATTTTTTTAGGGTGAGTTTTGTCTTTTATAATATATTCCATTTTACGAGGCAACATGAAATGACTGTTCATGTTGCCTCATTCCGGTTTTACGTCTTTCATTTCATTTTCATGTAATTCTCTTAGCGCTCGGTATGAGTGTTCAAACTACATTAAATGTAGCGAAGTGAGTGCATTCACATGTACTATTTGTTTTAACAATCCTAATGTTACCACTTAAACTAAAAACTAAAAGAAAAGGCATACAATTTCAAGCAACTTATGTTCGATAGTTTGCTTGGTAACTCGATTGGTAGGGTAACGTTCTAGAAACGGAGTGTTGTGGTTCCTAGCCGTGGATACCGTTCACTTTTCTACTTTTTTTTAAATTACATCAAATTGCACGACATACACAATGACTATCGGAAATATGTTTAATTACTTGCCTAAATTCAATAAAAACAATTTTTTATTCGCCGCACGTAGTCGACTGTCACTTATTCAATTACTGAAATTGTTTCACTGAAACCACCAGTGGATTTCCACCGGTTCTAAGTGGAACCTCTCAAGACCTCGCTGTTGAGAGCCGCCCAAATCTATTCACTCACTCTTCTAAGTGGAGCCATTTTCAACAAATCGAGTAGCTGAATTTCACAGCGAATCAGTGATTTTCCACTGATTAGAATTTTGAGCGTAGACTACCTGCCAATGCACACTCAAACATCGAAACAATTAAATAATTTTGCTCAAAATGAGCGAACTTGACTTCAGGTCTGTTGAAACTGCTTCACACGAAATAGTGAAATTCCACTGATCATTTTAGTTACTGGTATTCACTGATATAACAGCGATTTCCACTTATTCCTAGTGAGCAGCGCAGGCCTGGCGGTGAAACGTCAGTGCAATCCACGGATTCTCATGTAGATAACTGCTCATTAACTGAAGACTCAGTAAGATTATTCTACTAATTAAAATCGCTGACTCAGATTTAGAGTGGACAAGTAAAGGCGGGTTCATGTTACGTTTTTACTTCTGCAGCAGTGGTTCAGGAACAATCTTCAGTCACGACTATAGCATTATCCGTTTATGCACAGAGCCTACTTGTTTTCTTGTTATAACATGATTTTTTGTGTTAAATAAACACGAATTGCTACCATAATTTTCACAGAAAGTGGTTTTAAATTCAGCAAACATATTCGTGATACTTAATTTTTAATTGATAGTTTTTAACAGTCTTATAGAAGTTTCTCAAATTAAAATAAACAGAACTACTCTACCACCCTGTCTCTTTTAGGAAACCTTCCATCGAAAACTTCACACGACCAATTACGTAAACGTCTAGGAAAACGGCCAGCAGGTGGCCAGATCTTCCACAGAACCATCCATACAAGCGGCATGGGATCTTTCAAGGAGTCCTCCGTCGTGTCACATGGGCTCGTGGGACGCAGTACAGCCGGTCGATAGAAAGGGGGGAAACCATTCAGCAAAATGCGCGTNCCGTGTCACATGGGCTCGTGGGACGCAGTACAGCCGGTCGATAGAAAGGGGGGAAACCATTCAGCAAAATGCGCGTTCCTTTGTGGCTTCCCTAGTCGGCCCCTGTCTGCCTGCAGTCAAGGCCAGTGCAGTCCCTGTGGACCAGCCCTCGCCTCTGGCTGTAAAGCGACTGCTTCTTCCAGCCTTTATTGTAGCCCCGCCTTGCGGCAAGACAGGGTCGCTGCCCTGCTTCTTCAAGCACGAGAATGGCTGCCCAGGATTATTGTCACCTCGCACGTTATTCGCTGCTATGGCTTAACTACAGAAGGGGACTTGGTTGGCTTAACCTGTCCCACTAGACAAACGATCTTATTGCTTCTTAGGAGTTCGTGGCAGATAAATAAACGCTGTAGAAGATTATCGTATTTTACAATTTTATGAAAGCCATCAGAGAAAAAGCAAGAGAGGGATATCTTGCATAACTGTTTTTTTTTGTAACTTCGTGATTTGCTGTCGTAATTTGTTTCCGCCGAGATTTCTTTGACACCATGCATTTTTACACGCCTTTGCGGCGGAATGAACGCACCAGCATGTCAAAATACTTATTCACAAAGTTGGCGAAACCCGTGTCATCAAGGATTGCCCTTTGCATGTGGGTTTCCAAAAACCTGTGTATTTCAGAAGTTGTATTTTGAGATTATTTAAAATATCCCATGCGCTCTTAACGTGACTGCTAGTGCGGGACTGGCTGAGAGAAAGGATATTTTTTTAATGACACCTTTCACTATATCACTTTAAAAAAACACTTTGTGGAGAGTTCTGGGCGACTCTTAACATCGAAGTATTGAGGGCCGATGATAATAAAGTGAGGTGAGTATGGAGCAGCGCCGGAATGCAAGGACAGGGTAAATGGGAGATCCCCGAGAAAACCCGCTGACCAGAAACGTCATCCGGCACAATTCCCACGTGTGAAATTCAGAAATTTCCCTACCGGGAATCCAACCTGATTACGCCTTGGTGGAAGGCGAGAGCTCTGTTCGCTAAGCCAACCGCGGCCACAGCTCTATCTAGACACAAGTCTCGTGGCAGTCATTTTTGAAAGTTGGTATACCCCCCATGGCTCGTGTTCTAGGGGACTTTGCGCTTACGCAACATCTGCTGTGCATGTTGTTGAACAGGCTGGCCGACACCGCGCCGAGAACAATAGTTTCGCCGCTGCGTCGAGCGATGTTGTTTTGCTCGGACAGCTACAGGATGATTCATGGCGAGCGCCCGTATTAGGCGCTGCCAAGCAATTAACTCAAGCTCCAAACTACACGTCCCATGCGCCGGACATTTCCAATATTGCACGCTGTTGCACTCACAGTTCCACTACAACACGTGTGTTGCTTGCAGATTTATTTTGCTCGCGTGTACTTATTTTTACATGGTGCAGTTACAAACTAAGAGTCTGTAAATATAGATTTGGCAACTTTTATAACCTCTTCTGTTGAGAAGTTGCCATATTTGTACTTACAACTCGCCTATCTCCGGAACTTGGACGCGCGGTGAAAACTTATATTTAAAATTACAAAATGGATTTGCAGTCACCCACAATTGAGATGAGTGCGAAGTGTGAAAGGCGATTTGGATAGAAATAAGGAATATATTTATTTTAAAGGAAATGTGAAGCGGTTAACATTGTGTATTTTGATATTGTATTTGTACATCAGCACCAGTAAATGTACAAACAAGCACTGTCGCTGTCATATGTTTTACAAAAATTACAAACAAAAAAAAAAAGTTTGAATCGTATTTTCTGACTAACGCAATCAAATGATTTGATTACCCTATATCCAACAAAGTATATACCAGTTTTATATCAAGCCGTTTCTATTGTCTCACCAAATTCTGTTATAATCAATAACAGATTGTTCTGGGTAACAAAATGCTTTATTCGCTTCAAACAAATTTTTTTTACTCTACCATGGTATCTATAACGGTAACCAAAGCGATAGGTTATACGTACTTGCAAGATAGTTGTGGGTACTAAATACATTTAGATGATGTTGGAACAATCAAATAATAGTTCGGCTTAACAAATTACTTTAAAATGCTTTATTTGGTCCAAAGTAACGAATGCAGATGTTTGGAGCAACAGGGAATTGGTTAAATAAACAACATATTGTTCATTGTAGACAAGTATTTTACAAACAAATTTATTTTTATCGCAGCAAAATCTTTTTCTCAGTGGAGGAAGGCCGTTTAATTAAGGCCTGCCCAGGGCGACTAACAAGACGCAGTAGAGCGCTTTCGTCCATCGGCTCATCACTAAAGTGACAGGCAGGCCTGTTATCTCAGTCATCGAAGACATATGTAAATCATACAGCACGACAGAATGTCTGGACAATATTTGAATTTTAACAAAAATTTTCCCCAGCAGGAATATTTCGATATAATTATTTGGAAATTATTTAAATTTGGGGCAGCGTTCTCGTCGTGCTTTTGGACTTTAAAGAGAGATCCTACAATTTTATTGGTAAAAAGCGGGTAGTATGGTTCAGTAAGTACGTTTGAAGATACAGCAGCCTGAAAAAGTCAAGGCTTTCGGAGGGTTTCAAAATAACATTTATAGAATGTGTGCTTTGTTGAAAGTACCTTTCTCCACATCTGTTTTTTTCATAGGTAAACATATTGATACATGTTTCATAGCTTCGTAAAAAAATCGTATTTTAAACACGATGCAACACAGTTAAAGGGACAGGTAAGCAAGCGCCTTAATGGACGAACTCTCAAAACCAAACTCCGATATAGTGAAACAGAGCAAGTATTTTCCAAACTTGCTGTTTGACTTGAGAGTAAACTTGTCACAACATGTGTTATTCAAGCTCCATTCATGCCGAATTTCTCACGAATTGCACGTACTTGTACAAGCTTGCAGATGGCTTGACTATACTTGCATTTTGTCAAGACGAGCATGCCGCAAGTGTGGGTAATTAAGCTTGCTATAGTCTATTCGTGGAAACTTTACACTTTTTGTTTTAAACATTTGGAAAATCGCCCTATGTATGACGTGTTTGGTTATTTCATAATGATCTTATGTATCACAAGCGTTTTATACTTCTGTTAACATAAAAGAACATGAGGTACCTTATTTTTGTTTGAACCTGAATAAAATATGTAATCTATAAATAGTATTAATTAAATTATAATTATTATGAATAAAACCGTGAGAAAATAGGTGTGTTGGTAATGCTTAGTAAGAAATAACTCTTATGGAAATTATTATTAAAGCAAGTGCGCATGATTTGGTGTAATTTGCTATACTTGGTTAGGGTTTGTTTGCATGGGGCGGAGGAATAATAACCTGAAAGTAGAACTTAAGCAGGGCTTCAGAAAAGTTTGAAGTAACCTTGCATGGACTATACAAGTTTCTCATCTGGAGACTAGTTAGCCTGATTCAAGCCTGCTGGCTCGCAAAACAAGCGTGACTCAAGTTTGCTGGCTTGCCGTGACAAGTTNAAAACAAGCGTGACTCAAGTTTGCTGGCTTGCCGTGACAAGTTTGACTCAAGCTTGAATCAAGCTGATTAAGCTATTGTGGTTGTGCACATATCTTCATCGCCTATGAAGGTAAAATGATGAAGGAGGCGGAGAGGCGAATAAATGCAGTGGCGATGGCGAAGTGGACAACTCGAGAAAACTCATAGGCCAAAGGGAGAGTTTGCCATGTCTACCACATGCTAGAAACCCGAGTAAGTGAAGTGTTTCTTCGACGCTGATGTCAGTTCATCAGACATCGCTTCACGACACCGAGCGACCTGGAAGTGCTGCTTCCAATGGGAGTTACCTATGGAGCTGTTTTCTTGCTATGGTGGACAGTATGGATTTTATAACATTTTATTTCCTTTTTCTAATAAAAGGTTTTGTTTAAAAAAAAATTGCTAAGATTTGTATTTACGAGATGCAAGGGAATTTTCGTGATGTAACTATTCCTGCTCGACTGAATATAAATATCATGGGTAATTTTTTCTGTATCATTGCTCTAAGTTTGCTTGCTAAATTTGGTACATTTACTAGATTGACTGCTCTGATATTAATTTTTCTGCAAGTTTAACCCATCTACTGCTAGCGGATTTACAAATTATATTAAATATTTAATTTTACGCATCTAAACACTTACGTATCCAAAGTACTTATTCTTCACTGAAATAAGAAAAAAAAACTATGTCTATAAAAACACTACCCGCAATAAAGAAATAAAACTAACCATGAGTTAGTTGTTTAGCTAACGTTGCGCTTATTTATATAATTATTAGAGTAATGAAAGTATACATAAAATAAAAGGCTCTCAAAAACACCGCAGTAATGTGTTGGTTTGCGCTTACTTTTGATTTTCGAAGTTGCATTTAAGGTATCGTGGATATCCATTTTCCCGCGAAAACAGATATGTTAGGTTACAGAGGCAAATAACTTCCTGCAAGCTCAGTATTTAACATCATGGACACCTGCGGCTTAGGTAAACGCAACTGTCCCGTATATTACATATAACTATTAGAATATTAGCGTAGTAGTTTTAGAGTAGTAGAAGTATTAGGGTTTTCTTTTTTAAACCTTGAGTTTCGGAACATTATATATATTCTGTTAATTAGCTGTTAATTTCCGTAAACTTTCCATTTCGTTAGTCATATATAAATAAAGATAAGAACGGAAGTTAATAGACATACTGTAATATGTAAGTAAAACTCTAGAATTCACCACTGATCACATTAAAAAAAAAGCTTTTCCAGTAATTACATTTCAGTTGATTCTAATGAGTTAACCAGCGACAAATTGAGGACAAATGGTGTGAGATTGAAGTGATTAATTGTTCACTGAAATAATGCACGTAATGTTCTAACGACTGGATAAGCAAATCAACTTAAGTGAATCTTAAAAAAAAAATTATCACGCTTGTCAATAAAAGCTTTTCTGAAAATCTAACTTGGCGGCAGGAGGTCGTATTTCCCTTCCTGCATCACTGGTGAAGTTAAGGGTATTGCCTACTACGAGTTCGGCCGAACGAAAAGAAAAGCTTTTACATGTTAAATGATTTCAGGCGAGCCTCGGTGACCTTTGCACGATATCACTTTCAGGCAAACAACTCTTTGTGCCCTATGAAGAGAAGAACCATGAAACCAGAGAGCAAGTCAGAGTAAATCAATAAGAGTTTGTGATTTTGAGGTTTTGCTGAGTCTATACAAATCTTAATTTACTCACAGTTTTCTGAGTATTATAAATTGTACAAAATGTTTTTGTAGGAATGTGGTCCAGGAAGAGTTGGACAAAACTTTTTTATTTGAAGGTGATATCATGAAATGTGTCTGAGACATAGCCTTAAATTGTGAAACCGTATATTTTTACGCTGCTTCTCCCACATTGTAGAACCACGTTAAGCGTTTAAAAAGAAGTAGCATTCTCGAAAGTCACCCTGACGTAATGTGCGGGGACGCCGGTCAGTGACACAAAATAATATATTTTAGTGGCACCGATTGTGTGAGTAGAGTCGGAGTGTGCCTTGTAGATCGGCGCTATACTTGGTCTTTTTTTTTAACCTATTCATTAATGATGTACACAGTTATCTCCATAACGCACAGAAATGTTTCGTTTTTGCCGGTACTATTCACTTCGAGGCTCAGTACCAAACACAGAGTACGAAGGTTTTCCACGAACTCCAGCCGAACACGCCAACAAAATGGCGTCACTGGCCGGCAACATGAAACCATAGACTAAAGAAGAGGTGGAGCGATATCACTGGCTGCGCACAACCAATCTCCGTGTCCCAACACTGAACTGCTTTTCTGCTAATACGGCTAGCAAACACGGCGTGGATAGGATTTGAGGTTAGAACGCTGTTTAGTAAACAAGTGCTTTGAGATGTTTGTATACAGACTTTAACCAATTTGGAATGCAGTTCGATTAAATTCAAATTTGCAAAAGTATTACGTTCGTATAAAAGCGCTTGTCTTTTGAAAATTGAAATACCTATAAGCAAACGCGTTCATCACTGTTGACAGTGTGGCTTCGACAGTTGTGTTGGTGTCGGGTAGGTGAATGTTGGGTACATGCGCAGAAGACGAATAAGCGGTCTACGTCTTCTGAAACGCCGTCCGCTGGCCAGCGCTTGGCAAACATACTTGCTGACAGGCACAATAGGGAATATTTGGCTGCACGCGGGAACCAATCAGGCAGCGACGGACACGCGCAGCCTATCAGCGAATTGGTAAGCGCACATCAAAGGAACCACCCCGCCATTTTTCCTCTGTGCACTTGTCTACTCTATGGTCAGGAAATCTTCCCTTTCAGCAACTGGTTCATAAACATTGATATTGGTTCAAGTTATGAATGGTTCGTACAACTGTAGCGGGACACGAATCACAGAGTTAATTTGTTGTGATACCCAAATAAGTTTTGTGTTGGGTTTAGTACAGCACAAAAACAAAATAATTATCTTTAACAAAAATAACTCATACATTTCATAGGGGTTGAAAGGGCTAAACTGGCAGCAGAAATGAACACTACTAGTGACAAAGTTAAGGCCATTGGCTGACTGGTCCGTTCATAGTACGACTACGCCAGAAAATAGTTCCGACTTTATTATAGTAATTCTTAACGTCAAACGTCTAATTTCAATTTATTTCCGTCCTTTAATGCAGTATAATTTTAAAATACGATGAACCGAAGCAACTGTATTATGTGCCTGCAGCTAGAATATTATTTATGTTTGTTGTTACGTTCTAGGATGATAAAACACTGATGGCGTATTCCAGTTTACACTTTTTGTTAACAAAATGGTCACGTAACTAGATATCGTCGAAAAAATCGATTACGTATTTTTGTAATTTGCCTTTTATGATTCGTCAACTCTGAAGATGACAAATTACCAATTACAAAATATCAAATCACCGCCATTTTATTTTCTTTTTTCAAACATTCGAATTTACGTACACGCGAGGTTATCGAAATAAACTTACACGTGTTCTACTCACAATAATAAATGTGTTGAATATTCTTTAAATATTTATTTTCTCATGACACGATTTTTGTGTGGCAAATATTTTCGGTCACAGTTCTTTATTTTGTTGATTTTTTTCAAACTGTCCTGTTAACAACTTTCAGGTATAATTACTGTTATTTTTAAGTCTTCGTAGAGTTTTAATTTTGGAATCATGATATTCAACAAAATAATAGTAGCATGGCATGCTAGACAGTTGAATGTCGTGATATTACGACTGAAACCTTATAAAATGCCAAACGTAATTACAAGTTACAAAAAAAAAAAACTTTAAATGAATTATAACACGGCGTGAGAAACCAGTGCTGAGTAAAATGGTGGCCTTGCGCCGGTCGTGCTAAAGGGTATTAATAGATTTGAAGGGATTGAATAATTGTTACAAAATAAAGTTAGTACTTAATATTTTGACTGTGGCAAGTATATATTTTATATTACAGTTATAGCACAATTGCACACAAATAAATAGAATTCCTCAATATAGAGCCGTTTTCAAAGGGGCATTTTTGGTAACACCAGCACACCTCGAGGAGGGAATTTTTCCTTCTGCCAAACTCTCCCACAAGGCTTTCGTTTTGATCGAAACGTGAGTAGAATAAGGGTTAGTTCGCAATAAGATATGTACTCACAGATCACTGGATATAACAGCAGAACATTTACACAAAATCAAATCTTGAGCGAAATAGACCCACTATTCAATACTTATATATTATGTCTAGTCAACGAAATTTTGCAACGAGTTTGTACTTAAGTTAGGTATTGGAAAAATGATACAATGTTTTGGTTGTCTCTACAGACTTAAAACGGATTTTAGTATGAGGACAGTCATAAAAAATAATCGGCATTTTTTTCTCTTCTGTAAAACGTTTGCTATTTCGATCGCAAATACGTGGGATAGTCTTTAAAAATTCTTGCTAGTACATTGTCACCTATTCCTTCCTCTAAATTTATATCTTGAGACATTTCTTCGTTTCTGCAGCATAACTGTTGCTTCATTTTAAATGCACAACTTCGTCGAAAATGTTATCCTCTAATCTGGTTGTTTGTTGCTCTATGTGCCTGCACAAGAATTTAAATGTGATAATTTGTTATGTGCACTATGCTAGGACCTATAATGTCGACGACCTGTTATCAGCAGTTGACCTACGTTATATGCTAACTCTTATCTTTTCAATAGTGAATCCAGCCTAAACCTCAGGAGTTAGTAGTCCGGGTATAGTTCCCGTACATCCGTTGTTTGCGCGTTCAAGCCTACACGGTTCTCATACGACTTTTTAATAGAAAAAGTAAAACTAATTATCTAAGCCCATGTGGTTTTGTTTTTATGAAATTAAGAGTTAGGTACATCTGTCGGCTTTCGTCGTATGTAATGGAGTCCCAGTGCTGCAGATCTGATCAGCACAGACGACAGAAGCATTGCACGCCGGTTCAGCGCCTTGCGCGTAAGGTCGGATGGAGGGGGAGGGGTCGTGTTATTGTAGCCCGTATCGCTTTCCCTGGAACGCGGAAGTAATAGATCGGGTGCGTGTTGTCATAAGGGGACTCGGTACCGCGACCCAGCAGGCAGTGCCACCTCGCGGCTGCCAATCAGCGCGTCGCAATCCCCTGGACTGGCGCGCCGANTCCCTGAATATGTCATGTATTGCAAGCGTTTTGTACTTGTGTTAACATAAAAGTTCCTTATTGTTGGTTAAATTAAACTTATACGAATAATTAATTCATCAGTTAAAATATTATTAAACTGAGTGCGCATGAATGCGGTGTGTTGTTCCTTTTGTGTAATTCTCTATGCTAAGTTAGGCGTTGTTTGCATGAAGCGGAGGAATATCCTAGAAGTAACTTTAGCAGGGCTTCAGAAAAGTTGGAAGTAACAGTGAATGGACTACATAGGAAATACATGTTAATGAAATTAGTTTTTTGAAGTTCCTGTTAAATATAGATATATTTTGTTGCAGCAAAAAAATATTTTGTTGGTAAAACAAAACTTGAAAAGCAACAAATATAATTTTGTTCATCTAGCAAAATACACGCTNAAAAAAATATTTTGTTGGTAAAACAAAACTTGAAAAGCAACAAATATAATTTTGTTCATCTAGCAAAATACACGCTTGAAAAAAAATTCGATGTTGGGGCAAATTAAATGAGACTGTCAACCAAACAGTCGAAACCACTCTATTTATTTATTCGGTCTCTAATTTGATTGCCTTTACTATAAAAAAACAGCTCGATAGTTTGCTTTTAGTTTATGCGCCAAATAGGACAGTGACAGTGTTTCTTAGTGCCTTTATTGATGCTTAGTAATGGTTTTAAATACTAATAGATATTTNAAAAAAATATTTTGTTGGTAAAACAAAACTTGAAAAGCAACAAATATAATTTTGTTCATCTAGCAAAATACACGCTCGAAAAAAAATTCGGTGTTGGGGCAAATAGGACAGTGACAGTGTTTCTTAGTGCCTTTATTGATGCTTAGTAATGGTTTTAAATACTAATAGATATTTTAGCATGAAATTAAAAATTATCGCTATAAAACTTGAAACATTTATTTGCGCACGTTTTCTAATATTTGAAATGTATATATTAAAAAAAAAAGGTTCCTGACGTTACTAGGGCATGGCGCTGGAGCGGAAACGATCTAGGTTCGAATCTCGGTCAGTCTTCTAACTTTTTTCTATAATAACCGAAACTGTTAATGAACGCAGCGTCAAACAAATCTTTAGTTGCACTAACCAAATCTTTGTCTGGGGCAACCAAATAAGAACAAGAAAATAACGTAGGGTTCAACAGCAACATATTTAATTTCTCTCAGTGTAAAATCATCAGGCGCTTGACAATGTAAATTATTCGTATAGCGGAAGGGTACGAAGTGATGTAGAAAGTATATCTTAAGCAGGGCTATCGAAAGTGTTCACTTTACCGCGAACAGCCTATACTACTAGCTGCGCACATTATCGACTCTGCATTATTCCGGGAACATTAGCGCTTAAGTCATGACACGTACTTGAGTTATTTGCCATTTTTCCTCCCCTGGCTTCCTTCCGACGCCTACTGATTAATTGAATAAATAAGGGAGCACAGAGGGCCCCGAGGAAGCTGGCGGAATGATGGGTGTTTGGCGGAGAGAGGGAGAGGGGGATGAAGTGATGGAAAGTAGGGAAGCAGTGAGTTCTGCTGAGGAGTCGGGATGAGCGTGAAAAATCGAGACCTGCAAGACGATTACTCTCGTCTGTACCCGCGCAACCTACCAGATCTTCTTTCCGGGCGACACCTGACTAATGATGAGCAAAGTACGCCAAATTTATTCACTCATCGGCTCAATGAGTTTTTTTTCGCCTGATGCCATCTGCTCGCCGTTGATCCACCATAGAATTTTTTTTTTCTCATTTGATTTATTTGGTGTCAAGTACAGTTTTGCCCTCGATGCCAAAATTTATTGTTTTGCCTGCCTGGGTTTGACGTAAATTTAATTGGTTTGTTTTGAAATTAACAAAAAGTAATAAATCACTGCAATAACAAAACTCCCCACGCGTTTAGCTTTGATACAAAAATACACTTTGAAAAACTAGAGATATTAAATTTTTGCTCATTTAAAGTACTAGCTATCGGCGTTTTCCTAATTCCTTTTAGGGTTATAACGGACTAGGTAATGCCAGGAAGTCATGTGATTGCTAATTCTTCTGCTTCTGTTCGGATCACAGGTATTTGTCCCAAGACAACTAATAACGGGATGGTTCACGCGCTTACTTATTTTAATGTGTCCTGGGGCATATTTTAAATAGATGTAGCTGATCCACGTATCACTGCAGGCTATGTTAGTTTTACTCTGTGTACACGGTGAGCCATTCAGACTAGAACCTCGACAAACAAGTAGCATAAGAGCGTATATGGGTGTTTTCATACAAATAATGACATTCTCTCCGTATTTCACATTAATACTATGCATTGCAGTAAAGCTTCGTCACCTGCTAGAAACTAGTTTTATGGCAACAAATACTTTTTTTTTTTTTGTGAGCAGATATAAGTAACGAGTTCCTACACAGGAAATTGAGACGTGATAAAGCATTAGACTGAATACCATAGATACATACATTCTGACTGATGCTATCATAAAACTTTTATTTGGCAGTAAACCGTATAATGGGGTTCAACTACGACAAAACCGACTGCCTATTCGAAAAACAAACTAACTTACGTCACCTGTACATACTGGAAATGAATATGCTCTTTCGAGCAAAGTGCAGGGTTTGGCTCACTAGGTAACGTCAGTCAAGAAGGAAAGTAAAATTTAGTTAACTTATACATGAAGACAAAACTGATTTGAGGTAGGGAAGACATCCAGAGTTTCTTGAAGTACCGTGTAAACCCTAAATTTTCCGTTCCTCAAGTAAAAATAAACATTTGTCAGAAATTATTTATGATGAATGCGAATGAATGAAAGTGCATATAAAGATATTAATGTCTATATTGATGCTGGTATTATACACTGGAGAGCCAAAAAAACTGGTATAGGCGTGCGTATGCAAATAACAGAGGTATGGAACTAATCACAGTAACACGATGCGGTCGGCAGCACCTATATAAGACAACAAGCGTCTGGCAAAGTTGCTAGATCGATTACTGCTGCTACAATGGTAGGTTATCAATATTTAAGTGAGTTTGAACGTGGTGTTATAGTCGGCGCACGAGAGATGGGACATAGCATCTCCGACGTGAATATCGGGAATCCAGTAGAACATCAAATTTTCGACATCGTTGCGGCCGGAAAAAGATCGTTAACGAACGGGACAAACGACGACTGACGAGAATCATTAAACGTGACAGACGTGCANCATCTCCGAGGTAGCGATAAAATTTGGATTTTCGCATACGACCATTTCACGAGTGTACCGTGAATATCGGGAATCCAGTAGAACATCAAATTTTCGACATCGCTGCGGCCGGAAAAAGATCGTTAACGAACGGGACAAACGACGACTGACGAGAATCATTAAACGTGACAGACGTGCAACCCTTTCTCAAATTGGCGCAGATTTCAATGCCTCCTGCCAACCTTCAGACATTAGTTGAGTCCATACCACGTCGCCTTGAGGCACTTCTGCGTGCTCGCGGGGGCCCTACACGATATTAGGCAGGTGTACCAGTTTTTTGGCTCTTCAGTGTATATCAAAAACCGTATTTTATTCTGGCGTTTATCTTTTGAAGAAAGATGTCAAACTTCACCAGTGTTGCGGCAAGCTGGGACTGTCCTTCCACAAGCGCGAGAAATTCTTCTAGGCACGTACTGTTTTGAGCTGCATCTCATTACAATTGGTTGAAATCAAATCCTCAGCATGCCAAGTGTATATGAAAAGAGTGGCATGTATGCCAACAGACAGTTGTTGTTTACTTAAAAATGAACACTTCGCAAATAAAAGTATGTTTTCGTGACTCCCTCCCCATTAGGTTACTTTTAGTACTACTGCCTGCAAAGGTTAGATTGAAGTGGAGTGATTTAGAGGTAAAGTGTCTGCTTGTGATTCCAAGACTAATAACCCCCAGATCTCAATACTGCAACAGGAACCTGATTAACCCTGATCAGAACTACCATATTACATCTATGTTTCATGAACATACTCTCCACTTTAAGCCTTGGTCCAACAAAGATCACGCATAATCATCGTGAGTGAACTCAGACCATGATCACCATGATAACCCTGTCATTAGTTAGCTGAACAGAATTTTCTTTCAACAAATGTGATCACTTGATTCTTTATTCCATTTTTCATGACGTGTGACCCAACGTGGCATGTAGACAGTGGAATTACCTCCATAACATGCGAGAGTACATTCTCGACAATAGTAGAATAGTTTTTATGAGTCTGAGGCAAGGGAATGGGAAAGTAGGAGCCCAGAACCGGCCGGCAGCCATGTTGTGGCGTGACCCAACTGCCATCTTGGTTCTGGCTGACGTTGACCCATGACCTTGCCTTGACCTTGACCCTGTGCCCGTAACTTTAAACAACCTTAAAATAATGCAGAAAAATTAAAAAATCTTAAAAAAATATATGTAAAAACTATTTAAAGATGTACGTGTATGAGGCTCGAAGTTCGATGACAGGTAGATCGACTAAACTCCAGACATGACNAAAAACTATTTAAAGATGTACGTGTATGAGGCTCGAAGTTCGATGACAGGTAGATCGACTAAACTCCAGACATGACCGGCCCTCGCCAGGTCGATCAGTGACCATCTCGTCAGCCATATTAGATGTAGGTGACCTTGACCTTTGACCTTGACCCCGGTTACCTTGAAGTAAAAAATTCTAAGAAATCCAAAATAATATAAAAAATGTTGAAAAATTTATAAGGAATTTCAAAATTTGATATAAATGTATTAAACATTGTATAAATAATAAAAAAAAATTATTATTTAAATATNGATAAGGAATTTCAAAATTTGATATAAATGTATTAAACATTGTATAAATAATAAAAAAAAATTATTATTTAAATATGTACGTTGCCGGAGTTCCTCAACAACCGACCATCGTAAATTTTTTTTATTGGTTATTTAATCTGTCAATTACTCGTAGTCGCTCGACCCCAACAAGCCATGATACTGTCCATTTATTTTTTGTATCACCAACTAGAGCACACTGCTAACATGTTTCAACCACCAGAGTTATTTTACTATCGACAAGAGTGCTATCGAACTGTAACGAATGGTAACGAGGTCATGTAAATCGTCATATTTAAATTTATAATATAATTTTTAATGTAATTATTTTTATTAAAAATATTTTGTTAAACCGGGGCGGGGGGTTATGAATTAATAAAACACAACGTATTTTTCTACACAATTTATTCAGTAAAGTACGACATGAGTAAACACATATACAAAGGTATATTAATTGTTATCTTCTGTGTTCACCGCTCGATGTCCGCATCGGCGATCCAGGAATTGTAGCGGGCTGGGAAACCCCACCACTTGACATACGACCGTCCATTACGTCGTTTCAGCACCTTATCCACCAAATACACATCCGGAAACTTTGTAGGCAGGATCTCCTCGGCGTAGAAACCTCCATGGGTGGGAACATTATTCAGATCCTGGAGAAGGTAGGTCCTCGGAGCATGGTTGCGTATACGTCAAACACGAAAGAGTTTGGGGCTCTAATTCGCTGTAAATCCTTTATCGAAAATGCCTTTCTGTNGTTGCGTATACGTCAAACACGAAAGAGTTTGGGGCTCTAATTCGCTGTAAATCCTTTATCGAAAATGCCTTTCTGTTTGGAGATGCGCACCCGGTCTCCAACCTTGGCTGTAGGCTTGAGTGGGTCCCTCCTTTTCACGACAGTGTACAATGTTCGATGCAGGGAGTCGTCTTTCCAGTCTTCGAGCTTCATGCGTGTGGTAGAGTGAATGGTAGAATTGTACTCATGTGCGAGTTTTGGGAGTATATCCAACCACTTGCNAGCTTCATGCGTGTGGTAGAGTGAATGGTAGAATTGTACTCATGTGCGAGTTTTGGGAGTATATCCAACCACTTGCTGCTGCCATTCGCAGCAAAATGCCTTCAGATCTTGCCCTTCAGAGTCCTGTTGAATCTCTCGACAATAGAAGTTTTGAGACTGCTGTATGTGAATTAATGATTTATGTTATGTTTCTTCATCAGGGCCTTAAAATTTGGATTGTGAATTTCCTGGTTCTGGTAGGTTTGTAGATTAGTCGGGATGCGTCCTTCATGCAGCACATCAACCATGGCCTTGGTGACATCGCGGGCATTCTTCTACTTGACAGGCCTGGCCCAGGCGAATCCGCTAAATGCATCGATGATAGTCTACATGTATTTGCAGCCTTTTTTGACCCGAGCATACGGTACTCGTATCATCTCAACGAGGTCAGCTTGAAATAGGTCGTTCATCCCACACATCACGACCTTGCGGCGACGGTAGTTACGTATCGCAGATGTGTGCAGTTCATTGACGATTCCCAATCGACTCATTCTATGTAGCATCTCTCCTTCAGTTCTTCAATAATTGAAATTATCTCGTTAATGTTGGAGTAATTTCCAATCCTTTGCGGAGCGAGCAGTAGTCGTAGTCTATCGACCAGCTCGTTCGGGTCGTCCCAGAATACGTACTCGGTGTTCTTGTTGTCGTCTATCTTCTTCAGACCTTCGTTGTTTTTCAGTGATAGGCCACTGAAGAGGTCAACAAGAATGTCGATTTTTTCGTGATCTTCGTCCTAATAAACACCTGTCTCAGGATTGTTTTCTTGGTGAAGTGCATGCATGAGTTCGAGCAACATCCTGTATTCCAGCAGATCGGATTCTGTAAACTCTCTGTGCTCCTTGCGTAACACAATTGAAATTTATTTATGATTAAAATTCTAAATTTATAAATAGCCATAAATTGCTATTGCTCAATTTATTACTGCGAGGTGATTTCACTTGTAATATATAGCAAATTATACAACTATTATTTTGTGACTCAGCGTTATCGTTGTAAATTCTGCCTTATTCCACTTCATGTTTTGTGCCTTGCTTGCTGTTGTGTTTACCAGGGTCGTTGATTTTCGTATTTATTTGTCAGAAGGACGTTGGAAATACAAAGAAATTTGAGAGGATGAGCAGTTGCCAGTCTTCGACGGCTTTTTTGTAGAAAGTATAGGAAGTCAACACCCAAAATAATGTATACTTGTTTCCAACTGGATGAACAGTAAGGAAACTCTTCGAAAGAAAAGTCGCCTAGATAACAATTACCTTAGCGAAGATGGGTTTCCTAGATCCGTTTATTTAATGTCATCAGTGTAGGCAAAACCTGAATTCATATTATTACATCATACTGACGTACTTTGACGAATGTGTTCACGCTGGCAATAAAAGGGTGACGTGTTTACAATTTGTAGTAACAGCTCGACGCATTACATGGCAGTGGCGCGTCGTTAGTTGTGCTCCCAGCTCGTCACACCCACCGAAAACAAATCTTCTTTCCCAGGAGACGCCAGCCGAAGCACTTGGTTCATTGATGCGCGTGGCGAGCTGTAAAACCCAAACGTGCGTATTTTCCTCGACGAACTTACAGACGCAAATGCTGTGCTCCGCAGACGTCGTTCCCGGCAGGAATGTGGGTGGGAGTGAAGACTCGCTCGTCGACTCAGCAATTTGCAAATATCACCATCGACGAGAATTTGGTGCCTGCAGGAAGGCGTGACGTAGTCAGCTGTGTTCTGGGAGCATTCACATTCGGCCACAGTTCGATCACCGTACAGCACGCTTACCAACTGAAAAAGATGCCTGTTCGCATACGTACAAAACTGTTCTTTTCTTCTCATTACTTTCGTTCCATAATTCTGTCAACTTGTTGTAATTATTNGTTCGCATACGTACAAAACTGTTCTTTTCTTCTCATTACTTTCGTTCCATAATTCTGTCAACTTGTTGTAATTATTATTGTTTAAAGTTTATTTTGTCTTAATTTCAAGTTCAAAAAAATTATTTTCGTATATACGGATACGAAGAGGCGTATTTACATATACAAAATTTTTGGACATTATAACTTATTTGTATTCAAAGTTAACGTAAATAGTTAAGTAAGGTTGTTGAATTTACCATTTTGTTCCTTGCAAAATTGAATTAGCAAGTAAACAAATAATCCAACATGGCGGATGAGACCTAACCGTATTTGGCGGATAGTAACATTTTCTTAATCAACTTCGGCTTGGATAATGTTAGTGCAGGGAACGAAACAATGCGTTGTCTGTATGCGCAGAAGTGGAGCGACTGCCACGATCGTTTGGTTTATTCTCTTTATATACATGTATAATTTCTTTTTTTTTTATAAAAAAGTTTAATATTAAAGCTTTTGAAAGTTCTCTTAATAGTTTAATTTTAAACTGCATGTAGGCACTATTAAAAAAATTAATTAAAGGACACTTATTTTGTGTAAATGACAAAATATATGACTATGACTGGTAAGGAAGTTTGCTCGTGGGCTCCATAACCAATCAGTAGGGCCGAAGCTTCATGTGTTTTAGGAACGAAAACGGTGGGTCCTACGCACTTGCAACAAGAAGATCATTTTTGTTTTCTTACGCGATACTGCTCAATAGGCCAGCATCAAAAATTCAAATATCCCTACGGTATAAAAGTTGTATACAATAAGAGGGTGGCTACCCCTGATATTTTAATTACCGTAGAAGGTATGAACAAACGTTTTCTGTAGGTTGAGGATCCCGAAACAGAAAAACATGTTCGGAGTATTGTCATTTAATGTCACTTAGTTTCCGATGTTTCGGGAAATTACCGTTTTCAAATTTGATTTTTCAGGGTATTTTTCTTTATTAAAATTGCATTTAGGTACAAAGTGTACTATATATTTTCTACTTCATTATTCATAATGAATCACATCCCAGAATTTGTCGGTGATTTTTAGAAACATCTTGTAGACCATACATGCATATATATACAATATATGTAGTATATATTCACATATATAAAGTATATATAAAGATAATTCTTTAATATCTAAGTATTCAGAAATATTCTCGGTAAAAAAAATCCTCGGAGTTGCGATAAGAACATGGAAAGTGTCTTTGAGGTGGGGTCGCGATGGTGTAGTGGTCAGACTACCCACCTCCCTCCTAGGCGTACCGGGTTCAATTCCTAGAGGGTTCACAGCCAGGTTTTTTCACGTGGGATTC
The DNA here is from genome assembly GCA_002778355.1 of Clitarchus hookeri. Classification (NCBI taxonomy): domain Eukaryota; kingdom Metazoa; phylum Arthropoda; class Insecta; order Phasmatodea; family Phasmatidae; genus Clitarchus; species Clitarchus hookeri. Next base: position 183,207 of record NQII01005001.1, on the reverse strand, counting down.
GTGCCGGACGATGCCACTGGTCGGCTGGTTTTCTCAGGGATATCCCGTTTCCCCGACCCTTTCATTCTGGCGCCGCTCCTTACTCACCTCGCTTATCACTTATTGGCTTTCAAGACCTCGATGTTAAGAGCCGCCCGGACCTCTCTCTCCATTCCACTTGTCTTTAGACACGAATCTTTCTTAATTGCTTTTCAAGTTTAGACACCACTACAATACGTCAAATCCTTTTTGAATTACGAGATTTTTTTTCAACAAACATCTACAACGGAGTTCATGCGCAAGCGAGGTGGATCCCTTACCTTACTTACAAACGTATGGAAATAAATAGATGTGTATTGTCTATTCGCGATTTCTTCACACTTTTTGAGTCAAACTTTTGAAAAATCACCCCATATATGACGTGGTTGTTTATTTCCTAAATATGTCATGTATTACAAGCGTTTTATATTTCTGTTAACATAAAAGTACCCTTTTGACGTGACAACGTCTTATAATTCGATAGAGCCGGCTGCACGCACGAAAAAACATGACTCATGCGGCGTTACCTCGCTCTGAGGCGTTCCATGTAAGGCTTGAAGTGCAAGCGAGAGCGCGGAACGAGCGAAAAAACATTCATCAAATTCATGAAAGACATGTTTAATGTCGATTGTGCATCAGACGTTAATAACTCAACAACACTAGGAGGCACCACCATCGATTTGACTTTTTCAAGACACATTAAACTCGAAACACTCCCTTTCATTTCCTACTTTTCCTATCATCGTCCTATTCTCAACAGAATAACACAGATTGTAAGAAATTAAATATTACACATGTTTAAAAGTTGTAAAACAATTGCTCAACGCACATTTATACTTGTAAAAACTATTAAATTGAAAAAAAAAAATTGACATAATTGTATTTATGCGTACAAATAAATCTCACTTGATCAATTTCATTGTGATTTCCAATTACCTCCTTCTCTATATACATACAAATCTATTAAACAAATGAAATTAAAATTTTCTTTTGAAAAATGCTACCATTCCATCAGTATTTTCTTAAGACGTTGTCACGTTCAACTATCGTCAGTAAACCGACTTTACAGACAACCAATTTTTTTTTGGTTTAATTGAAATTTTACTTATATTTTATTTATCAATTATAATATTTTTTCATTTTTAATATGAATTAAAAGAGTGAGAAAAATGGTTGGCTGATAATGCCTAGTGTGAAATAGTTCTAAAGCAAAATATCATTACACTGAGAGCGCACGAATGTGGCGCGTTGCCGATTTGGTGTAATTTTGTAGACTAGTTAAGCTTTGTTTGCATGAGGTGTGGGAATATTCTGGAAATATAACTTTAGCAGGGCTTCAGAAAAGTTGCATGTAACCTTGAATGGACTATATTGTTCCTTACTCATTCATAGCGGTGACATGTATATGAATTAAATTAACGTGAAACGCAGCCAATGGCCAACCAAAGGGCTAGACATAACTTCGGATACACTTAAAAAAAAGCGCCAAGTGACGGAGGAGAAAACAAAAATATTTCGAAAAATCTTTCATGATCCCAGAGTGGTTACGACAGCACTGAGCGAAGATATAAGCAATGTGGCGCAGTGGTTAAACTTTGGACTCGCATTCGGGAAGGACCAAGGTTCGAAACCTGGTCCGGCAATCCGGATTTCGGTTTTCCATGGTCTCCCGCAAAGACTGGGATGGTTTCTTACTACAGGCCATGGTCACTTCCTTCCACGCTCCTGCTTCTCTGAGAAACTTGCTCCGTCTCTAATGACCTCGCTGTCCACGACACGTTAAACCCTTCTACCTACCTACCTCACCACCTACCTCACTACCTACCTCACCACCTACCTCATCACCTATCTCACCACCTACATCACCACATGTCTACCTACCTCACCACCTACCTCGCCACATATCTCGATACTTACGTCACCACTTACCTCACCACCTACATCACCACCTACATCACCACCCACATCTCCACCTACACCACCATATATCTACCTACCTCACCACCTACATCACCACATATCTACCTACCTCACCATCTACCTCATCACCTATTTCACCACCTACCTCACCACCTATCTCACCACCTACCACACCACCTACTTCACCACCCACTTCATCTCCCACCTCACAATCTATCTCACCACCTACATCACCAACTACCTCACCACCTACCTCACCACCTACCTCACCACCTACCTCACCAACTATCTCACCACCTACGAAAAAACTCGCTTAAAATAGAGTAGAGAGATTTGGACGGCTTTCAACATCTACTTCATGAGAGCCGATGAGAGTGAAACGAGGTGAGTATGTAACAGCGCCAGAATGCAATGGCGGGGGAAACGGGAGATCCCAGCACGATTCCCGCATGCGAAAGTCCTGGAGCGAACCTGCAGAGAATCGAACCCTGTTTGCCAATGTCGGAAGTGCGTAATCTGACTACTACACCACCGCGGCTCCTGACCCGCTTAAAAATATTCCCTACTTTTAATGGCTGAGAGCTGAAACTCTGACATAATAGTGTCTCTTGAATTATAAAAACAAACTAGTGAAAACCTGTGTGTCTGTTATTGTTCCCAGTAAGTTTACTCTCTCAAATATGCAGTAATTTTTTTAACTGTTTAATAAAACTGCTATGTAAACGAAAATTTAATTTATATATATAAACCGTTTTTGTAATTGAAACAGTGTCGAATATGAACGATAAAACAATATATTTAATTTTTTATTTCACCGTTTCAAGATTAGTAAACTGCCATTTACTCAAATCTGTTTCCACATTTTGTAGTTCAATTAGAGCTAGTGGGTATTACATTACAACTGCAGGTATCGATCAGAAGCCAAATGCCGTCAGTGAAACAGAGCAACTCATTTGTGAGTGCCTCAGGTATCGCCTACTAAATACACCGAAAACTCAGCATATTTTGTAAAGCGCCTGTAGGAGTTGTGTGGGTTATTACCTCGACCTCTTCTCATCCGGTTTATTCGTAATCGTTACTGGCGAATTCTTGTGCAGTAACATAGAGTTATCTGCGCAGTTTGTTATGACTTCTGAGTGAGTTCTCAAAAATTGCAAATCGAGGTCTGCATTTTAAACTACGCCTTGCGGTGGCTTCAGAGGTCACGAGCAGGTTGTTAATTGAACAAGAAGTCTCTTGAACTTTTAATGATTTTATGTGCTGTGGAGAATTTTTCTGACGATCTTTCACTTCAGTATTCATCACGTCACGCAGTTAAAAAAAAACAAAAAAGAAAGCATGAAAGTTTTGCATACATCGATTAAAATTTATCTAATTTTGGTTCTCTTAATAATGAAATCACACGAATGCAACTGAGCCTTGAAATATTACTCGATAACGAAGTTATAATTTCCCATTTGAAAAGGTTAAATTTGTTTCGTTGCATTATTACAGGCTGTTTATTGTTAACTGATAAATCATGAAATCAGGTTGTCTCAGCAATAGGAGATGACAGAAAATGTCGACAGTAAACGATAATTTTAACCGGAAAACTATAACATTGCTGTTATTTACCGAGAAAGCAAAGAAAGTAAGGATGTGTTAATATTCGATTATTTTGATAGGAATTAAATGTAATTATTGTGATGTTTTATAAATTAATCCTCTTGTAATATAAAACATCCATTGCTAATGACATGACAACAAACTTGTTGGGAATATCAGGCCTTTTTTTTTCAGTGTTGGCACTGCTGCTCAGTGTTCCGCGGCTAATGCCACTGGTTGACTGTTAGCGTTCATGTCCTGACAATCCGTGACCTCAGTACTGAAAGTAGCAAAGGAATGAAGTACATAATGATACGTATCCGTGCGGGTAAAGGAGGTTAATGGAAAGTAAGTAAGGATTTTTTAAATCAATCTTTAAAGAAAAGACACTGCCCGTTAATATTTGTGTATAAAATCAAGTGTTTTGACTGACTGACTCGTCAACCAGAACGCTGAACGCCAAAGTATGAAACTATAGAGATGGTTTACCATTGGGTTGTATGCAACCAATAACAAATGATTTTTCGAAATTCAACCCCTAAGGGGGCGAAAAATTCTCAAATCCGTTTTCGATTATATATTTCTATGACTGTAACCAGCAACTCAACATGTTTTTTTTTTAAATCTTATAAAATGAAAATGTAAGAATAGATATGAAACCTGCCTCTTACTGAAAAAATATTTAATTTCCCTTACAGTCGCAGACAAATGTTGTTGGAATTGAGCAGACCCATATAATTAAGTAACTCATTTTCGTAAACTTCGTGGTTAATGAAATACATTGCGATATGTATTTTACTTATGATTTACTATATACGTGTTTACAAATTTTCTATAACTTGGTTAAAAATTTCATACGTCATTTTTTATGAAGAGTAAATTTGGATAAAGTGCCAATTACAGCTGTATAGTAACCAACTTTGTTTTGCAAACATTTAACTGGGTTCTTGTAAACAGAACTGGCAGAATTATAATATTGCGAATGACCTCGACAACTGTCAAAATCAAATGTTAAAATAATAGCGGCACCATTTGTTTCTACATTGTTTTCCAACAAACCACTACAATAATTTTTAACGTAAATGGATTATATTCGAGTTTCATTACAACTAAAAACGTTCAGAAGGTAAGAAAGAATTATAAAATCTTTATTCGGTAGTTTTAAAATGAATAAATAAATTTTTTTATAATTTTCATACAAGAAGATGTTTTGACGTTTAAGAACGTTAACAACATAACAATAAATAAATCACTACCACAGATTGCTTAAGTTGTTCGAAAGTGTACAAGTGGATTACAAATCTGTAGACACAGTTGTCAAAATGGATTGCTGATAGATGAATGGATGAACGCATGTATGGGTAGACCCTGCGGAGAGATAACCAACAGTATCTATCCTCCTTGCCTATCTCAAAGCTTATCCTCAAGGTTTGGGATCCATTAATTTTACCGCCAAAACGTTGCCATAGCACCAGTTTCGAAGCGAAGGCTTGGAAAAAAGATGCAATCGAGGACACAAAACTTTCACTGCATGTCCTCGGGAAAATAATTTTACATAACGAGCATACCATTCATTCAATCAAAGTATCCTTCAGAATTTAAGACTTTGAACTTCCCCTCAATTTTGGTTTAGCTATGACTATAAATAAGGCCCAAGCACAGTCACTAAAAGCCATTAGAAATAGATTTGAGGTAGGACTTTTTCTCACTTGGACAGCTCTAAGTGACCCACTCGAGAACAAGCTCACCAAGGAACTTGATAATCCTAGTGGCAGAGAGATTCTTCGGTAAAGGAAACTGCTAACAGCTTCTCTTAGGCCGCGCAGGCGAAGCGAAGCGAAAGTGGAAGTGAGCTGCCTGTATTCTCCACAACAGCAACATCAGTCGTCTGTGTCTCTGCATTTTCACTTACGATCTTCCTTTTGGTCTTGGCCACTCCGGACACGCCTACTGCACTCTGCAACGTATGTTACTAGTTGGTTACCAGACAATGAACTCGTGCGTTTATCTGTACCAATTAGTTCGTCGCGACAGATGTAAAAGGTTTTCCAATACATAGTATTTTTTGAGAGATTATTAAAAAGAAAATTTATATTCTCACTAGTTGAAATGTTGACTAGACATTTTTAACTTAGATTCCGATAAAGTCCAGCGAAACAACAAAAATATAAAATTGTGAGTTTTGTCTTGATGGGCAAGGAAATTTCTATATAAACACAGCCCTGAGTATACACACACGCGCATATGCCTCATAGGGTTACCCGCGGACATGCTAGACCACAGTTTCAAACTGTGACATGTCTCGTCTCGTACACTAAGAAAATGTTTTGTAGAATTAAATTAGTTAATTGCTTGTTCAGGGGCAATAAAACATTTTGTTGTTGATACCAAATTCTTTTGTTGTTCTTATTTGGTTTCCCCAAACTGTAAGGTTTGGTTGTTGTAACTAAAGATTTGTTTGGCTTTACGAACATTAAACAATCTCAGTTATACAAATACAACAGTGAAAACCCGGTAGACATTCCAACACACAGCGTTTGCCCCCGCGCCCTTCGCCATAGCAATCACAGCTGAAGCGACAACTGATGAACTAGGATCGTTTTTAAATACATACCATTCAAATACTCAATAACATGTGTAAATACGTATTTCAAGTTTTACAGCTTTGCTTTTAAGTTTCCCCTTAAAATTTGCTAATGAGAATTTTTATCCCACTATTAAGCATTAATAAATACACTACCAAGCACTTCTAATTGTCACGTAAATTACAAACTCTCGAGCAATATTGAGTGGCCAAGCAAATATATAAAGTTCATTTAACTTAATACTTTTGTTGACTGTCTAATATTTGCTTCACCCAACACATATGTTTAGTTTATTCAAGGTGAAATTTTGTTATTTGAATGAAATCAATTTTATTGCTTTTCAAGTTTTGTTTACTCAACAAAATATTTTTTTTGGGGCATATAAATATATACTTGGCCATATACAAACAAGTATTTCGTTGTTTGGAACAAACCTTTTCCTCAGTGTAAGTACGCCATCAACACTGGTAAACAGTTCGCAGCTCCATGACGAAGTGCAGAGGTTGGTGTACGGCCTGCAGCCAATGGCAACGCGCCAACGTCTCCCGGTGTCTGCAAAGTGTTGGCTACGGCCGTGCCCTATATGCAAACCATCTATACTTCGCGCCACTTATTTGTAAGCGTGGACAACTGTGGCAAACCAGTAACATAACTACAGGGGGTGATCAGGATTACCAATCACCCCCATAGGCCATAGTCAGTCAGCATATTCAGCGGCGCTCATTGGTCACTACTGGCGAGGAAAAAAAAACTTTATTTTCTCTTATACATATAGTCCATCAGAAAACGGTTACAATTAATTATTTGGAGGCAAAGTTCTAAAAACTTTCCCGGGAAGGACGTTGCCCAAACTCGCAGATGTTTGGCGTGCAGTACATACCTGACTTTTTCTGTACGTTTATAATGTACAGGGTACGTTTATAATGGGTTTTGAATTTAAAATGGAGGCGACGGTTGTGTTTAATAGACACGCGGGCTAGATGTACATCCTCGCACTCGGTACGACGGGGTCGTTGGCTTCCTGCTAGTTGCTCAGCCCGTCCCTCCTCGACCCACCGATCCCATATCTGCTTCACTGCGGTTGCATTTCTTCCAATGCGAGAACCAGTTTCGCAGCAGCTTAAGCCGCAATACCGAAAGGCCACGATTCTCCCACGGTCAAAGGCAGAAACCTGTTAGTATGGTTGTCGCGTTCTTCGACGCGGCACGCTCTGTACACACGAATGGCGGGGAAACACAATACTACTACCTGTCAGTGGTTCCCCCTCCTCCACTGTTGTACAGCTGGTCAGTGTTGCCACTGGCGCATGAGCTGCGCCACTCGGCNGTACAGCTGGTCAGTGTTGCCACTGGCGCATGAGCTGCGCCACTCGGCTGAACGACTAACCACGTCATTGCCCTATCCTGCTCTATGCATCAAGGTAGAAGCACAGTGTCCACCAACTATAGCACACTACACCTGACTGTCCATCATGCAGGACTCATTATACCCCTTCAGTCGCCGTATCTGCGAGTGTGGATCGAGGTAGACCGATTATTCGACTTCTGCGCATGTACCCAACATTGACCTACCCCACACCAACACAACTGTCAAAGTCACATGGTCGACAGTGATGAGCGTGTTTGTTTATATTTTAATCGTCAAAAGACAAGCACTTTTATATGAATAAAATACTTTTATCTATTTGAATTCAATTAAACTGCATTAAAAAATGGCTATAAATCACTTGTCTACTATACAGCAAACCTAAAATTTAATCCATGCCGTTTTTCCTACATGTATTGGCAGAAAAGCAGTTCAATCTTGGGAAACGGATATTGGTTGTGCGCAGCCAGCGAGATCACTCTACCTCATCTTTAGTCTACGGTGTGGACACGTCGCACATTAATTATGTTTATGACCGGCTCTGTACACAGCAAGGAACCAGTGTCCAGTCTTCCTTGGGTCGAATCTGACCTGTGAACTTGTCTACACCTCTCTGACATGAATTGTTAGTGCCAACATCATCGCGCACGCAGTAATTTGTTCACTGGTTGCACTACTAGAGCTGAACACAAGTACAGTGCGTACCAAAAAAATATGTGATTGTAACACTAGAACTTGGAAATTAATGAGTGACCGAACGGGTTAAAATAAAGCACACATTACCATATTTACATTAGACTACCGAACCGGCCTGGCTTCACCCGGGTACAATTGAGTTTTACAATTATACACTAATAAATAAATTGAGAAAAGACAATTAATTTATGTGAAAACCGAATTATAAAATTTTACTAAGTTGGCGTAGGTTTTTAACAGATTACGGCAACCCAAAAGGGGGGAAATATTTTTTACCCGATAGCCAAGAAGTAGGGTATTATTGTTTTTGGAGTGTATCTGTGCAACTATCGGNAACACGAGTACAGTGCATACCAAAAAATTATGTGATTGCAACACTAGAACTTGGAAATTAATGTGTGACCGAACCGGTTAAAATATAGCACAAACTACCAAATTTATAATAGAAGTATGATTCAGGTTGCATATGAAAGTAGAATGCATATATTTTGTAACACTGTAAAATACTGTTAGCTGCGGACTACGCATTAGGAGCGGGCTCCATGTTACCTGGTTATGAGAGGGGTGGGGGTTTCGGAAGGTGACCCTCCTTGACCCTCTCCTCACCCAGACAGACACGCACCTCGCTACGTCGCCCGGCAGCCGGAGAACGATTGACAGCCGACCTAGCTGACGTCACAGCCCCTCCACCCTCTGCCGGGGGAGTCAAGAACTTGGGAGGATGAGCAAGAATGTTTGGTAATCCTTTCGCTCGGCACAACAGGGCCTTTAAAAAATATTCTGGACCAGAGCCGACGACACTATGAATACCTCCCACAGCCGGAGAGGAGTCAGCTTTTGTGGCAGCCATCTGGATGAAGAGAGGCAATCGGACGAAGTATGGTGCAGCGAGGACATGAGCGTTGAGGACGGACGACGGCTGAGTTTGCGAGACGACAGCAGCGAGTGTTTGTGGGGTGTTGACGGTCTTATGTTTCTAATATTTTGTACTTGTGTGTAGGGATTATTGACGGTTTATGCTATTATGAGGGAATAACTGAAGTTAATTATGAAGACAGAACATATATTTAATACAATTTTAGGAGTTACAGTAACTATAAGCTATTGGCGAGGGAGGTCGTAATCAATTACAAGATATGACTAACCTGAATGATACCATCGCCGTAGGCTGAGTGGTGAGTCGGAAAGCGACGAGTGGCACGCCAAGCTGCATCTCGATGGCTTCATCTTGGCGTGGGTCCACAGACATGACAGATTGAAAAACCGCGCGTGCAAAGTGTTGCCGTATTATATAGTTTCTGGTGGCGTGATTGTCCGAAATACCGTGACGCCGGGAGGGGAGCTCCGCTGGCGCTTCGCTGATGTGGTTTATAAACTGTTATTGCTGTAATGTGTTTGGGATTCTTCGCCTGGCCTGGATACCACCGCGTCGCTGCTGTTCGCTGGGCTTTTCCGCCTTTACTGAATCATAACATCGGACAATAGGGCGTGGTACCCGACGATTAGAGTGCAACTGTGCATGAGGGCGCTCGGAGTACTCTAGAACATTCTGGAATGGTGGAATGAGAACTGAATTAAGGTGGGAATATATGAATGTGTGATATGGACTTTATTGTAAATACTGTAACTGTCAAATATAAACATATAATTTATAAAATAATTCAATAGAGGTCGATACAATGTTTATTGAGAGGGTTTTAGTAATTTGACTGCATTAATTTCCTAGAGGTGATTGTGAATTGTTTTAATTAAATTTAATTATTGCAAATAGCAAAAGATAGTAATTTTTGTGTGATATTAATTTGAGAGTATTTTCTTTGTAGTAGCTGTAAATAAATTAGAAAATTGTTATGAATGCTTTTATTTAATTAAGAACTCCATCCCTTAAATAACTTGGCTAAGCCGACTGATTTTGAGAAATTATTAAAAACATTTGCTAAAATATACTTATTTGAATGTTCAATAAATAATTTAGCTAGCGTGATATAATCAAAATTTAAACGTATTTCCATTATAGATTCTTCAGTAAACTGATTTTGTAAAATAACCTTTATGTAGCAAGGATATCATAATATTTACGTTAATTTTATTTAATGAAGGTAAGTAATAATGTTTACAAATATTTTTAATAACTGGTTTTCTTTTCAGCCATGGAAGTTATAAATGTTTAACTTAAAATTAATGTACAAAAAATTAATCATTAAATTTGTACTCATATTTCTACACATACAACAAAAGCCCTTCTTTAAGTTTTTCTTGCAAAATGTGTTTTACGAAGCATCTAGAATGAAAATAAGCGTACATTTAATTGATAAGAAATCCATAAATATATTTTTAAAAACGTAAATAAACTTAAGCAAATAGTTTTACTGTATGTCAAAATATATGCATTGTTCTTTCATACGAAAAATAAATCTAATTATTGTGAAAATTTTCGTTGTATGTACTAGTATAGTCCATTTACGGTTACTTCCAGTTTTTTTGAAGTCCTGCTGAAGTTCTACTTTCAGGATATTCCTCCACCTACTACAGAAAAAGCTTAACCAAGTCTAGAAAATTACACTAAAGGGACAGCGCACCGCCTTCGTGCTCACTCAGTGTAAAAATATTTTGCGTAAGACTTATTTCCTAGTATACACATTACCAAAACACGCCTATGATCTCCCTTTTTTAGTTCATATTGATTAAATATTAAATATTGTAGTTTATAAATAAAATATAATTTAAAATTAGGATTTAATAAAAAATATTCTTTTTATGTTAACAGGAGTTTAAAACGCGCGTGACACATGGTATGATTAGGAAACAAACCAAGCACGTCGTGCACGGGGTGATTTTTCAAAGAAGAGCGAGTGAAGATATTTGGGCGGCTCTTAACAGCGAGGTCTTGAAAGCCGAGGAGGGTGAAGCGAGGTGAGTGTGGAATAGAGCCGGAATGCAAGGGAGGGGGAAACGGAAGATACCCGAGAAAGCCCGCCGACCAGCGGCATCGTTCAGCGCGATTCCCACATGTTGAAGTGACCCGGCCGGGGATTGAACCCAGCTCGCTTTGGGTGGGAGGCGAGCAGGCTAACCGCTCAGCCACCGCGACCCATGATTTTTCAAAGTTTTGGCTTACAAAGTGTGTAGATACGGCGAACAGACTATATTCATTTTCTTGTGAATTCTGTGTAGTGACGTGGTGTGCTGTAACGGAAGGAAGCAACTCGCCTTCTAACTTGAGTGTAACTAGCTGAACAACTGGGGTGCCAGCGCGGAGGAAGCTAGAGGATAGATGAGGCCGGGGTGAAAGGGAACTTACAAGACAGGAAGCTGGCTGTGTGCACACCGAACCACGACAGTCTTCGCCCCACTACCGACTTGTAAAGCTCCGTCCAAGAAACTTGCGAACGAACGGCTTTTGGAGCAGAACCGGTGACTCCGGAAGTGACTAACAACTAAGAAATTCTGAGCTATTAATTAACGTTTCCCGCGAATATAACGAAACGACAGTAGCTAATAGTTTTGAATAATATTTTATGTTTTATATTTTCGATTTCGAAACTGTCCTTGTATTAAGTAATACGGATTTTATTACATAAATATACAGGACGTTTATAAATGGGATCTTCTAACTGGGATCGACAAACTTCGGCTTCAGGACGTGCATACAACCTATGATCTAAAGCGAATCCTAAGGGCAGTACACACATTTGAAATTGTGCCTGAAACACTAGTTTGTTACCACTACTGGAGATATAACACAGTGTGTCTGGATAATGTGTAAGATTAATTGTGAGATGAGGGTTAACAATCCATCTTTTAAATTCCAGGTCTGCTAAATATATATATATACACATGGGGATTAAGTCAAAATAAAGGTAGTAACCATGATTATTTTCATGAAATAATTTTATGACGCCGACAGACGTGTGTTTACAGATCTTTGTTCCGTTACACATTATATAGACACTCAGTTTTCCACCTTAAACATTTTCTCTAACATTTGCAGAACACGTTAAACACTTCTTTTCAGTGCAATTAATTTTACTAAAATCAGCATACGACTAAGAACGGAAGAAATATCTATTAAAAACAAATTTGTTTTCAAAGGGAAATGTTTGTTTATATAAACATTATTACGTGCTTTAATACAAAACTGAGTTTTTTCAGGTGTTTTACGATACTCATTTACAATTAAAAATGTGTTTTTATAGAACTGTTAACATTTATGTATCTTGGGGGAAATGTTTGAATGGGCTTCGTAATAGCATTTCATATCGCTGCTTTGAAGAATGAAATATTTATTGTCGGAAAAAGTTACAAGTCATACGCTATTAACGCTTTAAATAAGTTAAAAAATACTCTTAAAATAAACCGTTTGTGTTGGGGGTCTATGCGCTGCCTCAGTAAGCCCAGCTGTAGCCTTAGATAAATATAATTATCTTACGAAAACTTTTCAGTTATTTGCTCGCTCCATTAATCCAGTCAACTTTTTCAAAGTAATATTTTCTATGTTCAGCACCTCAAGTCTTGTTTACTTCCAATTCACGTATATAATACCTGCGCTCTGTCTTAAAGCAGCTATTGTTCTATTACGTTTTGTATTTATTTATTAGTGAGGGAATTAAGAGATTTGGGCGGCTCTCAACATCGATCTCTTGAGAGCAGAGAAGGGTGAAGCGAGATGAGTGTGGAATAGAGCCGGAATGTAAGGGCAGGGGAAACGGGAGATCCCCGAGAAAACCCACTGGCCAGCGGCATCGTCCGGCACGATTCCCACATGCGAGAATCCGGGAGGTGACCCCGCCGGGAATCGAACCCGGTTCGCCTTGGTGAGAGGCGAGTATTCATACTAGTACACCAAAGATTGCGCGGCTACAACCCAGAAGCCAAAAACATTCAGACAAGGGTCGTGAAAGCCTGCGGACGTTACTATCAGATTTTCACTATTACAGGAGAACTTTGACACCAACCTCTTAAAAATGTTTATTTTAACGGCCAAATTGACTGGCGTCCGCCTAGTTATGTCGGTAACGACTGATGGAAAGTAGTTCCATGTATTAAAATTGAATTAAAAAGGTTAGGTAAAAGTTTGTGCATACTGCTATGATTATTTTTTATTCATTGGAGAGTAATATTTAGAACCTTTTAAAAATATAAATTGCAGAGTTTAATTTGATCTACGTATAAATATAGTGACCAGTCCAATGATAATGTTAATTTTACATATTGTGGAAGAATACATTATGTGTATACAAGAAGATGTTAATCAGGGATTTCACAAGTGCTTAGTTTAACGTGAACAGCCTATGGCTATAAAGCAAGCGGTGTTTACAGACATGGAAATAAACATTGATAGGGGACAGAAAATTAAATTTTTTTTTTAAATAGCTAGGTTTTTGTATGCGAAATCAAAAAAATAATCCGAAAAGACAGGCTGGGAACTGCAGGAAGTGTTTTCACGGCGGAATGCAGCTCGGGTTGGCATGCAAGAAAAGGACGTGCAAGAGCGGTGTTAAGAGGTTTCCTACCCTCCCGCGTGCACCCCCGCCGACTATCTGGCACAAGCCGCCNCCCCTTTTTAGAGAACCCTTCATAGCCGTCAGCATCCCGCCCAGGGCTGATCCCGCATAAATCTCCTTAACGGACAACGTATCGGCCTTCGCTTCCAAACGTGGCATCTCTAAATATTACGCCTCCCGGGGAAGACTATCTATTTTCAAGCTTCTACCTTTTCAAACCCACTTTAATGTATGGTTTCAGGTGTAGCAAACAAAAAAACTATTTGATGCGTGCTGTACTTAAGTTGGCAAAATAATTGTTTTGTTGTCACAGCCAGCGAGCTGTAGGCTATATGTTCGNATTGTTTTGTTGTCACAGCCAGCGAGCTGTAGGCTATATGTTCGGCTGCAGTTATATGAACAAATTATGACCAAGATCAGTAAGACGGTTTGCGAATCATTTACCTACATGTGAGATCATTGGTCACTCAGCTTCGCACCGCGCAGTACAGATATAAAATTACCTATTCGTGCGTAACATATGCAAATGTGTACATTGGATCTGATTGGGTTAATAGGAGCAGGTCACCGAAACATTTATTATTTTATATAAGTTTTATATGCTCTTAGACTTATAGTTTTATTTACGAAACCTATATTTTGGTATAAAAACATTTTTGGCGTCATATGTTTTACGCTATTGCCTGTTGGTAAATAATTGATTTCGTAAAAAAAAGTTTGAGATAATATGTAGAAAATCGACAGTGATTTTAATTATATAGTTGTCATTTTTTGCTTCTCTTTAAAATCTTTACTATTGCGGTCATAAAAATGTGGTTAACTATAAAACATTCACTGTCACATGTTCTTCCCTCTTAATTGGAATATTGTGACATTTCTTAATTTCTGCAGCGTAAATGTTCCTCTAGTTTAGATAAACAACTTCGTAGAACATTTTATAATTTGCTCTGATTGGTTATCCCATGCACGTGCGTAAGGAAAGAAGGTCAACGATTTTCTTTGTTCACTACACCAGGAACTCTCACGAACACGGCATCTTATACGCATTTGTAAATCGATATGTTCGAGCACATGGAAGTCAATTCTCGTGCACACGACACATGTTCTGTGGTCGCTGTTACGCCATCAATTGTGAACCAAGGTAAAGGCCATCGCTTCCTGACGTTTGAAATGCGTAGCAGCGTATTACAAAAATGCTTTTTCCCCCCTTCGAATAAACTTAAAACGTGCACCCCTCCAAAAAAGGCTTAACTACGATAAGAAATTTAATTCCAGACGATGACGCAACGGCAATTTCAGGAAATTACGCACATTCGGAACATTATATCCATGCCATACAACACAGCTAAAAATGTCTTTTACATAATGATTTATCTCCAAAGATATGAACATAATACATGCGAAACAACGATAGAGACNTCGCTTCCTGACGTTTGAAATGCGTAGCAGCGTATTACAAAAATGCTTTTTCCCCCCTTCGAATAAACTTAAAACGCGCACCCCTCCAAAAAAGGTTTAACTACGATAAGAAATTTAATTCCAGACGATGACGCAACGGCAATTTCAGGAAATTACGCACATTCGGAACATTATATCCATGCCATACAACATAGCTAAAAATGTCTTTTACATAATGATTTATCTCCAAAGATATGAACATAATACATGCGAAACAACGATAGAGACNTAGCTAAAAATGTCTTTTACATAATGATTTATCTCCAAAGATATGAACATAATACATGCGAAACAACGATAGAGACACGCATTTCACCTAGCTTCCAATAAAATCATAGTGTCGAAGCTTGAAGACACGTTTAGGCAAGTCGTCGAGGGACAGAAAGCACGCCAGTTGAGTGCCTCGCACGTAGAGACGATTCCACATTACATACGCCAGCTGGCGTCGCCCGTAGCACCTCTACGATTTTTGCCTCACACACACAAACGTACCCCTCTCTAGGCGACCGCCTTAAGGGAACCGCATACCCCCATCATTTTCCCTTTTTTATTTTGACTGAGAAGAGAGGAAGCCATTAGGGTCACACTGGGACGCGCTAAAAGACCGCCATCGCCGCTACGCGCACGGCTCTGAACTGTCGTGCTGTGTTCTCGTAGTGCTGCGTCTACCTGTGGTACTTTCAGCGGTGACCCTATAAATTTATTCATGGAAAATCTGTAGCAAAGTTCAAAACAGGCTGCTATGGTAGTTTGGCTCGTGTCCAGGTTATATATTGCAAGGTTGAGCAATCTGAAGACGCCGTTTTAATTATATTGGAGGGCACTAAAATAATATTTACAGCATGCGTGGTAACATTAAAGTACCATTCCTTCCTCGTCTGCGATATAATGTATTTTCGTAGGCAAACATACTAGGGCACGTGAAAAATAAACAGGTTTCCAACCACTTTGCAGAGCAGTTCAAGCGCCAGGCAGCAAGTGGAGCATTCTTGGCGAAGCAGAGTAGTAGTTTGAGGCCGGCAGCTCAGAGGAGACGACACAGGTTCGCAAGCGCCAGGCAGCGAGTGGAGCATCTGGGGCGATGAAGAGTAGTTGTGTGATGCCGGCAGCTCAGAGGAGACGACACAGGTTCGCAAGCGCCAGGCAGCGAGTGGAGCATACGTGGCGATGCAGAGTAGTAGTTTGAGGCCGGCAGCTCAGAGGAGACGACACAGGTTCGCAAGCGCCAGGCAGCGAGTGGAGCATACGTGGCGATGCAGAGTAGTAGTTTGAGGCCGGCAGCTCAGAGGAGACGACACAGGTTCGCAAGCGCCAGGCAGCGAGTGGAGCATACGTGGCGATGCAGAGTAGTAGTTTGAGGCCGGCAGCTCAGAGGAGACGACACAGGTTCGCAAGCGCCAGGCAGCGAGTGGAGCATACGTGGCGATGCAGAGTAGTAGTTTGAGGCCGGCAGCTCAGAGGAGACGACACAGGTTCGCAAGCGCCAGGCAGCGAGTGGAGCATACGTGGCGATGCAGAGTAGTAGTTTGAGGCCGGCAGCTCAGAGGAGACGACACAGGTTCGCAAGCGCCAGGCAGCGAGTGGAGCATACGTGGCGATGCAGAGTAGTAGTTTGAGGCCGGCAGCTCAGAGGAGACGACACAGGTTCGCAAGCGCCAGGCAGCGAGTGGAGCATACGTGGCGATGCAGAGTAGTAGTTTGAGGCCGGCAGCTCAGAGGAGACGACACAGGTTCGCAAGCGCCAGGCAGCGAGTGGAGCATACGTGGCGATGCAGAGTAGTAGTTTGAGGCCGGCAGCTCAGAGGAGACGACACAGGTTCGCAAGCGCCAGGCAGCGAGTGGAGCATACGTGGCGATGCAGAGTAGTAGTTTGAGGCCGGCAGCTCAGAGGAGACGACACAGGTTCGCAAGCGCCAGGCAGCGAGTGGAGCATACGTGGCGATGCAGAGTAGTAGTTTGAGGCCGGCAGCTCAGAGGAGACGACACAGGTTCGCAAGCGCCAGGCAGCGAGTGGAGCATACGTGGCGATGCAGAGTAGTAGTTTGAGGCCGGCAGCTCAGAGGAGACGACACAGGTTCGCAAGCGCCAGGCAGCGAGTGGAGCATACGTGGCGATGCAGAGTAGTAGTTTGAGGCCGGCAGCTCAGAGGAGACGACACAGGTTCGCAAGCGCCAGGCAGCGAGTGGAGCATACGTGGCGATGCAGAGTAGTAGTTTGAGGCCGGCAGCTCAGAGGAGACGACACAGGTTCGCAAGCGCCAGGCAGCGAGTGGAGCATACGTGGCGATGCAGAGTAGTAGTTTGAGGCCGGCAGCTCAGAGGAGACGACACAGGTTCGCAAGCGCCAGGCAGCGAGTGGAGCATACGTGGCGATGCAGAGTAGTAGTTTGAGGCCGGCAGCTCAGAGGAGACGACACAGGTTCGCAAGCGCCAGGCAGCGAGTGGAGCATACGTGGCGATGCAGAGTAGTAGTTTGAGGCCGGCAGCTCAGAGGAGACGACACAGGTTCGCAAGCGCCAGGCAGCGAGTGGAGCATACGTGGCGATGCAGAGTAGTAGTTTGAGGCCGGCAGCTCAGAGGAGACGACACAGGTTCGCAAGCGCCAGGCAGCGAGTGGAGCATACGTGGCGATGCAGAGTAGTAGTTTGAGGCCGGCAGCTCAGAGGAGACGACACAGGTTCGCAAGCGCCAGGCAGCGAGTGGAGCATCCGTGGCGATGCAGAGTAGTAGTTTGAGGCCGGCAGCTCAGAGGAGACGACACAGGTTCGCAAGCGCCAGGCAGCGAGTGGAGTATCCATGGCGATGCAGAGTAGTAGTTTGAGGTCGGCAGCTCACAGGAGACGACACAGGTTCGCAAGCTGCCGGTATGCGATGTCGTTAGCGACGACTGCTGGTGTCCTGGTTAGGAGAGGGCGTGGCGGAGGGGTTCCTGTTCGCGACAACCAGTATGAGAGTACCGCGCTATAGCTGCGTTGTGGCGGAAGCCGCACATCCGGTTTTTGCCCTTCTTCCGGCTGTGCGCCCTTCTTGCTGCGCCCTTCTTGCAGTGTCCCCTTCATCCCACCTTTTTAACGAGTTAGNCTGCCGGTATGCGATGTCGTTAGCGACGACTGCTGGTGTCCCGGCTAGGAGACGGCGTGGCGGAGGGGTTCCTGTTCGCGACAACCAGTATGAGAGTACCGCGCTATAGCTGCGTTGTGGCGGAAGCCGCACATCCGGTTTTTGCCCTTCTTCCGGCTGTGCGCCCTTCTTGCTGCGCCCTTCTTGCAGTGTCCCCTTCATCCCACCTTTTTAACGAGTTAGCTCTCTCACTCCCACCCCTTCTCCCATTTTAGCACCACCTTCTGGTATCATTATCACCACAACCACCCTCCCTGCTGTTGCTAAAGCGATGTTCCGAGCTTTCTTCAACAGCTCTGGACCAACCGCTCCTGCGGTCTTTCGAACAGCACGCAAGATTTCTTTTCTCCAATAATCAAGCTTCTTAAGGGTGTCGGACTCCAAAAAATTAATAATTTTATATTTATAGCGAACATTGTTCGATTCATAATATTTGTAGGCAATTACTGTTTCCTCTAATAATGATATGTTATATTTTATAATTTTTTTTATATAATTTGATGTATCATACAAAGTTTTTTTGTTTTGTTGCAGCCGCAAAAATCAAATACAAATTAAGTTTAAGTAAAGACGAAAAATTTCAATCATAAACTAATGCATTGGGCTACTTCTTGCCATATATATGTAACGAAATAAAAGTTTATACGTTATAACATTTGCAAAAATATCTTTATATTTATCATTTATTTTTCATTTGCATGGCTTGTTACTTGGTGATTACATATGTGACACGCAGTATCCCATGGGCTTAGTCGTCTTTGTACATTTTTTCAATTGTACAATTTAGTTAGTATTTTTTATTATGGCTACATACTGACGTGTCTACATATGCCAACCCTGTTACCTCCGCTGAAAAGCTACGTCTGCAAATTTGGCAAAATCAATATGTTGATTACAAATACGAGTTCCTAGTTCAGTCATTATGCCTGTTCTTATCTATAAGGTCAAAAGCTGATGGGTATAGAGGTCCTTTCAGAAT
This sequence comes from Clitarchus hookeri, assembly GCA_002778355.1. Classification (NCBI taxonomy): domain Eukaryota; kingdom Metazoa; phylum Arthropoda; class Insecta; order Phasmatodea; family Phasmatidae; genus Clitarchus; species Clitarchus hookeri. The sequence continues at coordinate 163,978 of NQII01005001.1, read as the reverse complement.
TTTGTTTTTTAAAAATACAAACAAGCCAGAGAAACTAACAATTCAATATAGCGGTGGAAGATGTGTGTCTGAAGAGATTAAGCCTGACTATGTGTAAAAAAATGTATTTTACTTCGAGATAACGGCGCAGTTTCAAGTCTATCACAACGTCTCGCAAGAGAATGTAAACGTCTAGACGAAAGTACGGTCCTGGGTCGTCCTTCGTAGAAGCGAGTGCTGAAAGTGAAGTCAAGTTAGCTGCAGTTTTCGTCTGGCACGAAACTCGCACGGCTTCAACACGACTGCCAACGTGACAGCAACTTCAGAAGACGATACATAGCGACAGCTCATTTCGTAGGAGAGNTTTAGACGAAAGTACGGTCCTGGGTCGTCCTTCGTAGAAGCGAGTGCTGAAAGTGAAGTCAAGTTAGCTGCAGTTTTCGTCTGGCGCGAAACTCGCACGGCTTCAACACGACTGCCAACGTGACAGCAACTTCAGAAGACGATACATAGCGACAGCTCATTTCGTAGGAGAGGATTTATTCCTACAGTGGAAGTTCTGTCACCGCACGAGTTAGAGTTTGGAACAGTTCCTAAGGCTCCCGCCTTCCTGCAGCTTGAACTGCGTTGCTGTCTGCTTGAAATACGCGTCTCCCCACAAACTTATTAAACGTGCGTCCAATATGCTGATCAACAACAGGAACACATCCTTTACACGAGAGCTTTTGGGTGCTTTCAAAATGTCACGCACGTTAGAAACACCATTTCAGAGTCCTGCAGAACAACTAAATACTACTTTTTCTAAGTGCTGTATTTCAAAATATGCGCGCCAGATACATACAAACCACGCAAGGACCCCGCACACCAGTTCAGAGCCTTATGCTTAGTGTCGATGGCACACTTGACGCGTGTAACGGTATCGCCCTTATCGCTTTCGCGCTTCTCGCTCTCAAATGCGCAAAAAAAGATCCAGATAGGTGGGTGCCTTAATACACTGACAACTGATCGACCCCTCATTAAAGGCGAGAATTATTCGCCATCTTGGATATAAGAATATTCCTCCATAAATCAATCTTCATATCCAATGTTTAAAAACCAAGCTGGTCAGGGTATACTCAACATGTTAACAGTTATTTCGAAATCAAACTTATTTTTCTCCCGTTAATTGTTTCGCATCTATAACCGAAAGGTTTCCACATTATTTGATATATTTATCCCGCACGAGAAATTATTTATGTAACTGAAGTCGTACAAATTTTAAAAATTCTGTTGAGTAGACCATTATGATTTAACAACATTTTTATTTGCACAGATGTGCTGCCAACCCCTTAATTTTCATGGATGGAGGTTGATGTTGGATTCCATATTTATATGCTTCGTACTTCGTCGTTTAATAATGCAGTATCCGGAAACTCAGATATTTATCGTTCATTCTGCTTTTGTTACTAGTAAAAACATCTGCTTCAACTACACACTCAAGGGCGGTTTTCACCCCTTAGGAATAGACTTAGGCTATTTGTCGTGAATTTGTTTTCGACCTATTTTTTGATGAAAAATCACCCGCGGAGGGTTGTCGGCAGAGTTCAATTCCAAACTGTACATTTTGACTATAAAATACAATATACGAAAAATTTGTGTGCCTTGCATAATTAAATTAATTATAATACAATATAATGAGTAGAGTACGTACCAATAGTATAGTCTATTCGCGGTTCCTTAACGCTTTTTGAATAAAGCCTTTGAAATAAATACTCCACGTATTACGTGTTTGGTAGTATCTTAAATATGTAATATAACCGAAGCTTTTTATATTTGTGCTAACATAAAAGTACCTTATTTATGGTTAAATGTAACTTTAGCTTCTATGTTATCTATAAATTATAATATTTAATTTATAAATAATATGACTTGTCCACTAAAATGACTCGTTCAATATCTATGTACTATTGTGTATGTAAAATATATCAAAAGTATGCAATAAAACCAACAAACGAATAAAGATAATGAGAAAATACGTGTGTTGGTAATTCTTGGTAAGAAATAGTTCTTATGCAAAATATGATTACACTGAGTGCGCACGAATGAGGTGCGTTGGCGCTCTGTTGTAATTTTATAAGCTTTGCTTGTATGAGACGGAGGAATATTTCTGGAATTAGAACTTAAGCTGGGCTTCAGAAAAGTTGGAAGTAACCGCGAATGGAGTATACATGGAGTATAGAGTATTAAGGTAGCTTATAGCATGCTTCTTCCACTAATATTTAGTTCTGATTGGCAAAACGATTCCACCGAAGGTGAATCACCCACCCAATAAATATGAAGCATGACGTCCTGAGTGTTGGCTGTCGAAAGATACCAGTCCACTTGTTGTTTAAAAAGTTTTATTTATTCATTTTTGGTCAGTTTCTGTGTTAAAATACTTCTGTCTGCAACGTACGAATAACGTGATTAGGCCGAATGAAATGTTAATTTTACACATTGTGAAAGAATACAGAATGTGCCTACAAGTGGATATCAAGCAGGACTTTTAAAAGTACTCACTTCACCCTGAATAGTCTATAGGTAGGTTAGTAGGGATTATTATATTTGCAGAGAGATGTGTAGCATTATGTCCATACTATGTATACGTTAAAAGCATCCAATAATATTTATGCAGTACCCTAGATATATTTTATATTGTACGTACATACTTAATTATATACATAAAAGCTTACATACATACATATAAACTTTGACTTCTAGAAATAAAGATGAAGTTAAATTATTCTGGAATGCCTATAGTTTGCAATAAGCTGTATAGTAATTATGTTCGTCCACCTAAAACTATAGCTTTTATAACTACCCGTTTACGTACACAGTTAAAAAATCCCATATGTGTACGGACATTTTTTTCGGAAGAACATAATTAGGGTACAGAAACACGATCAGCTATTAAAAAAAAAAAGGAATCGAACTCCTTACACACAAAATACGGAACAACGAAAAATGTCGGGGGGTACACTCAGCGTACCTAGTCTCTGTAACAGGAACATTGCCGTATCTGCGGCAATTATAGTACTCAAACCAGAACAATAGTAGAGACCTCCTGCAACAGTCACCATCAGGCCAAGTATTACGAGAAAGTGAACGTTTGTGATTCACTTCCCGAAAATGACATAATTATAGCTGATTTCATGTTCCGAACACGGTAGGCGAGTGGTGAAGTCATAGTGTAAACATTTTATAAACTTTGTAAATTTTATTTTTGTACACAGCAAAACATACGCTTGAAGAAAATTGAACAATTTTTTCCATAATCTGTCTTAAAAAAACGGATGCACGGGAAAAGTGACGTTGCAAGTTCATTCCGAGTTTCCGTGAAGTGGATGGCAGTTCTGTAAAGTGCACAGAGAGTCCGTTAGTGAAAAATCCAACCGTTAGTAATTTTATGACGTTATCATGATAATTTTTTTCCCACTTATTTTCCTTAATTTCACAAGTGATTTTTTTTTTTAATAACGACTAAGCAGAAGCAGTGATAACTTGCTACGTGTCAATTTGCGAGACACGTTATTAACAAACTGTTCAATAAATATTCTGAACGTAATCTACTTACGAACAGCATTTAAAAGTTTTTCATGTGAGAACACTTGTCTCCACTTGTTATTTCTGTCTCTAATGTGTATCTTCCACCGTGAAAAAGGGCTTAAACGTAGGCTCCGGAATCATTTTTAAAAATGAAATTTCCGGTACAGGTTACTTAACGTAGCACAGGGTGCATGAGGCATACCTTTGTCTTTAGTATTGCACCATATTATTTCACCGCTGAAAATCCTATGAGGTGAGTCGACGTGTATTCTGCTGTAGGAAAGGGAGAACACGGCAACCGAAGCTCGGCAAGATTAAATGAATCCCAAAGCAAATAAAGCTCTCGCAGTTTTTCTCATTTGAACCTCTTCCAAAGGCTGTGAACGAGGGAAAGAGAGAAGAACAAACGGTGTCTGAGAGTTTACGGACATGTATACGTACGTTGGTGTGGGGTCGTATCTCTACCAGTAGGTACGCAATACTACGGTCAGTTAGCAAATAAGACAGAGAACTGCGAGTAATGTAGAGCTTGATGTTGTTCCCTTTCAACCTTCTTTTTTACACTCGCCATTTGATGTAGCAAAGGTTTGTTGTTAGCGGTGCCATATGGAAACACGGAATGTTTGTTACGTTCCTCCACCAGAAACAATTAGCAGGCGAGGCAGTACAATATCTTGCTTACCCTAGAGAATGGCGGTGTGTGGTTTGCGCGTGAATGTGACTACGTAGCGAAGTTGTGAGAGTATGAGCAGCTCAGCGGCTGGCAAAGAGACTGAACTAGCGAATACTAGACTACTATTCGCAGTATCTTAACGCTTTGTGAATCAATATTTGGAAATCACCCCATATGTGAAGTGTCTGGTTGTTTCCTAAATATGCCATGTGTCTCAAGCGTTTCATACTTCTGTTGCCTTAAAAAAGTATTTTAATTGTGGTTAAATTGAGCTGCTATGTTTTTGTTGACTATAAACCATAATATTTCATTTTTTATTTATTTATACGAATAAAACCAGAGAGAAAATTGCTAGTTCGAATTAATTCTCACCCAAAATATTATAAAACTGGGTGCGTACAAATGTTCTTATTTAACGCAGTACACTTTATTTTCCTACACATCGGATCATCAGGATTATGACTTAACGCCTATGAAAAGTGTCATAGTAAGCTAATTCCTAAATCAATAACCAGTGAAAGAAGTTATACTACGTAATATATTTTGGGGTTTTAAATTTATTGATGAGAGTTTTGAATGCTGGTAAAACATCATATACAGGAATAGTTCATAACGTCGAGAGTTTTAGACTTAAAAATCGTCAAACTTTTGCGAGAAATCAGGAATATGAACAAAAAATGTGAGTGAATATGGTTAAAAATTATGATTTTTTCAAACTTATTTTTGGGTAGATCTTTGCACAATAATCTACTATATAAAAATAAGTCGGGTTTTCCTTCCTGACGCTATAACTCCAGAACGCACGAACCGATTTCCACGGTTTTGCATTCGTTGGAAAGGTCTCGGGCTCCGTGAGGTTTATAGCAAAGAAAAT
>NQII01005001.1:92666-154504 GCA_002778355.1 Clitarchus hookeri | reverse complement strand
TGGTTTACCAAAGAGCACTTCAATGAAACGTATTTACTTTGGATTCACTTTCATTTACTTAGAGAAGTTCAATTCATTACTGTTGTGAAATGAAATAAAATTTTTCCTTTTCAAATATAAAAAAAATGTTTCTTCATGTTTTAATCACCAAACAAAATGTTGCATAAAACGAAGCCATCTGGTGGCGAAACGGAGTTCGCCGGGTTTGCTAGTATTTTATAAATTTTAAAACAATTATTTTGGGACATGTTCTGATTTTGTGGTTTTCATAAGTAGTTTTTTTCAAACCAGTCAGTAATTTTTTATTTGGAACCTATACATCGAGTAAATTACTGTCGTATGTGATAGTTTCGCTTCTTAAAATATGTAGTAAATAAAATAAACCCCATTGTAATATATTAAGTACTTCAAATTATGTTCTTGATTTTATGTCTCGAAGAATTCGCGAAGAGCAAAACCTTTCCATGTCCCTAGATAAGCTAAGGTTTGGAAATGTTCATATTAAGGAATGGGGACGGGTCGGGTCGAACTCACGACCTACGGGAGCGAGTCCTGGGAAAAGAAAGCACAAGAAAACCGAGCATTCAGATGCAATTGTATGACGTAAAAAAATTGGAATCCAAAAACCGATAACCTCTAATTCACACCGTAGTATAGGAACCAAGGACCTCATGAATATATCTTCGAGAACAGAACAGAGACGACAGGCATCGCTAACTGGTCCTCCTTCATTATTGTTGGCATCTCCAGGTATTACCTGCCGAGGAACAGACTTTCTCACCTATTGTACAGATTGATTAATTTCGTGTCGTTAACACGTGGAAAATTAATCACTTCTTCACGAAGTATCCACAAGATTAAAAATTGTTTTTCAATAATTATTAGGTGCCTTACACCTTGCCACTTTGTGAAATATCGCAAGTTCCCTATTTGGCTCTTAACCATTTATACAGAGTCATTCTAAAATCATGGGAGAAACATTGAGGCGTGGTAGAGCTCACTAAAACAAACAATTATTGTATAGGAATATGTGGGCGGGAGTGACGCGTTGATGCACAAACACAAAAATAACACATGGAATGCAACACAGTGTTTATTTACAACGTCGCCGTTAAATACCTTTTTACAGCAATGTTTATAATTATTGCTCAAAATTGCCACCACCGACAGTAATTCAAGCTTGGTAGCGTCGGTGGAGTGATGCTGATGCTGATGCAGCAGGTCACTGGCGCACCGTTTGACTGCCCTCAACTATCGCCACCATTGTCAGCCAATCACGCCATATGTAGAGGTCGCCAAGCATGCGTGACTGTTGGTGGATGCATTTCCAGCAACTGTTTTAATATTTTCTTTACGGAATCACTCGTTACGTATGCTGCTAATGAACATGTTATGTTTCCGTTAATGTGTTATGTTTTTGTGTTTTTGCCTCAACGCGTCACTTCCACCCATATATTCCTCTACAATAATTGTTTGTTTTAGTGAGCTCTACCACCCCTCAATGTTTGTCCCATGATTTTAGAATCACTCTGTATATTTTGCATTTTGTAAAAGTCATACTGCACTAATGTTCTCCCTTCTTCTTTCTAAATGACAAGAATTGGTTTGGCTATCCTGCATTACACACTTAAGAAATACCAGCATGGCCTGCGGTAAGTCTCGAAACTACAACTATGGTTAACAAGTCCGTGCAAAAAAAAAAAAAAAAAATTTTTACGCCGTTCATGACAAAAAATTTAATTGTTATCAATGAATATCGCAACTGCTGGGAGTGAAAAATTATAGGTGTTAATATTGCAGGAAAGTACTGATTCAACCAAAAATGTTTGTACAAGAGGAGGAAGGGAAATCCGGATATTGTTTCTTTATAATTTACTCTTAATGGGTATACCCAGACGAACAGTTTGCACTCTTTTTCTAAGATTTCAAACAATGCATGGATCCTGTTGTAAACGTTTGAGTATTCTACCAATGGGGTTAATTTACGGACCATTATGCCGTCATTTTCCATGCAATAGTGTCATGTACCGAGATGAGTTCTTTGACGTCACATGAGACAATGTTGTTAGTTTATTCTTAATGGGTGTTCCATTCTCCTATAATATATTATTAAATTTTTTTTAATACATACGCAAGTTAACCAAGGACATACATAGACCTATTTCATGAGGAACGTATTAAGTGATAAGTTTCATGGCACACTTTTTATGCACTCAGAAGTATTTAATTATAATGATTTTTTTCTTGTTGGTAAGTTAGGTTAATGTCCTGAATGAAGTAAGGCAGGAGAGAGAAGTCATTTATATGTAATGGAAAAACTTACTGAGTAACAGGAAAATTAGTTGAATACTTTTCCAAAGAATAAATATTGTCGTGTATAATAAATATGATTCAAAAGATTCTCTGTGAATTATTATTCACAATTTCATGTTTCAATTATACGAGCGCGTATTATAAGTAAGGTCCATTCCGAAATAAGAAGAAAAATGTATAATTTATTATGACCAAAAATATACACATATTTGCTTTATTTTTTTTTTTTACATAGCCTACTAGCCATTAACTTTTACACACTTTTGGTAGCGTTTCACTTATTTCCTTATCCCACTGTCAAAATAAGTCTGCCGCCTGTGTCCTGAAACATTGAGTCACACATTTCTTGAGTTCATCATCATAAATATACAGCGTTGCGATGCAAACATTTTTTTAAAATGCATAAAGAGATGCTAGTCACATGGCGCCAGATGGGGGTATAACGGAGATGGTCAAAAACTTCCCAGAGACATTTCCGCAACATTTCAACAGTTCGACCTGCTGTGTGTAATCGAGTATTATCGTGCGTAACATTTGGCCTATAAATTTCACAAATTTTCCTGTGTATCTCAGCTGCACTATTGTGTTTGGTTAACAGAACAGGATCACAGCACGACCTTGGCAATTGGCAGGATTATTTATCGTCGTGCTCATTTAAAATTTCTTACACGTGACATCCAACGCTAATCTCACTGCAACTAACGAGGCGACAGCTACCATACTGAATCGAACAATAGAAAAGCAGATTCAATATCTTGATTCTCAGCATCGATTAATGGCAATTTCTAAACTGACCTTACTTTAAAAACAAGTCTCGTATTTTTGTTCGTTTTTGTCTTGTGATTTCGGCGTGTGTTGGACTGCAGAGCTCTTCTCCTTGCTCAATATGGCTACCACGGCTTGTCACCCTGGGCGACTGTTAAGGCGCCGCAGGACAGGTCCATACAGGGAAGTGAAGTGGCGTGGCAGTTCCTTTGGTGTGAGCGAGCCCATCCGCGAGGCCATGTAACATTACTTGAGTCTGAATGGTTACTGTATGTTGCGAAAGGCTACCCAAAGCCCATTGTGCAATTGCACGAAAACGTGTAGGTTGTTCACCGTAAAGTGAACACTTTTGAAAGCGCTGCTTAAGACCTACTTCCCTCATCACTTTGTATCACTCTACGTGTAAAATTTACATGGCCGTAGCCCTAATGACTTTATTCATGCGGCCGTCAATTGAAAACGTGGAATTGTTATTATCGTAAATCAGTTACGTATATGCCAATTCATACTTTAATTTTTATAAAGCAAAAATACCAACTGGACTTGCAAAAATTTAAACAATACTCAAGAAAAACAACGTCATAAGATGTAACTGCTTGACTAATTTAGTTGTCAACTTAACTAGAAGCCTCCATGCAAGTGTGTACGGTAGCATCTATTCCGTTAACGAAGTGTTTTTTTTTTCAACAATTAATTTATAAAGTATTAACTTAACCGTGAACAGCTTATAACAACACAGACGCGGTTCACGGAAACGAACGTGGATCTTATATAGGTGAATATGGATGGGTTGGATCTACAACACACCGCTGACAGTGATGCACGCGTCACGTTATTTGGCTACAGTTTCAGAACCATCAATCGCACAGAGAAAATATGTATACTTTTTAAGAGGGCGTAGAATGGATAACAATTTTTGTCCTGAGCTTTGTTTTCATAATGTTAATTTTAAAGCAGCTAGAGTAAATAGTTTTACATTAATTAAAATAAATTCAATTTATTTGTAATTATTTGCTTTGTAGAGATATGCTGTATCATGACTTTTTATATGAGCTGCACAGCGTTATGTTACTATCCGTTGTGTAACAATATGAGATAAAGTAAAATAGTGCAAATTTTAAGCCCCAGAAATTTTAAGGACCTAAACATTTTGGACACCAACACGAGAAAGTCCGAGTAGTTTTATTTGTTGTTCACCAAGGCTATTTGTGTCACTCGGCCAAAATTAAGCTCTACATTATTTTTTATGGGTTTAGGCCATATGTGATCTAACTTGACTGGGATAATAGCAAATAAATAAATATTCTTTGAGGAGTTGCTTTTGTTCACAGTAACAAAAATTACTACATACGAAAGGTCACAGTTTAGTGATATTTAACTTTTTCTGTCGTAAATTGTTGTTTTCAGGATGCAACTGTTGTCCCGAAGCAAACATTCATACAAACCAAACTATTCTGCACTTCCGAAACTACAGCTGAGTAAATATTGTGCAGTTACGAAACTGCAGCTGAGTAAATATTGTGCAGTTACGAAACTGCAGCTGAGTAAATATTCTGCAGTTATGAAACTGCAGTTGAGTAAATATTCTGCAGTTACGAAACTATAACTGAGTAAATGTACTGTCTTCCTGCAGTCGTTTAATGTAATTCTGAAGTGCAGTGCCTCTCAAAATCACTAACCTCAATTCTTCCCAAGAGCAGACATTATAATTTGGCCCGTATTAATATGTCACATAACTTACCTGACAAAGCAATCTGAGCACAATTAGACAACATATACACGCACATGATTTATGTTTGATGTGGATACTGGACCTTCACAATCAAATGGGTCTTCACCCCTGTAGCAACTATAACATTTAGGGATTAATTTAACGGGGCTAAGGCCTCGCCATCTCGTATTTTCATTATTTTTGCCACAATTCCACTTAAGAATATTCAATGAAATTTTTCGCACGATATTGCATTAATAATAGTTTCTAAATATTTATGAAACTATTACAACTCTACCGCGTTTAATAATTTTCACTAGTGACTGCCAGCAAGAAATAGGTAATTTTTCATGCGAGCGGTAACAGAAGTGATTCCGACAACAGTCGTCTAGCAACACATGTTCGAGGACATTTGCAAAGCAATTCCCTGTACCTTGTCGACGCTCAAAGTAAAATATAACATCTGTGTTGCAAGTTATGGTGAAAATTCCATAAACCCCAGATGGCAGGGACTGATCCTTCTTAAAGGTAGTTTTCACAAAAATAGCCCAAATTTTCCCATAGAATTTTATTCAAACATTATAAAAAATTATTTTAAGTGTTCTTGTGTAAATTGTGGTACTCATAAGGTTTTAGTAAAATATTTTTATGTTAATTTATATTAAATGGAAATCGGCAATTCTCATGTTGGATAATGGTCACCGCTGCTGGATAACAAGTATTGTGCTCAGTTTTAAGTGCATTTTTACAGTGGATATTTTGAGTTTAGTATTTGTTTTATAACTTAGGAAGGTCAAGAAACCAACTTAATAATAGTTTCAATAATGGTAAGCTTCCTGCGGCTGGTACAATGGTGCGACTAAGAAGTGTCTCTAAAGTTCGGTTGCATTTCGGTAACTCCGCGCAATTCAATCTTCCGCGTGACAAAAGTTCACACTGAGGTCGCCGTAGTTCCGTTTCCAGAAGTAGCAGTGATTGCACCAGAATGTGGCGTGAAGTCACGCGCTCTCGTCCGTGCTTCATTGGTCATTTTAAGAAACTACTTTTAACACTCTCGACACTGGGTGAAATTATGCACTGGAATAATCACTTCCAACTAGTTCGATGCGAAACATCTGGATGTGCGTGTGCAAGCGAGAACACTTCATCGTCTTTTGCACTTCACTTATGCCACGTTTTCATTCTTTTGTCCTCTTAGAAATCACCAGCTGTACTGGTGAATGTCTGTTAATGGCTCGTCGTGTCGAGAAGTGGTGACAGACTTCGCGGGCACGTATAACACTAACAGGATTGGTGGTTAGTGTTTATGAGTTTATCATGCTCACTATCTTACTTTATAGTTGAGCGGTTATATTAGTCAGAAATATATATTAAGAAGTACAGATATTTTATTTTATGCTCGTTGCTTACCAAGCTAAATAACGAAATTTAGTATGTATATGCACGGAATTTTAAAACTCAGGCATTATAACATAATTAATAACTGCCTGTATGGTATTCAGACACCACGTTCAAAGTGTTAATGAATGCCCGCAGTTTTATTGTTTCTGATTCCAAAAATACGAACAGTGAAAAAATAAAAATAAATTTAGGTTATTTGGCATACGTTTTATATTTTTTTTATAAAAGGTTTTGTTAACATGCACAAAGTTCCTTGAACATTTGCCTATAAATTGCAGTAGCATCGGAGGCACGCATGTTCTCATTCCAGTAATTCTCATTTCGGTAATGATATTGCTATAACATTACCGAAATGAGAGTTCAATTACATAAATATGAATAATTTGGCTGTAGGTAAACAGTTACAGTACCCGTTCACGGTATTTCATTTGCACATAGCTGTTAGTCCAAGTTTATGATCATGAAATATGTGTCTTTGGGTTAAGTTTCAGTAAAGGCAATTCTCATTGAGGCAATGGAAATTCTCATTCATTTGATGGCAATTCTCATTATTCATGTAATGGCAATTCTAAATCAGGTAATGACAACTCTAACTCGGGTAATGCCAATTCTAATTCAGGTAATACCAATTTTAATTGACGTAATTAGGTGTGATGCAATTAAAATACTATATTCAGGTATGATAGCAAATATAATATGACTGTAATGCCACGTAACTTGGGGGATATATATTATAGAATATAGAAAGACCCACGGTTCATTCGCAGAGCTGTTTACTGGTGTGAATTCAGACATTTTTACGTTTATTTTTAAAGTGGTGTAATATCGTATGGCATTCGAAAAACCGATGGTACGTGAAACAAATTACAACTATAAGCATGGTTATGATTGTAACAAAATAATCATTCCAATAAAATATAATGTGGCATTACAAGAATTACAATCAAATGTTAGTGATTTCATTTGCTGTGGAAAATATTAACAACCAGGATATATACTAAGACGTACACCTTAAGGAACACGTAACCTTAACTTAAAATATTTTTTTTTTAAACATCAGGAAACTTAAATGGGCAATTTCGTGAAACAAACACCTTTAAAGTGCCTTCTGTTTGTATCCTGAAACAGGTTGAGTGTTATGTAATATCGGAACAGAAGTGAAACTAAAAGTCCTACAACAAACAAAAGTCGAGTACATACACTGCAAGTCGACGACACGTGGAGAAGTCGTAAAGCGGTCGGCACGTCATTGACCACTACTCTCACAAGAACCCATCCTCCCTCCAACAAGTTTCTCACGTACATGATCGTTATTTCGGAGACGGTTGACTGCAGCCATCCACCTCTTCATCTCTTTCCCTCCGCAGGTATTCATTACGGGGTGCGCGCCAGCTTAGCCTCCCCTCGAGGGACAAGGGTGTGATGCTGCGTTGGTAGGGGGTAGAGGGGAAATATTCACACCTCCTTCCGCCACGTCTCTCATGCCGCAAGTGTAACGAAGTCATTTACCTCGGCGAGACGGCGTGCTCTTGACGTCGGACACAGCTCCTCTCTCTCTCTCTCTCTCTCTCTCTCTCTCTCTCTCTCTCTCTCTATGGAAGGGCGCACTCGAGGGAATTAACACCCACGTGACCGCATTTCCTTTCATCTCTTTCGACTCTGGACGCACCTCGATAAACAAGAGCCAGAATATGAGATGAAACTCTTCAAGGATGCCTCTTGTGGCTGGAGAGAAGGAAAAGCGGGTCACTGCAATCTCCCCATAGACAAGAAATTTGTTATCATAATGGCCCTACTCATTATTTCACATCTACGAAATGAGAGTTGCTGAATCCAGATTTTATTTTTCAACTTACATGACTTCTTTACGGAAGTTATTTCCACGTAGGGAACATGCCGACTTACACTGAGAGAAAAGTTTGTTTGAGCAGAATATTTTTTTGTTTGTGTACGGGACAAAGAAATGCATATAGATGTTTGAACTAAATAATTTGCTGATAGCCAAATTTTATTGGTGGAAAGTCTATAGAAAAGATTAATGCAGTACCCTTGATTAGTTTTATATGTTTTATTTGATTTAACAACGTATTTATTGACAGACAGCATTAGTACAAATGAAAACAATTAACAAGATACATTAAATTTTGCATGCCAGCGTAATAAGACGCTCTTCTGCAAGCCGGGGCCTGACAAGGAACACAAACTGTATACTGAAACAAAATAAGGGCGAGTGACAAAAGAAAAAGGGGGAAACTACCCAAAACCACCAGACACGAAAAACGGCCCAATAAAAAAAAAAGAAAGTAGGCAAGGAAAAGCAAAAGGAACACCGTTACAAGGAACACTGAGCAGAAGAAACGGGAAGCTACGGGGAAAACCCTTCAAACGAAAAGGAAAGTGAAGCTAATATGGAGGAAAAGGCCCCACACAAGGAAGAAAACGGAAAAGTTCACAAGAAAGAGAGAACAAAAAAGGGGCGTAATTGTATGTGTGCTCTACGGGTACGTGGTCCCGCACAACCATAGGTGTTTTAATTGTATGNACGTGGTCCCGCACAACCATAGGTGTTTTAATTGTATGCATGGAAAAAAACAGCACACTAACTAGTGTATCTGACGCGTATATTTTGAGACACAGCGCTTTGAAAAAAAAAACCATTTTAGTAATTTTTGGAGTTCTCTGAAATGGTGTTTCTAATGTGTGTGGCATCTTGAAAGCANGAAAAAAAAAACCATTTTAGTAATTTTTGGAGTTCTCTGAAATGGTGTTTCTAATGTGTGTGGCATCTTGAAAGCACTAAACAGGCCTTGACTGAAGTGTGTGTGGTTTTATTGGATCAGCACATTGAACGCACGTTTAGTGGTATCGTGAAAAAAGCGAGTAGCCCTATTCCAAACACTGTGCAACGCAGTTTAAGGAGTCAGGTAGGCGGGAGCCTTAATAGAAGTACGCAGAATAACATTTCCTGCGAAATCCTTGTTTGCGCGAATACGTATATAGGTAAATTAATGTTCTGAAAACAAGAATTATTGCCACAAAAGGTAAAAAACAGTTATCTGTGCCCCATTCTTTTTTTTTACTTTCGTAATATTAAGTGTATTCACGCAGAAAGGAAATTCGTGACAATGGTCAAATATCGCATTTTTAATGCTTTATTATGAAGATTACTTAAGCGGCAAGAGAAAAGTACGACTAAACGGGCGTAGTTTAATCTGCAGACTTTCATTGCGTGTAATGAAGTGCCACTGTTACATATCTTATTTACACAGTACAGCATCACGGCAGAAACACTGCACGCCTGGCGCGTAGGGGCGATGAGGCACTAGGCGTGCGTGTTAGTGTCGCCCGTATAGCTCCCTCGCTTGTTGAGCTTGAACGCGCAGCTGACCATCATAATCATTAAAATTTCAATTTGTCGCGCAGACTTGCTCTCGCGAAGGTGCAAGCTGTTTGCAGAGATATTTTTGTATCAATCACTTACTTGTTTGGGTTTTCTCTAAGTGTCACTCTTTAATTTTGTACCGTACGTTAGTTATCTCGATGTGCTGTCATGAGTAACTGAAAAAAAGTTTTTTGAGTATTGAGTAATAATTTAGTAAATTTCTCTCAATCGAGCCACGTACATGAAAAAATCTTACAGGCGTAACTAGGCTATAATTTATTTTANATTTAGTAAATTTCTCTCAATCGAGCCACGTACATGAAAAAATCTTACAGGCGTAACTAGGCTATAATTTATTTTATATCTAGATATTAAAAATTAGATTTGATATTAATATAACCTAACACAAAAGGGTTGCTATTCACAATCCGTACTGCGAGTTGATTTAAACAAATGGAAAGCTGTCATGATTTGTAGCAGTATACAGTTACGGACATTTATCTGTAAGGCTCGGTTTCATCCGCTGAGTTGAATTTTTCATTGATGTGACGTAAACTTTCTTTTCAATGAAATAAGTAATATATATTACTGCTGTTTTCCATTTCAATTTAGATGCCTAATTTTATACGGGTATTATTAGGTAATTGTGAAACGGCAATAATATATTGACAATTTAAAAATGACGCTATACTAATTGCGCAAGGTGTCGCTTTACGGACGAGAGGATTTTCGCAAAGGAGGCGCCCCGTGGTGGGTGAGAGAGAACTTGTCACTCGGCGATGCTGAATGTGGCAGCTGCATATGACGTCACTTCTCCGCAACATATTGACGTCTCTATTCAACGTCCAACCGCGCCTGCAACACGATTATAGGATGTTCACGGTAAACTGAGCACTTTTGAAAGCCCTGCTTAACATATACTTGTATGAAAATTGTGTATTCTTCTGCCATATGTAAAATTAACATTGTCACGGGCCTGATCACTTAATTCATGCGTCGGTTGAATAAAACATTGAAATAATTAGAAAAGTAAATAATTTATAAATCCGTTTTTTTATTAAAAATAAAAAAATTATAAACAAAAAATTTAGATGTATAAAAACACAAAGCAAAAAAATAAATTTCAGTTGTAACAAAGGTTTATATAACACTTCTAATTCAACGTTAAGACGTGGAACTACTTTCTCTCCACCGTTACCAACTTTACTGGGCGCATGCCACCTAGTGCGCCCGTTAAAACTTATGCANGTGGAACTACTTTCTCTCCACCGTTACCAACTTTACTGGGCGCATGCCACCTAGTGCGCCCGTTAAAACTTATGCAGGCAGGAGCAGTGATATTTTTCAAAGGTTGATTTACAAAGTGCTCACTTAATCGTGAACCGCCTTTGCCTTTTTTTTTTCCTGCGTGGCAAGAATACTTCGCCAGGCGCCGCTTCTGAATATATTTTCTTGCGAGCTCTGCCTAAATGGAAAGGCGGCCTTGGCTCCTCTCCTTCGGGGTAGGGGCGGCGGTAGCTCGGTGGCTAGAGCGCTCGACTCACCGAGGTGAGTCAGGTTCGATCCCCTGATGTTCGCACGCGAGATCCGTGCCAGACGATGCCGCAGGTCGGCAGGTTTTCTCGGGGAGCTCCCGTCCCCCCCGGCTCAAGCATTCCGGCGCTCCTCCATACCCATCTCGCTTCAGCCTCATCGGTTCTCGAGGTCTCGATGTTACGAGCCACCCAAATCTCGCCACTCCGCTCGTATGGCACAAAACACAAACGCCCGTGCGCTAGCACATCGGATGCGCATGCGCAGTTGCCGACGCAAGGTCATGTCCGTATCACAATCGTACACCTAATCAAACGAGACCACGTTTATATAAAATTGGTTATCAGTCACGAAGTTGTAGTATCGNTATCACAATCGTACACCTAATCAAACGAGACCACGTTTATATAAAATTGGTTATCAGTCACGAAGTTGTAGTATCGTAATAGATCACCCTGCAAACGTTATATCGCCGTTTTCGTCTTGGTACCTCACATGTCTGTCTAATTTTAAATACGTATTCGCGTGAAAAATATTTTTGTCAATAGTTCAACGGCATTCAGTCAAAAATTTGAATGACGATTTCTCTGCTGTTTCATTTTATTAATTTTTTTTTTTAACAGACTTCGGCTGCGAAAGGAATAAAGTTCTAAGAATTGTTTTCAGTTTCTTAGTCGAAGTTGGAGAAAGAACACTTGAAGTTAGGTAGGCGCTGTATTGATCAGGACGAGTAGTAACTTCGTGGTGCACGAGCAATGGTAGTCTGGAAGACAAGTCACTGCCCGTAACTGTGTATAAGCTACAGTACATACTGGCGTGCACGCTCACGACTAAGTTGACAGCGAATAAATAAAATAGTCCTTTTTATTGCGTTGTATTTAAAGTATCCTGTTTAAATTTATTGCCAGTGTCGTTAGCGTCTTGTGTTTTAGACACATTTTAATATTTATATGCATATTAGTAAAGCATTTACATTCCTAACGATTTCATGGTTTGACTTGGATGGCACACGAACAACGTGATCATGGCGATGTTACATTTACATGTGGCGGAAGCATACAAAGTGAGCAGAAAGTAGATACTAAACAGGGCTTTCAGTAGCGCCCAGTTTACCGTAAATCACCTATTACCATTTTGCCATTATAAATTTCCAATATTACACCTCTGAATGCGAAATCAGTGCTGTGCATCAGCTTAACACGTGCAGTCACCGCGTTCACGATCGTAGACACGTTGTACGCCAATGACTAGGGTCGCCTTCAATATCCTATGTGCACACGCGCAGTCTTCACTTGACTCACTATTGGCTACTTGTCTTTGCCCGAAGAGAGTCTGTTACACGCGTGAGCCAATCAGAATCAAGTTTCTCCGATACTCACCGTCCGTGATACGCGGGCAGACAGATAAGATAACAACTCGAATGATGCAATCACGAAAGTCGTTCTGAACTAACGTGCGCTGGAATACGTTGCCCTGAAATATTTTCGCCAAAATCATGTGCCACTTGCGCTTCTTGACTTATCCAAAATTTTGTTTCGTGAGTTGTGGATAAGAAATGATTACGTGGAAAGGGGGGGGGGGTTAAGCTTTGGTAATAGCTTTCAGCACGAGAATTCGCGAGCACACTGGTGCCAGCTTTAACTACGCAACGGGGAAAAAAAATCGAAGAGTTGCTAGGCAAGTCACCGGCGCGGTGACTTCCTTGTAGCTTATCTGATTTGTGAAATTTTCTACACTTCCTGCCATGAATGGATAATTACAGTATTATGAAGCATTGACCATGTTGTTTATTAGCTGCAAGAGAAATGATGGACACAAGTACAGCGTAAACAAAAAAATGAGATTGCAACACTTAAACTTGGGTATACACGTGTGACCGAATGTGTTAAGCGGAAACGTACCCGTAGCGGTGGGACGTACAGTATTGTTTTTTTTTTGTGGTGTACGTGGAGATAGGTATTGCTGAAACTAATGAGAAACATGGCGACGTATGTACATAAAGCACTTGAGTTCGTAGTGCGGTATTTTCTGCGAGGGAAATCTCAAACAGGCTTGCACCGCTATGGAGTTATTCTACTCTACGGTACGTTAGCGTTATGTTGTTTTAATTTAAGATATAAAAATTATACACCTTTAAAAATAATAAGTAATATTAAAAGTTTTTCTGCCTCAGGTGTAATAGGACTCGCCAACAAGAAATCGATAGGTCCGGGATTCAAATCGTTACATGAATATTCTGTATGCAAACCGTTTCCATGGCCGTCATTCAGGAAATTAATGGGAGATTTTTATTGAAGAAATTTGTAACTTAACATACGTTCGAATTTAGTGAAACGTATAATGTAAAAAATTAGGCCTGCCTCCGAAATTGGGAAATGGTGCTACTTTGCGAAACCTTGTTTCATTGTGATAACCCCCATGTACGTTTTAGTACTTATTAAATAAAGTACATATTTTTATATGTTTTCCCTTCGTGTGTATAAGGTATACTATTCCTGAAAAACACGTCCCGTTACCCTGTCATACCGTAATATTTTCGGTTAAAATTGTTCCATAAAACATAACTCTTACTGGTAACGTCTGTCGTTTAATTTAATCGACCGCGTCGAGTTCAGCTTTGAAGGTTCTGTAATATGACACCCGTGGCAGTTGACCGACATATACCAGGACAAAGCTACAATAGTATATCGGAGGGCAATGAAGAAAGGCTCTCACGAAAGCTCGTTTTATCACAAGATGGCAGTTTGTTCGTCCGCACTCGCTCGCTAAAGGCTTACACAAGATGGTGGCTTAACGCTTGTTGTTATTGTTTATGGTTGGTTTTGTAACAAGCGCAGCGCGGGCGGCTTTTATCATTTTCGAGACTTCTGTTCATAGCGTTATTAAAGCTGACTCCTATAAGCTGTCAAGTTCTTGCGCTGAAAAAAAAATATATTAAAGTTGAGCCAATCTTTCTTTGCAAAGGCTGGTCACGATAAAGTGAGCACTTTTGAAATCAACATGAGAAAAAAGTCACTGCTCCTACCTGCATTTATTTTAAAGGGCGCACTGAGTGACATGCACACAGTATAGTTGGTATCAATGGAGGGAAAGTAGTTCTATGTCTTCACGCCGAGTTAAAAGTTAGGTTAACGTTTGTGAAAATTTAAATGATTTCTTTCGCTTTCTGTTTTTTAATGCAACTAAGAGTAAACACTAGTAGATTTGCAAAATATTTACTTTTCTAATAATTTCCCAGGTTGACTTGACCGACTCATGAATAAAGTGATGAGGCCCATGCCAGTGTTGATTTTACATAACGCGGAAGAATACGCAACGTGCCTACAAGTAGATCATAAGCAGGGCTTTCAAAAGTTCCCAGTTTACCATGAACAGCCTATAATATTATTTATCCACATCTCTCGAAACAACATTTTTGTATAAGTCACGCAGGTACGGTCTCTCATTCCGAAACGCAAAACGAATATACTCTACAGAATGAGAATTTTCGGGTTACCAGGCGAGTGTTTCCTAAAATATGATTTGGTTCATACGTTGTGATGTGAAAGTTGCAAGGTTAAGTATTCTGGCCTTAAATGCCTTCGGTTAAAAACGAAAATTATTTTATTCAGTTTTGACATTTTACATCCGCTGTGATACGAAGTAACACTCTTGAAGAAGCATGACAACTGAGGAAAATAAAAATAACGATCTACGTATATTGTTTCGTGCAAATTTCAAAATTTAACATAGTTAATACCTTAAGACAGGCTCAAAATATGTGTTCATGTAATAAGAATGTACTGAAATATATATGTAGGAAATTTGTTATGCGGTTCGCCCGTATTTCAATTTAAACATAAGGAAAAACATTTAAATTCAAAGTAATTATAAGTAAAGCGAACCAAGTGTCGAATTCCAAATAAATTGCAATACTACACTCATGAGCCTACAGTAAACACTTTAGTTGATATCGAACTCTTTGTTACAACATTTTTGAATTTACACAAAGAGCAATAGATCCATTTATATTTATCACGTTTAAACGCTAAGACATTCTACTCACCTTCATGTGCGGCGCGGTGCGTCTCGGATCCCCTCCCTCTTTGATGGACGTCAGTTTGTTTAAGTCGCTGCACAGCCCGGGCTCCTTCTATTCTACGCCCATCCGCCACATGCGACGTGTCTCCTGTATCAAGAATCTCATTTTGGATCAGCTACACCGTTCTCGTTCAGCAGGGATCAGCCGCTGTTATGTTAGCTTCCTGATGCTGCCTTTTGAGCGGGCAACTGCGTGATGGGGCAGATTTAACGGTGAGTCATGGAGTTTGTTAGCGTATCTAATTTGCAAAGTTTTGAATGTTTTTTATTATGCCGTAGTTGTGTGTGTCTTGGGTGTGCAGTTTCAAAAGCTTTTTAAAAATTGTAGTTTTGGTCGCCCGTCTAAATCTCTTTTCGGCTCAACTAAGGCGTTGTTTCTTTGTATTTTCCCGTGTTTTAACGTGCGTATCGTTCGTTCTATTTGGCCGCCCAAGCAAACGGGGTTTCTTTCGTATTTAATGTTCACGTTCTTCGACGACTTTCACGTTCTTTGGCCATTATTAATGTTTTAATTGTAGTCTAGTTTTAAATATCTTAATCGGATGGAGCTCTGAAGGGTGGTAGGTGACTGCCTCCGCTGTGTTCCTATCTTTTTTCTGTAAATTTTAATACGTATTTTTAGGGAAATGGAGACTATTGTTTGAGAAGTGTGCGGCCGTTAGTTATGATTTCAAAATCCCTCTGGTATTATGAGCCTATAGAAGTGTCTACGAGCTCTTCTGTCGTTCATTCATGGTTACTTGCAACTGTTACGAAGCAGTGTTAAAGTTATACTTCCAGAATATTCCCCCATCTCACGAAAACAAAGCTTGACCAGATCTAGAAAAATTACACGGAAGGGACAATTTGCCGAATTCGTGCGCAATCAGTCCAATAGTATTTTGCACAAGAACTATATCTTACTAGGCATTACCAACACACCTACTTCCTCTCTGATTTTATACATAATAAATATAAAATAAATAAAATTTATAAATATAACGTAAGTTAAAGTTCAATTTAACCAAACATAATGTAGATTTATGTTAACAGAAGTGTAAAACGCTTGCGATATGACATATTTAGGAAACAACCAAACACGTCATACATGGGATGATTTTTGAAAGGTTTGATCGAAAAAATGTGAGGAAAACACGAATAGACTATAGCCCCATTTTGNTTCAATTTAACCAAACATAATGTAGATTTATGTTAACAGAAGTATAAAACGCTTGCGATATGACATATTTAGGAAACAACCAAACACGCCATACATGGGATGATTTTTGAAAGGTTTGATCGAAAAAATGTGAGGAAAACACGAATAGACTATAGCCCCATTTTGGATGTGAATACGTATTTGAAACCAGATCGGCACATGGCGGTGCCAGGGTGGGAACGGTGAGGTGACGTTTGTAGACTGGTCCATTCATAAACAATAACTTCGAGACTAACAACACGTTGTATATACAACAGCATTGCGAGCATGACCTGTAGTTGGCGTCGTGCATCCGTGAGGTGCGGGTGGGGGCTCGCGGCGACTGGCGGCAGTGTTGGGCGTGCGAGATCTTCCCGCAGCTTTTGAGGGGTGGACATGGCACCTGAAAGACGTCATTGAGTTACCGCCTGCTTGAACGCCAGACTGCCACGCCGTCTATTGAACCAAGTTCCTGTTGTGTAGACCGCCTTGAACAGAGTGCTGACTGGTCGTTTGCAGATTGCCATCTGCTTACAACATGGCTTCGTGCAAATAAGTTCCGTGCCTCTTTCAGGTTGTCTCAATTTCCCTGTCCAAACTAGAATACATAATTTTAAAGCCTTCACCACTTACGTAGTTCATAGCGTGAGCGAACTCTTATCGTAACANCCAAACTAGAATACATAATTTTAAAGCCTTCACCACTTACGTAGTTCATAGCGTGAGCGAACTCTTATCGTAACAAATCAAGAAAAAACCACATTTTCTTTATCATTTGCCTTAAAATCTTTAAAATCACATTTCATAAAAAACGTTTCCGGNATCAAGAAAAAACCACATTTTCTTTATCATTTGCCTTAAAATCTTTAAAATCACATTTCATAAAAAACGTTTCCGGCAATTACGAGCGGTGATAGTAACAGCATATTTCATAATTCTGGGGATGGGGAGTTCAGTATAACTGTTTTGTGTTCATTGCCAGTAAATAATCGTAATACCAGAGATTAAAAACTACGTTTTTAAGATCTAATAAGATCTCAAACTCAAATAGACGCACTCTAGCNAATCGTAATACCAGAGATTAAAAACTACGTTTTTAAGATCTAATAAGATCTCAAACTCAAATAGACGCACTCTAGCTTCTTTGAAATAAATTTAAGTAGACTTATATGAAACTCTTTGATACATTTCAACCTTATATGGACATTTTTATTCGATAGCTTTATTGAAATGTGTAGCGAANAATCGTAATACCAGAGATTAAAAACTACGTTTTTAAGATCTAATAAGATCTCAAACTCAAATAGACGCACTCTAGCATCTTTGAAATAAATTTAAGTAGACTGATATGAAACTCTTTGATACATTTCAACCTTATATGGACATTTTTATTCGATAGCTTTATTGAAATGTGTAGCGAANGATATGAAACTCTTTGATACATTTCAACCTTATATGGACATTTTTATTCGATAGCTTTATTGAAATGTGTAGCGAATATGCGCCCCTACGTATTTTCACACTTTGTTATTGTAAAGTATTGCGTACCATCTAAATATAACATTCGCCCTCTTCTTTTCCTTTATGTTAACATAAAATAGGCTAAACGTATTAACAAATTATCTCGCTTCCCTTTTTATTTTCCATTCGTCGCGCAGAAAGCTTTCAGTATGTTAGCAAAGCGGTATATTGTAGTACACCATAACACTTATACTGCAGTATGTTAGCACAGCGGTATNCTTTCAGTATGTTAGCAAAGCGGTATATTGTAGTACACCATAACACTTATACTGCAGTATGTTAGCACAGCGGTATTTTGTAATACGCCATGGCACTTACACCATAACACTTATACTGCAGTGTGTTAGCACAGCGGTATATTGTAATACACCATGGCACTTCTACTGCAGTATGTTAGCAACGCGGTATATTGTAATACACCATGGCACTTATACTGCAGTATGTTAGCAAAGCGGTATATTGTAGTACACCATAACACTTCTGCTGTAGTGTGTTAGCAAAGCGCTATATTGTAGTACACCATAACACTTCTACTGCAGTGTTAATGTAACGGCCGACTGCTCAACTTGCTTAAAGCTTTACTCATATTTCGCTATTTTGCGTGTCGTTCGGCCCTAGTGGACTGGGATTCGTACTTAACGTAAGATTTAATGGCGTAAAGTTTTTTGTAAAGTAAATAGGTAGTTATAAATTCTTAACGCGAATGTAAATTGCATGAGTTAAGTCACGCGTTTCGTTCGTATTTACCTTCTCAACATTTTCAAATAATCTCTCCCTATTTTATAATCTCCAGAGAGGAATTTCAATGATAAGACCATCAGCTTTTGAAGTACATAAAAATATTTAAATATTTTATATCAATACCAAATTGTTTATGGATTATCTATTATACACATAAACAGTTCTCATATAAAAAAAATCAATTTATAGAAAGAATATATTGGAAGCTATGTTAACCTGAAATTTCCTAATCTGTCACTGATAAACAGTCAAATCTAAATTAGTAAAACATTAATTTTTAATTTGTAAAGTGATAAAAAATTGCTTTTAAAAGGTAATTAACAAAATTTGTCCTCAATATGATGTGTAGGAAGGAAAGACATAACGAAACATAGGTGTGCATATATTTAATAGAGGAAAATGAGTTACTGTGATAATATTTCGCTTGCTTTCTCGATGTAAAAACTTCAGTACGAGATGCTATCTTAGACCATACACTCACTTGAATACACACATGCGCAGTGAGATGTCGCAGCTGCGAGCCGGGGAAGCTACTGAGACAGACCAGGTGAGACTTTGGTTGACTTCTTGACGGCACTGACGCCGTTCATCATCGTTTGCGCCTCTTCTAGGAAATGGAAGTTTTCTATCTCGCTGTAACACCTTCATCATGTCTGATCACCGGCAGAGACGTACCGTGCGCTGGCTTGGCTCCAACAACAGCGCTGTCTTCAGAGTGTGTGTAATGATGTAGATCCATCATATTATTTGTGTGCAGATTGTTGGCTGACCTATATCCAGGTGCACACGTAATATAGTATTTAGTCATTTACTTTGTGCATGGGAACAATAAACAACAGTAACTAATACAGCATTACACCGTAAATACAAGTTGTTCACTGACGATAGCAAAATTTTACGTCGTATAAATTTGATAGCATTTACTTTAATGCATTTATACAGTGGTTTAGAAAACTGTGCGGACACAAAGTAACATAGATTATTAACAAATATTCCTACAAATTGAGTTGGTTAACTCTGAACATAGAGGTCTTGACAGCCGATGAGGGTGAATTGAGGTGAGTATAGAGAAGCACCAAAATTGAAGGGTGGGGGAAACGGGAGATCCCCGAGAAAACCCGCCAACCAGAGGCATCGTCCGGCACGATTCCCACATGCAAAAATCTGGGAGCGACCCCGTTGGGAATATTGCATTTGTATAATTTATAAATTCTAAATATGCTGAGATAAGCGTTTAAGCAATTTAACCGTTTTAACGTCATATTATAAAAGAAAACTCAAAATAAAATGATTCACGTTAACATAGGAACCAAAATAAAAATACGCAGTACAAGTAAAGTAATTCGAATGTGTAAAGTAAATTTATTTTTGACGTAGTGTTCAAAGTGCTCAAAATGAAATTCCTAACATGTACCAACGGAATATGATAACTGAAACATAGCATTATGAGGTGTTCAGTGTTTTATCCCCAGTGTCTTTCCATTACTATATAAAGCAACATGCACGTAAAACAGGTTTAATATACTGCATGTAAACCATATTATAGCTGACTGAGAAGGACGAAGACTAGCTCAATACAAACAAAAGTGTAAGTACTCCAACTATAAATCTCATGTTCATAGGAAAACTGAAGATAATAACTTCGGAGAAGGTACATTCGACAAAGGAACGTCTAACAATGGCGCCCGCTGCGAGTATAAGAAGTCTCACCACGATATATCTCCCATGGACCCGTTAACCACACGGCATCAGACTCAAGAGCAAACTTAGCTTGAGGGACTATAAGTTATGTTATTGTAAACCCACAACACTCCAGCGTCGAATACACAGATGACATTCCTAATACTCAATCCTTCGTTCTTGGGATGCTGCAATCGTTTTATACATTCGTATTAAATTTACAACTTGGGATTTACAAAATGATTACGGTTTAACCTCTGTCTCGATGAATCATGACTTACGAAAGAAATCGTAGCTGTTTCAGTTCTATGGCGACCTAAAGCGTCTTAAATGTTGTGATCTTTTTAGAAGAAGAAACGGCATTTCTGATGGAAAAAGAAGCCGTGTAAGAAATAGCAGAGCGGTCCTCCTTCATTGTTTTATAGCGTTTACCCGTCGTGGAAGGTTTTCTACTAACTTCAGGTACACAGATGGCAACATTTGTCCGCACCCTACCTGTAGCATGTTGAATATTTGACGCGTAACTATTAAGCGTGTAGATGTAGTATGAAAAGGACGATCATTAAAAAAAAAAAATGTTCTGCTGGCTATAACTGACCTTGTTTATGAACAGTAGAACTGTCTTACTGAAACCGGAAAGAGATTTTACCAAACTTATATCACTGTTTGAGCATCAGGTTATTGTTCAAAAATACCTTTGTAGATGTCAGAACTGAAAGATCTAAAACATGTTGCACATGAAGGACACTTATACTCAGTACTGTACACAGCCAGGAATAAGTGACCGCTGTTTTCAGAGTCTGCCATCTGACTTGTGAAAGTTTGAGTAATTCTCTTTTATGAATGGTTAATGCTTATTGCATTGAACACGCAGCTTGTTGTTCGCGAGTTGAGCGAAGCGCATGCACAGCGCACATCGAAATATTACCTGATTATAACACTCGAGAGTTCGCAAATGAAATCGGAAACGAACGGATTAAAGCTATTGGCTGAAGCCCAAGACGAGAGATCCAGCTTCAAACCATCTCGTTACCGAAACGAAATTTCACTGTTTACAGAGCACTCAGTTAAATACAGTTCGCCAGGCCTCGCTACGTCCGGGGCCGCGGTGGCTGAGCGGTCAGACTGCTCGCCTCCCACCAAGGCGTACAACGGNGAGCGAAGCGCATGCACAGCGCACATCGAAATATTACCTGATTATAACACTCGAGAGTTCGCAAATGAAATCGGAATCGAACGGATTAAAGCTATTGGCTCAAGCCCAAGACGAGAGATCCAGCTTCAAACCATCTCGTTACCGAAACGAAATTTCACTGTTTACAGAGCACTCAGTTAAATACAGTTTGCCAGGCCTCGCTACGTCCGGGGCCGCGGTGGCTGAGCGGTCAGACTGCTCGCCTCCCACCAAGGCGTACAACGGNTGCCAGGCCTCGCTACGTCCGGGGCCGCGGTGGCTGAGCGGTCAGACTGCTCGCCTCCCACCAAGGCGTACAACGGCTTCAATCCCCGGCTGGGTCACTCCCGGATTTTCGCAAGTGGGAATCGTGCCGGACGATGCCGCTGGTTGGCGGGTTTTCTCGGGGTTCTTCAGTTATTCACACTTGCATTCCAGCGCTGCTGCATACCCACCTCATTTCATCCTCAACTCAGTCACTCATTTCCGACACTATAACTTCGTGACTAATAACGCGACTGAAATAAACGCGGTCTTGTTTGATCTGGTATACGACTACGATGAGAGCGCGACTTAAATTTGGCACCGCGCGTGCAGGAAGTGTAGGTGAGGGCCCGCGATACCTGGCGGCAATTTTGAGTCTNCGCGACTTAAATTTGGCACCGCGCGTGCAGGAAGTGTAGGTGAGGGCCCGCGATACCTGGCGGCAATTTTGAGTCTGGGCGAACATTTCCGAACTGTATACCTTGCGGTTCCAGTGTGCTAGAGCGCTGATTTTGATGCCAAACGAAATATCTCACCTATATCTGTATATTGAAGCCAGTATCCGTTTCGTTATAGGCTATTAACGGTAAAACGTGTGTTTTTGAAAGCCCTACAACTGATTTACTTGTATGCACGTTGTGTGTTATTCCGCCTTATGTAAAATTATCATTGCCGTGGTCCTCATCACTTTATTCATCCACCAATCAAGTGAAACTGTAAAATAAAAAAAATTAAAAATTTAAAAAATCTGCTGGTTTTTACACTTTGAAGCGATAAAAACAAACGAAAAGCGAAAGAAATAATTTACGTTATCACGAATGGTTACCTAACACTTTTTATTCGATGTTAAGATATGGAACTACTTTCCCTTCATCGTTACCAACTTTACTGGGTGCATGTCACTCGGTGCAGCCGTTAAAATATATGCTGCCATTGGCAATACCTTTTTTTTATCTAAGGTTAATTTCCAAAGTACTTACTTTATCGTTAACAGCTTTTACTTTAATTTCATTCCGATATACCGAAGAAATTGTTACCCGCCTAACGCAGACGTATTCACATATAGCACACGGCAGTTTCCCCTAACAACAACCACTGAGATCATTGTGGTCAAATGACGCTGGGCATTGGCCGGTGTGATCCGTGGCTTCCCAGCTGCGGCGCGATCGTGAAAATCAAGCGACGTTACCTCTTGGAGGAGAAGCGTGGAGACGGTTACAAAATTATGATTTCAAATGGTATTTTATCCAAATGGTTAATGAAAGACACTGACAATTTTAATGAATTATGTCCTTCGTTAGTACTTCTCCAATATCGAATTTGTTTCAAATCATCTTTATGAATTTATGGCTTTATTTTGGGACGCTATTAGTAAAACATGAGTTATATATTTTTAAAATTTAGAAGCACACGCATTTTCTACGAGACGATAAAACTAATTTTAGCATAATTCGGAATAAATAATCAAAAGTTATTAAANCGCGACTTAAATTTGGCACCGCGCGTGCAGGAAGTGTAGGTGAGGGCCCGCGATACCTGGCGGCAATTTTGAGTCTAGGCGAACATTTCCGAACAGTATACCTTGCGATTCCAGTGTGCTATAGCGCTGATTTTGATGCCAAACGAAATATCTCACCTATATCTGTATATTGAAGCCAGTATCCGTTTCGTTATATGGTATTAACGGTAAAACGTGTGTTTTTGAAAGCCCTACAACTGATCTACTTGTATGCACGTTGTGTGTTATTCCGCCTTATGTAAAATTATCATTGCCGTGGTCCTCATCACTTTATTCATCCACCAATCAAGTGAAACTGTAAAATAAAAAAAATTAAAAATTTAAAAAATCTGCTGGTTTTTACACTTTGAAGCGATAAAAACAAACGAAAAGCGAAAGAAATAATTTACGTTATCACGAATGGTTACCTAACACTTTTTATTCGATGTTAAGATATGGAACTACTTTCCCTTCATCGTTACCAACTTTACTGGGTGCATGTCACTCGGTGCAGCCGTTAAAATATATGCTGCCATTGGCAATACCTTTTTTTTATCTAAGGTTAATTTCCAAAGTACTTACTTTATCGTTAACAGCTTTTACTTTAATTTCATTCCGATATACCGAAGAAATTGTTACCCGCCTAACGCAGACGTATTCACATATAGCACACGGCAGTTTCCCCTAACAACAACCACTGAGATCATTGTGGTCAAATGACGCTGGGCATTGGCCGGTGTGATCCGTGGCTTCCCAGCTGCGGCGCGATCGTGAAAATCAAGCGACGTTACCTCTTGGAGGAGAAGCGTGGAGACGGTTACAAAATTATGATTTCAAATGGTATTTTATCCAAATGGTTAATGAAAGACACTGACAATTTTAATGAATTATGTCCTTCGTTAGTACTTCTCCAATATCGAATTTGTTTCAAATCATCTTTATGAATTTATGGCTTTATTTTGGGACGCTATTAGTAAAACATGAGTTATATATTTTTGAAATTTTAAAAGCACACGCATTTTCTACGAGACGATAAAACTAATTTTAGCATAATTCGGAATAAATAATCAAAAGTTATTAAAGNAAGCACACGCATTTTCTACGAGACGATAAAACTAATTTTAGCATAATTCGGAATAAATAATCAAAAGTTATTAAAGGGGAAGAAACCTAAGTATATCAAAACATACTTTCATACGCTCCTACATGCATGCAGACAGGGCGATCATTGAATCAGCCTCTTTCCAATATTCTCAAACCGAAATTTAATTCGATATTAAAACTACTAAAACAGACAGTTAGACAAAGAAAGAATAAAGTTCTAAATTGTACCTTTAAAAAGCAGATTGCTTCTCTTTTAACACAGTCATGTGAATATTTTTAGCATATTCTGAAACAGACGTGAAAAATTAACGAAATTGCCTTCAATGCCATATTATAAGATTCGGTATATAATTTACTTATATGCAATAAATTAAAAACCTTCGCATTTACACTCTAGTTCAGCAGTTTTAAGCGGCGCATTCGGTTTTTTTTTAAATATAAGTTTACTTTCTTTTCGGACAAATATTTGTCTGTTCAACTTTCCGCTATGTTTAGTTCTATTTATTTTTAACTGAGATAGGTTAGCCAGAACTAGATCATACTGCTCGAGGCTTATAGCATCTCATGCATTATGCATCTGAACAGGTTGAAGTTCTTCTGGTCTTACAATAGTGCATCCTTATCCACCGTCCCCGAGACTTAGCAAAATTGTATAAAGGTTGTTCACGATAAAGTGAGAACTTTTGAAATTAACCTTTAAAAAATGCCGCTGTTCCTACCTGCACACATTTTAAGTAGCACGTCGAGTGTTACTTACATTGTGCATGAGTGCAACTACATTGAGTGCTACTTACACATTGAGTGCTACTACATTGAGTACTACATACACATTGAGTGCTACTACATTGAGTACTACATACACATTGAGTGCTACTAAATTTAGTGCTACTTCATTGAGTGCTTCTTTTACATTGAGTGCTATTACATTGAGTGCTTCTTTTACATTGAGTGCAACTTCATTGAGTGCTACTTACACATTGAGTGCTACTACATTGAGAGCTACTTACACATTGAATGCTACTACATTGAGTGCTACTACATTGAGTGCTACTTACACATTGAGTGCTACTACATTGAGTGCTACTTACACATTGAATGATACTACATTGAGTGCTACTACATTGAGTACTACATACACATTGAGTGCTACTAAATTTAGTGCTACTTCATTGAGTGCTTCTTTTACATTGAGTGCTATTACATTGAGTGCTTCTTTTACATTGAGTGCAACTTCATTGAGTGCTACTTACACATTGAGTGCTACTACATTGAGAGCTACTTACACATTGAATGATACTACATTGAGTGCTACTACATTGAGTACTACATACACATTGAGTGGTACTACATTTAGTGCTACTGCTACTACATTGAATGCTACTTACACATTTAGTGCTACAACATTGAGAGCTACTTACACATTGAGTGCTACTACATTGAGTGCTACTACATTGAGAGCTACTTACACATTGAATGCTACTACTTTGAGTGCTACTTCATTGAGTACTACATACACACTGAGTGCTACTACATTGAGTGCAACTACATTGAGTGCTACTTTATTGAGTGCTACTTACACATTGAGTGCTGCAACATTGAGAGCTACTTACACATTGAGTGCTACTACATTGAGTGCTACTACATTGAGTGCTACTTACACATTGAGTGCTACTACATTGAGTGCTACTACATTGAGTGCTACTTCTACTACATTGAATGCTACTACATTGAGTGCTACTTACACATTTAGTGCTACAACATTGAGAGCTACTTACACATTGAGTGCTACTACATTGAGTGCTACTACATTGAGAGCTAATTACACATTGAATGCTACTACTTTGATTGCTACTTCATTGAGTACTACATACACATTGAGTGCTACTACATTTAGTGCTACTACATTGAGTGCTACTACATTGAGTGCAACTACATTGAGTGTTACTTCATTGAGTGCTACTACATTGAGTGTTACTTTATTGAGTGCTACTTACACATTGAGTGCTACAACATTGAGAGCTACTTACACATTGAGTGCTACTACATTGAGTGCTACTACATCGAGTGCTACTGCATTGAGTGCAACTACATTGAGTACTACATACACATTGAGTGCTACTACATTTAGTGCTACTACATTGAGTGCTACTACATTGAGTGCAACTACATTGAGTGTTACTTCATTGAGTGCTACTACATTGAGTGTTACTTTATTGAGTGCTACTTACACATTGAGTGCTACTACATTGAGTGCTACTTACACATTGAATGCTACTACATTGAGTGCTACTTACACATTGAATGCTACTACATTGAGTTCTACTACATTGAGTACTACATACACATTGAGTGCTACTACATTTAGTGCTACTTCATTGAGTGCTACTACATTGAGTGCAACTACATTGAGTGCTACTTTATTGAGTGCTACTTACACATTGAATACTACATTCACATTGAGTGCTACTACATTTAGTGCTACTACATTGAGTGCTACTACATTGAGTGCTACTTTATTGAGTGCTACTTACACATTGAGTGCTACAACATTGAGAGCTACTTACACATTGAGTGCTACTACATTGAGTGCTACTACATTGAGTGCTACTTACACATTGAGTGCTACTACATTGAGTGCTACTACATTGAGTGCTACTTACACATTGAGTGCTACTACATTGAGTGCTACTACATTGAGTGCTACTTTATTGAGTGCTACTTACACATTGAGTGCTAGTACATTGAGTGTTACTTTATTGAGTGCTACTACATTGAGTGTTACTTTATTGAGTGCTACTTACACATTGAGTGCTACTACATTGAGTGCTACTACATTGAGTGCTACTTACACATTGGATGCTACTACATTGAGTGCTACTTACACATTGAAACGATGATGTAACTCACGATGATGTAACTCATGATGTATGTCATTGAGTGCTACTACATTTAGTGCTACTTCATTGAGTGCTTCTTTTACATTGAGTGATACTACATTGAGTGCTACTTAGCAGGCGCCAAGTAAAGTTGGTAACGAGATAGAGAAAGAGGTTCCACTTCTTTACGTTAAATTACAAGTGTNACTTAGCAGGCGCCAAGTAAAGTTGGTAACGAGATAGAGAAAGAGGTTCCACTTCTTTACGTTAAATTACAAGTGTTTGGCAAACATTTTTGGAAACTAAAATTATTTTTATTTCTCTGTTTTTTAATACAAGAAAGTAAAAGAATTGTCAGAATTTTAATTTACCTCCTTTTATGTAATTTCACAGTTTCACTAGAGCAACGCATGTATAAAGTGATCAGTGCACGGCAATGTTATTATTTGACATAAGGCGGAAGAATACACAGTGTTCATGCACGTATATCTTAAGCAGAGCTTTCAAAAGTGCTCAGAGTACCGCGAACAGCTTATACAAACTTACACTAGTGTAGTATGTAACATGTGTGGCAGTGTTCCTTAAACGCAGCTCTCACCCGCTCCTTGTTCCCTGCACAGCGGGAGTTGAGGGGACGCTTCTCGTCTCCACCAGTCCCACATAAAGTAGAGATAAGGGGTTTTGGTGACCAGCGCTTTCAGAATGCTAAAGAGAATCCTCAGTANCACCAGTCCCACATAAAGTAGAGATAAGGGGTTTTGGTGACCAGCGCTTTCAGAATGCTAAAGAGAATCCTCAGTAAGGGGTGGGGGAAGGAGGAGGAGGAGGAGGAGGGAGTTCCTGCAACTTCAGAGAGGCAAATAAATTCCGCTGCTTCTTGCTTGCACGCCACGCCGAACTGCGTCGGCAACAACAAAGCACCCGAAGACAAGGTTCTCATAAGTATTGGCTGTTTACGGTTAATTGAGAACTTTTGATATCAACCTTTGAAAAATGTCACTACCCCTACTTGCGTATGTGATAATGGGCATGCCGACTGACATGCGCACAGTTAAGTTGAGCCCGCTGTGGCTGAGTGGTTAGACTGCTCGCCTCCCACCTGGACGAACTGGGTTCAATCCCCGGCCGAGTCACTCCCAGATTTTCGGAATTAGGAATCGTGCTTTTACCCTCATCGGCTCTCAAGACCTCGTTGTTAAGAGCCGCCCAAATCTCTCCACTCCCCCCCCCTTCCCCCACCAGTTAAGTTGGCAACGACGGAGAAGAAGTAGTCTCATTTCTTAACGCTGAATTAAAAGCGTTAAGTAAACATTTGAGAGTACTGAAATTATTTATTTTGCTTTCTGGTTTTTTAATGCCTAAGCGTGTACGAATGAGCAAATTTCTAAAATATTTACGCTTCTTGTAATTTTACAATTTCACTTGACCGACGCATGAATAACGGTACCAGGCTCATGCCAATGTAATGTTTACATATTGTGGAGGAATACACAAAGTAGATCTTAAGCAGTGGTTTTAAAAGTGCTCAGTTTGCTGTGAACAGGCTATAAAACGTGCTAAAGCTTCTGTCGAAATTAATTATTTAAAATTACATTAATTATGAAAATAAAACCAAGCTGCAGCTGCTTTTCAACTACGTTTCAATACGCAAGAGTGTAATTTGGAGGGATACTTAAAGTAACATAATATTAGTAAATGTATTCTAATATACACTAGTATCTAAAATAACAAAATAAATTATTTATTATAACAAATGTTAACGTATTTGACAAAATGTTTCTCTAATAATAATAATAATAATAATACTATGTGGATAAAATTATTTTAAATTTTACAACAAAGTTTGTTATTTATACAAGAATGATAATCTTAAAATTAAACATGAAAAATGTAATGTCATAACTACATGTTATTGTGTGGCCACGTTACTATAAATTAGTTTAAATGAGACGTTTCTTTGTCATAAAATTGCCGTAAATAATTCATTGTTTCATTCGTAGACTGTTTTAATGAAGTAGTTTTCTTCTTCTTCTTAATATGCCGAAGCCGATTTTTTTTTTTAAGCAATAATACATTTTTAGAGTAAAGTTGTTATGTAAGTTTTCCTGTTACCTACAGGGTGCAGTGTATGTGGTGTGTGTAAGATATGAAAACCGCTGGTTACCTGTGTACGACTCGCGAGTTGCGTTAAACGGTA
The DNA here is from genome assembly GCA_002778355.1 of Clitarchus hookeri. Lineage (NCBI taxonomy): Eukaryota > Metazoa > Arthropoda > Insecta > Phasmatodea > Phasmatidae > Clitarchus > Clitarchus hookeri. The sequence continues at coordinate 125,087 of NQII01005001.1, read as the reverse complement.
GAGCTAATGCAATGTAATGAAATTACGAGCCTTGACATTGCTGTGTGTGACGTGAGAACAAGTGTCCTGCTGCCTCTGCTATCGCGGACATTGCTTGCGCCGCCCTCCGGAGGGACTTGGGATGAGAAGATGCGACGTCACTGCTGGTTGCTGCTGTTCATGAACGTGCGGTACCGTTCTTCTGAAACTTACAAGGGAATTTATTAACATAATGCTTTTAAAGCTTATTTAAACACCTAATTTGCAGAAAAATTTTGCTTTAAAAAATAATATTGCCTTAATAGTTTATGAGGAGTAGGGTTATTTAAAATTTACTTGTTAATTTAACCATGGTCTTATTATATGTACATACATATAGGTTCATACTGAAATTATTAAAATTTTAATAACGTTTGTTATTTAGGTTTCAAATAATTGCTGTAATTTGTGTAAAAAGTAATTTATTATTTAAAGCTTATAAATTGTAAAAGTAGATATTAAACATTATTTTTATTACACAGCTTTTTAAAAGCTAAAATTTTTAATGTAAAAGTAGACGTGGCTGAAATTTTGTTATTAATAATACGAAAATTAGCGCGGGTGGGTGGGAAATTTATTGAAATGGGGGTGGATGGTAGAGAAGGTGATGCAAGGCAGCGAGAGGGTAGGGAGGAACCAAGCCTCCACCATTGTTATGATTTTGATATTTTGTTGTTATTTATATTTAACGGGGATAAGGGGGCGTAACAGGTTATTGATAAGAGTTATGTAATGAACAATATATAAAATAGGTTTATATTACATTAAGGTTGTACAATATTGTCTAAATATAAATATGATTGAATATGAACGGGGGAGCTATGCAAATATACTAAAATATTAAATGAAATTATTTTATAAAAATTTGACCAGCCACGTTCTAAGTAAACCCTAATTTGAGAGTCCCCACCTTGTTCATGATTCCGGAGGCTGATTAAGATGGCGCAAGTCGACGGCTGGACACACCCATCTTCAGTGGTCTTCTCGTTCCAATGGCCCGACGACAAAAGACACCGCCCACGGACTACACTGTCCTATGTCGGCTGCGTTGTCCCCGTTTACTGGCCGGTAGAGGGGTTCTATGGTTTGCGATTTCATAACTAATTTCAGCGATCACGGCCCGTGTCATGGATAAATAAGTGAAGGCGTGATCAGGCAGGCCGCTCAGCTAAGGGCCTGACCACAACTCGTAAAAAGCTGTTTCTTTTGCCACACGACGAACAGCATTATTTGTATGACTTAATGGAGTGTACAAATTTACTAAGTTTGTTTACATGTAACGAAACTCTTAACGTAAATACTCTTAAGTTGCAAACGATATATTATAAAACGTTCCACTGTGTTCTGTCAATAGTCAACAAAGTGAATAGCCACGTTTGTTAAAATTAAAAATGGTTTGTTCGCACCCACTACGTAAAAAAGTGTGTGGAGCTGAAATATTTTAATCGTGCAATAATGTAGAAGTTCTTCATTTTTTTATGCTGTTGCACAGTAATCGTGTAACGTTTGAACAGTTAACACTGCAGCAACTGAAATGAAATAGAGAAAAAAGAATTGTTAATAGTATGACAATACAACTGACATTCTCTAAGTAGATGGTTTGTAGTAATGGTACAAGAATGATCGCAAATAAGAATTCAGTTTGTACTGTGGCTTGTTGCCTCTAACGACAGCATCTATTCATTATATTAATTCTTTACGCGATCTGAATAAATGCGTTTCTTCACCTCTGTACATTTTCCCATTTGAAAACTTTTGTGAATGCAAGGTTCCCCGCTCTTTATAATTATTGCCAAGTACAAAACCTGCGCTTGTAAGGCATAACATGCATACGTAAACGTAAGCGTACTATCATTGCATTTAGAATATTTTGCTTTAGTGTTACTAAAAAGAGTCCAGAAATTCATTCTGTAAGCTTTCAGTGTTTTTATTAGCGTGTGCGTATCTGCATGAACTAAAGTACCAGGGAATACGCTTTCACCGGTGAACGTGTAGTGCAGTCAAGGATATTGAAGTAATCGAATTGCCCTTGAACTGATGGTCTCTCCCGCGCTAAAAGCCAGTGAGGAATTTGATCATGGTGATATTTTATCGCAAATTCATTTGCTTTGATATTCTGCACCCGGTGAAAATCAAATCCGATTGAGTGGAGTTTCCGTTCCCCCTCCCCCTCTTTCCCTTTCTCAAAGGGTTGAGTTGAGTTGAAATATTTCAGCAGCTCTCAACAAGAGCCGATGAGAATCAAATGAGACGAGAATGGAGCAGCGCTGGAATGAAAGGGCGGGGAAACGGGAGATCCCCGAGAAAACCCGCTGATCATCGACATCGTCCGGCACGATTCCCACATGCGAAAATCCGGAGTGAATTATCCGGGTATTGAACCCGGTTCGCCTTGGTTCACCTTGGTGGGAGGCAAGCGGTCTAACCGCTCATCCACCGTGGCCCCTTTAGGACGCCTGGAAGAAGTTGCTTGTATTGGAGCACAAACTTTAAATTTGCATTGAGACATGAACAAAGCCAAAGTAAATCGTCATTTATGATACCGGTGTAAAACTAACAATAAAAGTAAATACAAATTCCTTAAAAATTGAGAGCCAGAATTGGTGGACTGATACGAGAAACGTATGGTTTCGGAACATACAATGTTGTAAAACGTTTCAAACTTTTACGTTCAATGGAATTTCGAGGCTCTCTGCGACTTCTGCTTATTTCTCAGCAGACGTTGTTGATTTCTTACCACACGTGATGTAGATTATCAGGTGTTAGTTCAGAAAATGAGGTGACTCTTCTACTACAGGAGTCCAGCCATATTTTCAAATAAATGTGATAGGAAAACGCGAACTTTAAAAAATATTACAAACAAATATTTAGAGGTGTTGAGATACAGGAAAGTTCAAGTCGGTGCGGCCCGTCGAGATACATAATACCGTATTATGTGTTCGATACATAATACCGTATTATGTGTTCTATATTTTAAGCTATATAATATAAAGGCTTTATAAGTATTTATGTATATACTACGGACTAGGGAAGGTTCAAGTTGCTATAGTCTGTTCGTGGTTTATTCAAACTTTTTTAAGCAAACCTTTGAAAAATCACCTCATGTATGACGAGTTTCGTTGTTTACAAAATATGGCATGTATCACAACCGTTTTATACTTCTATTAACGTAAATATATGTTATTTTTGGTTAAATTGAGTTTTTTTNTATGGCATGTATCACAACCGTTTTATACTTCTATTAACGTAAATATATGTTATTTTTGGTTAAATTGAGTTTTTTTATATTTTATCTATAAATCATAATATTTCATCTATAACTAATATGAATTAAAACAGTAAGGAAATAGGTNGTTTTTTTATATTTTATCTATAAATCATAATATTTCATCTATAACTAATATGAATTAAAACAGTAAGGAAATAGGTTTGTGTATAATGCCTAGTAAGAAGTAGATCTTATGCGAAATATTATTACACTGAGTGCGCAAGAATGCGGTGCGTTGTCCCTTTTGTGTCATTTTGTAAGCTCTGTTACGCTTTGTTTGTATAAAGTGGAGGAATATTCTGAAAGTAGAACTTTAGCAGGGCTTCAGAAAATTTGGAAGTCACCTTGAATGGACAATAAATATTCGAGTTAAATTCAAGACTCGACAGGGATTTAAAAAACTGAAGATTATAATAAAAAAAGCTTTTGGCGAGGGAGGTCGTAATTCTGTAACGCCACTAATATATAACTGTGTACGACTAACCTGAATAGTATCGTTGATATTGGCTGAATGTAATGACGGGAAGCGACGAGCGGCACGCCAAGTTGAAGCTGCGTCTCGTGGGTTGTTCTTTTCGGCGCGGGTTCACACACATGCCCTGTTCAAGGTGTTTCCAAGTACCTTACAGGTGTATCTAAACTTAGTGCAGAAAATGAATCCACAGCATCTGTGAGCATAAGTAACAAGAAAATCCTAGTAACAAAATGTCAGGAAAAGCAATCTTGTAACATTAAAGTGACGTTGAAGTTAGGTTCAAGGGGACATCGTAGTGTATTGTTGTGCAGAACGTACTACACTAATTTCCTTTTTGTATCGAATGACTATAGCTTAGTTTAGAAAATGTAAATATAACATTCATTTGTTTGTATTACTTCCAACTCCCNTTTGTATCGAATGACTATAGCTTAGTTTAGAAAATGTAAATATAACATTCATTTGTTTGTATTACTTCCAACTCCCGGCATTACTGCACCTAACTTCAACGTCGCTTTAGTACTACGAGATAACTTTTTCCGGACATTATGTTACTAAGGTTTTCTGGTTGTTTAGGCCCACATCTTCCGCACGAAGTTCAGATACATCTTGTATAGTTTCCTGGAGGCGTAATTGTCTGTAATGCTGTGCCGCGGTGAGGGGAGTTCCGCTGGCACCTCGGTGCNTTTGTATCGAATGACTATAGCTTAGTTTAGAAAATGTAAATATAACATTCATTTGTTTGTATTACTTCCAACTCCCTGCATTACTGCACCTAACTTCAACGTCGCTTTAGTACTACGAGATAACTTTTTCCGGACATTATGTTACTAAGGTTTTCTGGTTGTTTAGGCCCACATCTTCCGCACGAAGTTCAGATACATCCTGTATAGTTTCCTGGAGGCGTAATTGTCTGTAATGCTGTGCCGCGGTGAGGGGAGTTCCGCTGGCACCTCGGTGCNTTGTATAGTTTCCTGGAGGCGTAATTGTCTGTAATGCTGTGCCGCGGTGAGGGGAGTTCCGCTGGCACCTCGGTGCGATGTGTTACAGACGGTATCCATTGCAATGTGTGTTGTATTCATCCCTTCACCTGGATACTGACGTGTCACCGCAGTTCCCTTTACTTGTCCACGTTCATTAATCCATGACAACAGGGAACAGTTATTTCCATCACAAAGATGGAGACGTTCACTTAAGCTTTATTGCATGTTCAAAACGTATTTATTTTCGGACTGTCATGTACATGTTCCACGGCTACGGGAAGGTAACGCGTGGATTTTCGATGCCAAAAATTTTTCACTTTTATCTTTTTTTATCATACTAATAGAAAAACTAAACAGTTAAATCCTAGATAACTGTTTTCCAGTTTTGTCAACTTTTTTGAGCAAGTATTAAATCACACAGCTGCGTTTGTTTTCCACGGTATCTTGCGCCGCAATAACACACATAAAAATTTCCGTTGACAGAAACAGGTCAACAGGAACACAATACTGTGGTAAAATATTTGCTTACAACACTCGTAAAAACAATTAGGTTGGATGCCCTTTTATCGTTTTTTTTNTAGACTTGCCATATTCTATTGCGGGCGAAATGCGCTCGCTTGAATTGCGCGCGTGTTTGTGGTGCGTTATTAAATAGAGCGGAAATGGCGGCGGAATATGAAATTACAATGGAACCGTCAGTAAATAATACCACCGAGAAGTAACGTACTGCATACCGTAAATTAAAATGCTAAACTTCCGGGCGTGTAATTATGGGTCGATTTACAAAACCGTACAACCATCTTGCTCAAACCTCAACCAATTTCCCCCTCCCCCCCATATTTTCTCTTAAAAAGATAATGGTATTTTAACAGCGAACCCTCCCATTTGAAAAGAAAAAAAATAGCTAACTTTTTCTAATATTTCAACATGTTTACTATATATTTTGATAATATACGTAAACTTAAATTGCGAATTTTGTACCTAAAAGTGTTAGAAATTAAATCCAAATATCAGATGTTTAATTGATTTTGTAATGTGCAGTGCAGTTACTCAAACAGAACGATCGTATATAATTGCTTCGTGAATTTCGGATACTCTTGTGCACGCACTTGCGCGTACGCACTGGGCCGTGTAATGAATAAAAGCTTTATAATATTGCGAGGTCAATATTTAACATGTCATAACAGTAGCATTCAGATGTGTCACAACGTTTTTATGTTGGGAATATTCTTTGTACGTAGCCAGTTATGGAAAAGTAAAACGAAAATACATTGCCAGTGCACGAACTACTTTTAAAAATAGTGTTATGCTTCAGTTATTAGCATGTTGGGGAAGAACTTTTCTATCACAGCAGTGTCAATTATTGCAGTGTTTTATTTTTTATGAACAGTTAAGTACCCAGAGTGGAGGGATACAGAGTTGACAGGGAAGAAGCGCAATGAAGCTATGGCAGTTATAAATAAGAGAATTTGCCATATATAATGCACTCTACATTACTCAAATAAATCTTAATATGTGTTTCCTGTGTGGAAATTTACCCAGCTAATAAGAAAATTAAAATGTAAATTTTGACATTATTTTTTTTTGTTGTCTGACTAGGATTCTAGCAACACCCATGGGTATAAGCTTTTATTCACGCGAAGTAATTTTCCCTACACCGCCTCCCTGGCTACTAATAGGTGATGTTAATTTACACATTAAAAACACAGAGGAATTAATTTAAAAAACAAAAATTTGGTTTAAATTTTTTAAAATTAAATTAGTAAGAAATAGAGATTACGCGGAAGTGAAAAGGAGACTACATGTGTGCTGTTATACGGGTGATAATCCCAGTTACTATTCATAAGTAATACAACAGTTACTCTCTAAAAATAATATATGTCACAACTTTCATTCCTGAGTGTTAATTTTCCTTCCAGTCTACTGAAGAATGTGCGTGCCTTTGGGAGGAGCCCAGGTTCTCTGGGTTGCGTCTTGGTACGCGCCTGCCTGGGAATTACATCCATCTGAAATGTTTCCTCCAGTATGTAAGAAACTGAATAGAGACAATTCTTCTCAGCGGCTTCCTTCCACTAGAGGGTTCCGTAAAACAACTACTCTGTAGCCTACTACCTTTAACTTTACTTCATCCAGATTGTATGTATTTGTTCTCTTGCGTCGCTATTATTATTTTTGGGAAGTATTCACCAGAGTCGAATACACTCATCGGAAATAATTAACAGAACGTTAATTAAACTTAGGAGGAAGGTGTTATGGCCCTAGTGTTGATACACTGGCGAGAGTAAAGTGGGTTGCTACCGAGGTATAACTACTGTGACAGATAGTGATCCATGACTTTGAAAAGTAATTACAGTGCATACAGTTCTCTTCACTAATAATTAATTAAAGTTTCATGTGATACTGTCGCACTTGATTCGGATACACACCTTGTGAATTTTTTCATTGTGGACTATACTGGTGGAGTTAAAATCACTGAACACAACATCACTGAAATTAAAGTGAGAAACTTTGAGACAATAAACGTCACCAATTTCTTGTCCAATCTCACAGAAATGACTTATGTATTTTGAGTGCATGTAAGATACTGAATGTCTTATAAATTATATAAATTAAGGACTCATACCGTACACAAACCTCATTAAATACCATCCGTACTAGATACCTTACTTTTTGAGTGGGTTGTGAAATATTGCAGCTTTAGTGGTATTTCAATAGTTATTCTGTCCGCAGCAGACAGATTGCATTGTCATATTGTTTTATGGCTTGACGGCGTTTAGCGTCAAGAGAAATGGTATCTTTCCAAACATTTACACTTTGTGTTCAGGTAATCACTGAGGAACGTTAAGATCATTATACAGGTAATGATTAACTTAGTTTTGATACCCATTCATGGACGTGAGGCAGTGCTAACATCATATATAGAGAGGGTCAAACAGGGAACTCAACACAGAGTCCCAATATACACAACGTAGTAGCGGTAGGAATTATAAAAATAATCATTGAATGTCACAAACTCTCAATGCCTTTCAAGACGTGTAACTTCCAGTAGCAACACAGTGACAGAAATTACAGCATTTCCATTATTTAAAAAGCATGCGCTCATAGCTGTACTCATTTCTTTGCTAGGGATAAATAGACACATGTAAGGCTGATCAATGAATCTATGAATTTTTGTGTCAGACAATAAACCCAAAACGTAAAAACTACTAGATTGCAAGCATCATTGTGCTCTTACAAAATTATACCCGAGCTTCACGAAAAACTAACGTCACTAACTAAATATGCAGAAGTTACAATCGCAGAGGTAATCAGTCATTTGGTGTATTCGAGAGCTGCTGAAAAAAAAGGACGGCCAGATAATTAAATTATATTCACGAAGAGCGATCACATATCGCAAACAAGAATACTACAACAAGTTGAAAGCATAACATAGCATACAATTTGATAATAATTTGGAATCAGGTACACGGGGAAGTAATGGAGTTAACCCAGCCGTTTTACATTCATAGCAAGAAGTGTTTTTGTTAATGTTATCACTTGCTACATGTCTTACATCACTAGTGTGTATACAGTTGAAAANTCATAGCAAGAAGTGTTTTTGTTAATGTTATCACTTGCTACATGTCTTACATCACTAGTGTGTATACAGTTGAAAACAACCACCACCTATATTTACATTGAATAAACTTCGTCTTTCCTAATTAATGACAGTACAGGGAACAAAAATTTGAACTCACTGGGAACGCGTACTAAAGAATATTCTTCCATTAAAAGGTACATGAAAAGGTTGTTTTAAATTACAGACTTTGTCTTGTTTTTCTCTGCCACTTTAATTTTAAGGAAATTCTACTAAAATAGGTATTAATTTATTGGAACCTAGCCAATAAANTGTTTTTCTCTGCCACTTTAATTTTAAGGAAATTCTACTAAAATAGGTATTAATTTATTGGAACCTAGCCAATAAATTAGAACGGATTAGACGAGTCTTGCGTGATGTAATTCAACGGTGCCTATCAACGAGTACGTTAACGTGTTAGCACACTAATATCGAAAATAAATTTTAGTAAATAAAACAGTGTACACCACAATTATCGTGTCCTAGGCAATAATACCAACTGAGAAAAAAAAGGAGGTTTGTCAAAAGACTTGGTAGAAAAAACTATTCAAATCATATCGGACAAAGTGGCTGCGGTGGTGCAGCGGTTAGAAGCTCACCTCCCAAAAAAGCGATCCGGTTTCGATTCCTGGCGAGGCCACTCCCGGATTTTCGCACATGTGAATTTTCCCGGACGATATCACTGGTCGGCGGGTTTTCTCGGGGATCTCCTATTTACCCCGCCTTTGCATTTTGGCACTGCTCCACACACACCTTGCTTCACCCTCATCGGCTCTCAAGACCTCATTGTTAAGAGTCGCCCAAACCTTTCCACTTCACTCATATCGTATAAACCACAAAATATAAGGGGAACATTAGACATCAGACTATATAATCATGAACTGGCTTGTAGCTTTATGCCAACATGCACTCGCTCTTTTGCCTCATAACTACTAAACGCAGTATTCATACAAACTAGCACTACTGCTAACTAAGTAATATTCATCCACACCTTAAGTACGCATATGAGGATAGAGACTGTACGTGGAAAAATAATATCTGTCCCTGAACGAAGTCCCGTACCTCATACAACTAATAAAGTTGCCTCACTCCTGTACATTCATGCACAATTCGCCCATATTTCCCTACACGCGTACCAAACCGATTTACCCACGCTCCAGACAACACAGTGCACAAACCGGACGTACTTGAAATGTCGAAAAAAAAAAGGAGTAACTCCAGCAAACACCACATGTTAACGCGAGTCGACCACATTCCGGTATTCATGAACATCCGCCATACTTCCAGCTTCCGCCCATCGTCATTCACAAAAGCGTTCAGCTACAGGAAATCAACTGGTATTCGTTTCAGGAATACTCGTTCCAAAATAAAAAACACATCTACGAATATATATATAATGCTGAATTAACTATATGTATATAAATTGCGCAGAAATATTTCAATTTAATGAAGCGTGTTTAACTTTACCGCACAAATTTAAAGGAAACAGACTATACGAGTTATCTCTAAAACAATAACCTGCAGTTTTGTCACTTAAATATAGGTTTAGAAAAAAATTACACATTGAAGCGAAAAATAAATCCTAAGAGCAGTGCAGGCTCATGTCTTTATTCAAAGTGCAATGACAAAGATCAAATGTATATTCTAATATACGTTGACGATTAGTTAATTTTTGGCACAAATAAGAACCAAATTTCTGATGTCAAACTAATGTTACAGAAAGAATTTAAAATGAAAGATTTGGGTTAAGTATCTGATTTTCTTGGAATAAATGTCAAACAAAACTCAGTGTGGAGTAACCATGTAAATTTATTTGTATAAAATTTAGGTAAATATTGCATTGAGGGTGGGTGTTGTAATATAATATACAATGCAATGTTAAAAGTTTGTTATATTTTTAAGATGGCAACACTGTAAACAAATGATTAGCTATCAAGCTACCGTTGGAGTGTCATGGCGCTATGTGCCTTGTTGAAATTATATTGTTCTTTCTTAAAACTAATAAATAGTTTATTCAAGTGATCCGGAGTATTTCTTTATAAAACCACAAAAAGTAACGGTGATTCACTACCTTATTATAAATATTGCGGAACACTTAGCGTGTGGCTAATGAGTAATCAGACTAAGTCCTGCAATCACAGTAAAGCTGGTCACCGACACAAATTACTTGAGGAAATACTATGGGAGCTTTCTTCATCAGTATGCTTTCAGTTTCACAACCCAGGAACATTACATTTTTTAACACTGGATCATTATCGAGTATACCAAAGCGAAATTGCAACATGCTTACTACCCTAAACGTAGCCCATTTTCGAATGGTTCATGTAAGAATTTTGAAAGAAGAAGCAGATCGAAATACAAGCAGAATACACGGCTGACGCAAAAAAGGACCTCTCAACTCATAAGGAAGGTGGTGCAATAAAATTCATCAGTTTACCATAAATGTAAAATAATCGCAGTTTGTGCGGTATCTTTATTTTCTGTTTTCCTTATTTAACGAAGAAAGCAATGCTAGAGTGTAGCAACTCATGACTGTCATCAAAACTGATTTAAAAAAAACAACGTGAGTCGGTACTGTACATTATACGCTGTGATATTTTTCCGTGGGCCTCGTAAACTCTAAGTAAATTTTTAAACCAGAAATAATGTAGGGCATTTACAACACATCAAGCTGCAAATATATAACGGTCTCTGTATGAAGACAAGGAAATTCACTAAGTAATTATCTCTTTCTTTAAAAATGCAGGAAAGTTAACGTGGTTGTATGGCAAATCTTCAACATTCGCGCTTTCGCAATGCACCTACACTAGGATTTAGTAAATTTGTAAACTTTTTCTTAAAGTGTACGATAAATGTGAAGACAGAATAAACGCGGGGCTACAATTTATTTAGCACACGCACAGAAGACACGCAAGGCGTAGGTCTGGAAGCTAGAATGAAATAGCACACGCATAAAAACGACGGAAGTTAAAAAAGCAGTCCTGAAAACGAAAGGAAACGATGTTCAGTAAATTGTGCGCACGTATGTTAGTGACATTGTAACTAAATAAATGCTGTTTACACCTTAGTTTACTTTGTTGCTCGTGTCGTGATTTCTATAAATATCAAAATCTACACAGTTCATCTTGACCTACAATTTTCCTACTGTAACAATCGCAATAAAAACAATCTACAGTTTATAGGGTGGCAAACTCTCCAAGCACTGGTAGAATTCACTACTTCATCGACCATTCACAGCTAAACATGAACTCGGTGGTATCCTCGTTCTGGTTGGCCATGCGCAGCGCACATGCACTGCGCTATTTTTCTTGAGCCTGTAGCGTGCGTGAACGCAGCGAGTCTCACACGCATCTTGCTTTCTGTGCGTGTGCTATATTCTGTGCTCAATCAAATGTAGCCCGGCTTTGAGTTTCTTACTACGATTGTTTGCAACATATATCGTCTGAGTGGAACACTGCCAGCCACGCCATCGACTTGCAGTCCGCCTGAAGACGTGAGCAGGTGTCGACTCCTCAAACTTTGCGACAAGTTCGTCTTAGAAAACCTGCTGTGTTCTTCTGTGCCGTCGTCGCTGTGTTCTTCTGTGCCGTCGTCGCTGTGTTCTTCTGTGCCGTCGTCGCTGTGTTCTTCTGTGCCGTCGTCGCTGTGTTCTTCTGTGCCGTCGTCGCTGTGTTCTTCTGTGCCGTCGTCGCTGTGTTCTTCTGTGCCGTCGTCGCTGTGTTCTTCTGTGCCGTCGTCGCTGTGTCTTCAAGTCTTGTGCGAAACATTGTCCTCGTCTCGGTGTCCTCCTGTGCTGTCTTAGTTGTGTTGTCCTTGGGTTTTCGAGGTTTTTTGTTTTATAATTCGTTCAGTAATTCTATTTTTTGGTTTAAAATTTTTTTTTTTCAAATCTGACAAAATTCCTTGCGTGGTTTATTATACGTGTTATGTATATATTTTGACTACAGCCACTGTTGGCTCGTTTTTCGTGTTTTTTTCATGTCTCAGACTTAGTTTTCTGCGACGTCATAGTGTAGCAATGCAGTATGCTCAGAACACTTCACTTAATTACCACAGGAAAGTTTTAACTTCCTCTACTCAATGACCTGGCAGAAGGANCAGTATGCTCAGAACACTTCACTTAATTACCACAGGAAAGTTTTAACTTCCTCTACTCAATGACCTGGCAGAAGGAGTTTTATCAGTTTACATGTTTGCGTCTGTGCTATGTTCATAGATTATTTACCACTTTTAAAAGTCTTTCCTTTCTTCTCAGTTATATTTATTCTTCTAAGGATGAGAAGTTCAATGGTAATTGTTTGGCAATAAACATTTTCACCACCGTGCATCATTGGTATTGCTCTTGTACTAGATATTCTGTTTCACATGCAAACAAATGGGATCATTTTAAATATTTCATTATATTAATATAATTAAGTAAATTCTTCGGAATTGCACGGTGTTTAAACCTACGCAAAGAATATACTCTCTTCTTCACGATATAGTGGAAATTTAAAGTTAACTCAATTTATTTGTTTACGTGATGTAAACGCCACTTAAACGCATGCATAATGACGACAAAATAAAGTCAGGGTTGTTAATATTTCTATCGTAATTCTAAACCAACACAAACATTAACATACAAATAATACAATTTCAAAAGGATTCAAACTTACCTCTTTGGAACATAAGCGCATCTTGCGGCAGAAATGTTTCCCTATGCTAAACTCTACCGTATAGAATCTCGTTTTCTCCTCGACCTTAGCCGAATAAACCTTATCCTCCGTCCGGCATTTCTACTTTCACGGTATGTAAAAAAAAGCGTTGTTATGTACTTACTGATACGTCATGCCTCCGTAGGTAACACGACTGTCAACACCACCATGATGACGACAAAAGCCTAAACATAGTATTTACCTAAATGTATTGCTGTAATAAGTGAAAAATAACCATTTCAGTGTCCAACTAACCAAAAATTAAAAATTCCGGAGGCCCGGCCAGACGACTGCATTCAGGCAGATTACCATTGGCCTAATATAAAGGTACGAAGCACTAAGATTTCATTTCCGTCAAATTACTGCTGGACTGGAAAATAACTTCTTTGAGATTGGAAAAAAATTTGGTACTCAGGTACACAAATGCTTTGGAATGGGTTGGGAAAGTAATTCGGAGTACAATAAAAAAANGGAAAAAAATTTGGTACTCAGGTACACAAATGCTTTGGAATGGGTTGGGAAAGTAATTCGGAGTACAATAAAAAAAAGGACAATTGGGAGATCTGGCTGCATGCGAAGCAGTCAGTCAGCTGCAAGGCTGCCACACCTCGTGCGTNTAAAAAAAGGACAATTGGGAGATCTGGCTGCATGCGAAGCAGTCAGTCAGCTGCAAGGCTGCCACACCTCGTGCGTGATAACGTTCCGCGCGCCTCCGGGTCGGAAGCGAAGTCCTTGGGGCAGGATTACAGCGACATCCCGACGTCCTGAGAGGCGAGATAGCGCTCATTCCTATGTCCTTTCTCTTCTTATCCCTCACACCGACTTAGACACGTGGGCAGCAAGACACCAGAGTTGCCAACGTAGAAAGAAAGTCCCTAAATCAATATACAGAAATCACAAGAAAATCACCAGGATTTAACCTTAGTATAGTTCAAATGAAATCTAGATAGAATATATAAAATATTAGTTTCCGCAGTTCGAATAAATTGGAAGGAATTGGGCATATCTTAAGTATCGAGGTCTTGAGAGCCGATGAGGGTGAAGCGAGGTATAGTTCATTTCATATAAGAAGGCCACTTTCTGACAGTCAGTAGTGAGTGGCAATTTCACACATTCAAAACAAAACAACGTGCCATTTGCAAAATCCTGCATCAGCTGATGAACGAACGAAAAAAAGTTAATATTACAGTGGATATTCTGAGTGCACTGCCGACGCACATTCAACCAGCCGAAAATACACAATAAAAAAAGAGTTCCAATGTTAATTAATACATTTGATTTATATGGTCATAAAAAATCTGTTTTTAGTGTTGAAAACTAAACTTCGTACCAAAATAGAAATTTATAGGTGTTCAAAATTAAAGTCACATTAAAATGATCCATATCCAAATGAAACGCAATTTCAAAAACTTTTTTCAAGTCCTATCCCCCCCTCTCCAACACGGCTTTCCTCGCGTCATTGACATTATTTCCAAAAACATACAGAAATATTGCATAATATTGTTGAATTATTTTTTATAATAATCTGACGAAAAATATTTTAAATTCCTTTCGTTCCGAGCCAGTAATAGAACAACAGCAAACTTCACAAATACGTTACCTCTTGAGAAAAAAAAAAGGCTCATATCACGCGCTGAAAAGTTGTCCGCGCCATCTGTGAGGTTATTTTTGAAGTATAACAAGCCAGAAGAGAACAGCTTTCGCTTGCTTTATATAATAAATTCACGAACATATACCAATAGTTTTATTTTTCGCGAGCTCTACATAACTTTTAAAGTAATATATTTTGTGTACAGCGTTTACGAACGAACCTACACAAGCCCTCAAAACAATCTCGCCTCCTACCGCGTCACCCAAGTAGTTCAAAAATAGCCGCACGAAGCAGCACGTACTTGACGCGCTAAATCGTTGCACCTAGTTTATGGCGAATGGATACATAAACGTAAAGTAAAAATTGCCGCGGCGATCGTAAACTGTCAAGAATGTAGCCTTCATATATGATGTGGACTACAAGTGTGGAGCATCGCCGGAATGGAAGGGCAGGGGAAACAGGAGATACCCGAGAAAACCCGCCGACCAGCGGCATCGTCCAGCACGATTCCCACATGCAAAAATCCGGGGGTGACCCCGCCGGGAATCAAACACAGTTCGCCTAGGTGGGAAGCGAGTAATCAAACTACTGGACCACCGCGGCCCCATCGCAGCTTGAAATATTATATATTTTTGTTCCTTAATCACCATCGTATGCAGCATGTGTTTAAATTAGACCGACAAATTTCGGATGCATATTAATCACGAAGAAAGCATATGAGATCATATATACGAAATACAAATATTGCAGAAAATATTTAAGATGGTACACTAAGTGTCTGGATAATGCGTAATGTTAGTTGTGACATTTTGATTAATAATTCAGCTTTTAAATTCCACGCATGTTTCCGAGTCAGGGAGATACAGCCGAACAAAGGTTACAAACGGCGATTTTTCCCATGAAATTCGACGATGGTGACATGTGCCATGGCATTTGCAGATCTTTGCTATGCTACACATTGACAAGACATTCAGTGCGCCATCTTAAATATTTTCTCAAATATTTGTAATAAATTACTGTGCACTGCTCTTAGGATGCATTTTAGACAATAGGTCGTGCATATATTTGAACCTTGTTTCGTGATTTACCTGCAGCCGAAGTTTTTCGGTAGAATTTTGATGTTTGTATATATATATATATATATATATATATATACTAAATATACTAAATGTGTATATATATAAACTAAATATAATTATGCGTCTGGAACTTTATCATGCAGACGAGATGTTGGCAGTTCTGGAGTTAAGAACGGAGTGATAGATGTACACACCACTAACAAAATCGAAATAAAAATTGAAAGCAAAAATAATTCCAGAAACTTTAATAACGTATTTGCAAGGCATAGTCTACTCAGAAATGCACGTTACTCCCAAGCTGTATAATGGATACTTCAAATACAATTCCAGTGTACAGGTCCCCAAACCTTATCTTACGACGGGGCCAAACCGTATTGTTATTTCAGCAAGAGGCAGCCCACATGTTAACATATAATGAGATAACAACACGCAATAAAATATGTAACATGCTCTCTCCAGGTGTACATAATATATTCCGGGAAGTTTAACAATCTTGTAGACACAAGAATGCGATAATCTGATAATAGGTAAAAAAAATCATCAATCTGATTTCAAACCATTATATCTGTCAACCGAATTTTCCAGAGATCACTAACTTTTCAACGCGTAGCAGATATGAAATTCGTCCACCTGACCGTCTTCTGAAATCACACTGAGAACAAATATTTGTTCGTAGTAACCAAGTTTCTGTACCCATAACTCACATAGACTGTTAGAATAGGAACAGCTATCAGATTGATTGTTGATATCATTTAAATATTGTTAAACATTCTAGTAATATCAACAGAACTGTATGTTGTCTACCTGTCTGTGATTTTTGAGAAGTAGTTGTATAATTCAGTTAGTTTTACAAACCCAACGAGTTGATGGTGTTTACTTTCTTGCACACAGAACGCTGGGTCCAAACATACCAGTTGCACCATCTGCAACTGTTAGTGTAGTTCCTACTGTAGCTTTCACTTTCTCTACTGCAGCGTTCACTGTCCCTACTGCAGCGTTCACTGTCTCTACTGCAGCGTTCACTGTCCCTACTGCAGCGTTCACTGTCTCTACTGCAGAACATATAGTCCCGTCAACAGAAGGTCGTTAATGTTTGAAATGTTCGCGTAACAAACATGACTGCAATGAGTTAACCCCTAAACATTGTATCCCGTGTAAACTCTGTCACGTCTGACATGTTGCAGAGTAGGTGAACTCATGTCCAGTGCTGTGCAAGGCCAGAAGCTAGCATCAATACAGATAGCACCTTTCCCTGACAACTGCTATTGGTTGATGTTGATACACCAGCTGTTTTGTAATTTGTTACTTACTGTAACGTGGATCAGCCGGAAACCTTACCAGACGTTACAAAGTGTAAGTTTTTATAAGAAATCAGGAAGTACTTTTCGCTCCATAAATTTCCTATTTTGCAACGCCTGAACAGAAAAGTTAATGTGTACCTTAAGTGGTTAACAGAACATCGAGTTGCTGGTTTGGTACCGTAGTTTGGCTACTGCTACCATGAAACCATATTACAGAACTACTCTGCTGATGATTTTTTCCTAGTGCACGTCTGGCGAGAAAATCACTAAGTTGGCAGCGCCGCGAAGGGAGAGAATGCTACGAGGGGGAAGGGGCCTTGAATCGTGCGAGAAAGATTATCGCTAAGTCATTTCCCGCGTGGATGAATTGAACCCTCCCCCTCCCCCTCTTTCTGCGCGACACCTGGGCATTCACAGATGATGGGAACCTCTCGGGAATTAATAAGGTGGCTTTCCTTGAAGCCTCGGTGTCGGCAGTTTATCTTAAGCGTCCAAACTGCGAAGACGTGCGTGCGTTTGCAACCGTCCTGACGGCTCGGTTCCCACCCACCTTTTGACTGTTATTTTTCACATCTTCTTTGGCTTATATATTATATACCTGTCACACGTGGCAGGCCTTAGACACGCCGAAACGTAAAACATTACGTAATATTTATATAGGGTATTCACTGTAAAGTGAGCACTTTTCATTCCCTAAGAACGTTTTTCCCATCAGCAATTTTTTTTTATCTTTCCACCACTTTTTTAAATAAATGTTGCGGTGTAAGTAATAAACGCAGTGTATTTATTTCACCCGACTTGAAAGTTAACGTTTAATGCTACAATAAAATACATTTAGTTACTATTATTCCAAATGAGAGGGCTTCAAATAGTGCTCACTAACAGTGAATAATATCCTATAAACGGAATTTCAATAAAACTAACAGAAAAATTGGAGTTTCTCAAACCCATGCAAGTGTTTGATAGTAGAAAACAATGAATCCTGTTTCCAATCATTTATACGTGTTTTACAAGTACATTTTTTTAACGTAACGACAATCTGGCCACATAGTTTTCCTTTATTCCATTCCTTGCAGGGCCTAGCATATATAATAAAACATAACACAGTAATAAAGACGAAAACTAATCATTAAAATTCTACATGAAAACGATCTGTATATTCTAATAAAACATACAAAAGAGGGCATGGGTTTTTGGATTTATTGATGATAGCGCTTGAATATATAAGAAACAAATTTGGTACAAACCATTTGAAAGGTTCCCGATATATGACAAACGTATAGAAACTGTAGACCAGAATTAATGTGCCAAACTTACAGGACCATGAAGAGGGCTGAAAATGAAGAGATGTATACAAGGAGCACGTGGTCGCAAAGCTTCCCTTCTCCGCCAGTCATGTGAGTGAAGCTACTGGAGCACGAAGTCAACAAGCAATTTCAAAATTTAATACAGGCACGTGGTTTTGTTCGCAACAAGACAAGGAATGGGTTATAGGCAGACTGAAGGTAATAAGTATGTGTATGTGGTAATTTCTTTATCAATAGCAGAGAAGATTGTCCTCGATAGTTGTTGGAAACGGCACCCAGCAACTACAGTGCACAAGTTGCAATGACTAGTCGTGGCAGTCGTAAACCCCGCCATGTCTCCCCAACCAGCTGCAGGCACATCCTGACTTGCCAGCAGTCAAGGCCATCTCCAGGCATGTCCATTACACATTGGTTATAGCTTATTGCCTACCTGCCCCTGTAACTTCACTGCCATGCTTGGAGGAGAAGAGAAAATTGGCAACCCCGGTTTCCTTATCAGGATGATTCGCGGGGAGTTACCTCCAATTACAGGGATTGTCTCTTAAGTAATTTGGAGCAAATTATGTAATATAAATGAGGGTCCTATTCAGCGGCGTGTAGTGAATTGTTGTAAGGTAAGCTGTGTTTTGCTCTGTGCAGTACCTAAGAGCCTGCTATTTTACATATCGGCTACTTACACGCAGTAGTGCAGTTGACGTCACAGCACGTGTGTAGTGTGTGTCTCGCCGCTCTCTCGTGAGTAGCCGCATTACATTCAGTTTCTCCCGACTCCACTCTGATTACTGGTTCCTGCTGCGTGCGCCGAGAGTGTACAGCAATGAGCAAGCACCAACGTACCTTGCAACACTTCACCACACGCCACCGGTCCTTTTCGCAATATTTACAGAATAATTCGAAAAATTAAAAACGGATTAGGGCGAACAGCTCGTGACATGTAACTGCCCTATTGCTGTGAACAGCACTTGAACTTGACGATCGTGAAGTGTGACTGACTGTTTCACAGAGTACTACGTGAACACGGCACGTTCTTGCTCATCTATTGTGGTTGTTACCTTTGGTTGTGAGATGTGTCACAATGCCACGTACATTTTACTCAGAACAATGCGCTGATACGGAGTTTGATGCTCAACTATAAACCTGCAAGTCTGATAAAATTAATTTATTTTTACTTACGAAACGGTTTTTTTCTCCTATAAAATGGTTTGAATTACTTTGTAAATATAGGACATATGAATTTTTTTGTTCCAAATAACACAAGGAATAATACCGGTGAGTGGCGGTCTCCCATGGTGAATCACTCTGTTCAAATTTATTCATTTTGCGACCCCTTCTTAGCTCTGAGACTTTGACACATGTTTATCGTCCTGTTGTGTGGATATATATATATCTATATATATATATACACACACACACACACACAAATATTTAAAATGACACCCGACATGCTTCAAAGTATAAGCTCGTTGTTCTTACTAACTACTAAAGAATGGTGAAACTCGGTGTACGGGACAAATTTCTTAATAAGCAACACACACACACACACACACACACACACACAGGCACGCCCAGAGTCACAAAGTAAAGGAAGGTGATCTCATAAGCATGTCTTTTCTTCTGAATGTAGGGGAACAAGTATATGTTTCAAAAAATTATATTTTGTATGGAAATGTTCCGTATTTTATGTAATAACTTTTTAATGTGTTACATGACGTCAATAAAAATTACAAAGGACGCAATTTTCCTATCAATAAATTGAAGAAAAAATAACGCAACACAATATTTTTATGATGATAAATTATTTCAAAATTAGTGGAGTTTCACTAATGCGCCTGTTTGTCCTAATGAGAGCGCTTGAAACACACGTGTTTTGCCTGCAAGCTCTCTTATGGGCATTTAAATATATATAAAGGGGCTGTAAGCAGCCAGACGGTGGTTTTCAATTTCTTTCTTCTGTCCCATCTTCACGGAAGAGACAATTTTTTGAAATCACCTTATCTACGTGTGATATTGACGACATTGTATAACACATATATCTACTTGAAAAAAAAAAAATATATATATATAGGTACGTAACAAAAATAACTTTTTGACTGTACCTAACAACACCAAGCACGACATTTTTAAGGATTAAAAAATTGCTCCTAAAACGTGAGGCGATTCTTATCCGACCCTATGTTCCTGCACTAAGGGCAAAAAAAGAAAGTCTTTACAGGTGTTTCGTCTCCTTACCAACGTGTAACATTCGATTAACTTAGAGACCTGTTACATGAGCTTTATAATTGTATAATTTTGACAAGGAATGTTAAAGTTACCGAATATTTGTTTCTTATGCTCTTACTGTAGCTTCTTCAACTGGCTTTTCTACTAAGGCTTTATAATGAAATTATTTTTCCCAGAAATTAAACACAAACCACTAAATTAAACATCGAAACCAACTCTACATAATTTTTTAAGAACATTTTACAAAAGGCCATACTCTTGTTTGATTATTAATTCGATTAGATTTTATTTAGTGGCATTTTCTGAAAACAACTGATTTCTTAATGTGAACAATGATATCCTTAGTAAACTTTTATTCCCACGCAGCCAGAAGGAAAACACGGAATTACATCGCAGTTTAACTCTGAGTTAATTTCATAGCGTGCTGTTCCGTATTCAGCTCTGGCGTCATGTATATTACCACAGTTTCCCTCTGCCATGGTCTCTAGGATGTTTATTTACTTTACAAACGGCGTACGTGTTCCGAGTTCACGATTATTCGCTTCCATAACGTAATGAGACTAAAACAAGAACCCCGCTTTAAATAGGACGAAGGTAAGTTCAGATATTTTGGCGGCACTTAACATCTGCAGTGCTGGGGGAAAAAGTTTATGAACCACGGGAAACCCCTTTGGTCAATGGCTAGAATATTAAAAGTGATGGTCACCAAAAATTAATCAATTTATACTTGTACGAAACATCTCTCAACTTGTACTCATTACTTTTAATTTTTCTTTCTTGGCATTAAAAAATCATATCCCATATTTTTTGCATGGCATATCAAAATTACAATATTAGTGTTTTTTGTGACGTACAAATAAAATAAACGAAATAATTTGCAGAACATTTAGCAAAGGCGACTGAAGGCCATGTTTTAGTTTATTGTACTTTATGCTTAGAAAAATTATTTTGCAAAGAAGTACATAGACGGCTACAAATCAAAAACGAGCAAAAATGTCCCTTTATTAAAAAATGCTTAAAAATTGCGAAAACATTTCATAGCGATATTTTAAATATAATTTATAGTAACTAATGCTATCTTATTTCCATGTAAATTATCTCATTTCGGTAAGCGAATTTTTTTTTTTTTACCGTTTACGCCCCATGAACACTAAATATGCAATTTGAAAGGCCATAGTGTATATGGCGTCTAAATTTTTTTCATGCGAAGAAATAGTAGTCGTAAGTAATGTTTATACAAGTTGATCCACATTTAATACAAATATTAAATAATGTATTTTTCAATGACCAGCAGCCATAAATTATATGATCAGCTTTAAAAACAGTTGCAGTTACAATCACGAAATGCTTTCTTTCATCGCTGTATTCCTAAAATAATACACAAATAAATGTTCCGGAATTTCTCAGAAGAGTGCTGGTAAAATGGTCTGCAAAAATCTCCCCGCAAAACTGCGGACACGTTGATTTTCCAGCAACGGATACTCAATAAATTTCACAGAATTTTCCGTGAATTCACAAACCTCTCCGTAAATTTGCTTATTGAATTTTTTTTCACTTCCGGTTTAAATAAATTGTTGTAAATCTATTTTGTTTTCTATAAGCGGGTGTTTAACAGCGTGCAAGTAAGAAACTGAAAAAAAAGTTACATTATTTTATTTTGGAGAGAGACTTGAACACGAACCCAAAATAAATTAGTCCCTGGGACTCGCCACCCACTTGCTTTGGCGTGGAAGCATGCAAGTGAGAGGTCTCCATGAACGCTTCATAGGTGACTCTCACATGCTTGAGTACTAACGTTATGCGCGTCTCATGGTATTTTTATTATGCCATGCAGGCGTTGTGCCCTTTCCAAAACTCGGAGGCGGGCACGTTTCATGATTTTGTGGGAAAACGTACCAAGTTCGTGTTGACTGCCTCGACACTGTAGACACGTGCGATCGGTTTGTAAATAACTACCACCATCTTTCAGTACTTGGAGAGAGACATTTTTTTTTTTAATAAGCTTTAAAATTCTGATAAAAATAGTGATCACAATTATTTCTTACACGTACCCACGTCTTCACATACGTATTAGGGTTATTGCAATAACTTTTAACGGCAGGTCATTTAACCATTGATAGCAATTTATTAAAATTGCTAAGTAAGCAGAAATATCGAATATTGAAGGACAGCCTTCCCTAAAATCGAACTCTTGTGTCATCGCTGATTTTAATTCTCTGTGGTTTCCCGAAATCACGTCAGGTGAATGCTGGGATGATTTCTTGTTACATACCATGGCCGACTCCTGCTCCACTCATGTTTCTCTGAGCAACTTGCTCCGTCTCGAATGACCTCGCTGTCGACGGGACGTTAAGGCCTGCTGCTCATCTTGTAGTGCCAAACAGGGTTGTATNTCCGTCTCGAATGACCTCGCTGTCGACGGGACGTTAAGGCCTGCTGCTCATCTTGTAGTGCCAAACAGGGTTGTATCATTTGTCCTATGGCCCCACACGCTTTAAAATCGAATCAGGGGGAAAAATCACTGATTCGCAATAAAATGCAATTACTCGAATTAGAGAAAATGGCTGCCCTTCGAAAGGGTGGAAAACCACTGGTTGTTTCAGAAAAACAATTTCACTGATTGAGTGAATGTCACATCCATCTGCATACAGCGAATCAAATATAGTTATTATTGAATTGAGCTTAATCATGATCAGAAACAAGCATATTTGAGACAGTCGCTGTAAATTTGCAATTTAACATAAGTGAAAAACGAAAATGCAGAATAATGTTCTACCTTGCCCAGGATTAAAACGCAGAGTATTCATCTTCCAGACGTTTACCTGACCCACTGAGCTAATAAGTCAACGCGAGGTCGGCAGCGATGGGGAAATATATTTACTAAATGCATTTTATCTACAGTACGTATCTTAATTTTATGCAGTTTCTGCTCGTTTAAGTTCAATCGGTAATATTATGATTGTTAATATAGAAATAGTATGCATGAATGCACTCACTTCACATTTCATACAGTTTAGACCCCCAAAACCTAACGATATTATGATTTCGTGAAAACGAAGTGAAATACTTAATATTCATGTTACTTCATTAAATTGTATTATTAAAAACAAAAGGCACGTAAAATAATATTTTATGGGTTTCGTTAAGATATGCGTTGTTTATATTTTAATCTGTTTATGAACATATTTACTTTGAAACATATTACGTACAATCGCTAACAGAGCAGTCGAACATTAGAGCACTGAGGGATCGGTATCACGGTTCGTTACCACGTCGGTGAAAAATGTTAGGTATTCAATAATATAAAAAACATAGGCATATTTTCACTGAATTGCCGAATAAAGTGTTTGAAAGTGACAGGTCAGTCAGATTGTATCAATAAATGTAAAATGTCACAGAGTCAATAAGTGATGTAAAGCGGGCACTTTTTTTCACATTTCTTTAGTTAAAATGATTTATGTGACTATTGAATAAGTCGGGCGCTATGGACTCATTTAAAAAGTGAAATTCTCACTGATCAAGATTTAGAGTTTATGTTCAATATGGCCAGAAATTTGACTTTTACCGAGATAATTTATTTTTCTATACAATAACGCAGTTCAATAAGTTGGTTTTAAAGAGTCACGGGGAGAAAAAACGTCCGAATAAATATATATACAATGCCGCAGTTTGANGGGGAGAAAAAACGTCCGAATAAATATATATACAATGCCGCAGTTTGAATCTCGTGAAAGGCATTTCACTTATTTGCTTATTTGCAGCGGCTCCGTAGTTGGCAGACGAGTTACATGCGGCACGCGAACATGCATTCAGTGTAATGTGTTGCGCTAATATAGTGGGGCCATTAGCAACGAGATGTAATTAACGCGTAAATTTACAAAATAGGCTCGTCTTTCCGCCAGAGAAAGCGATGAANAAATTTGACTTTTACCGAGATAATTTATTTTTCTATACAATAACGCAGTTCAATAAGTTGGTTTTAAAGAGTCACGTGGAGAAAAAACGTCCGAATAAATATATATACAATGCCGCAGTTTGAGTCTCGTGAAAGGCATTTCACTTATTTACTTATTTGCAGCGGTTCCGTAGTTGGCAGACGAGTTACATGCGGCACGCGAACATGCATTCAGTGTAATGTGTTGCGCTAATATAGTGGAGCCATTAGCAACGAGATGTAATTAACGCGTAAATTTACAAAATAGGCTCGTCTTTCCGCCAGAGAAAGCGATGAANAGCCATTAGCAACGAGATGTAATTAACGCGTAAATTTACAAAATAGGCTCGTCTTTCCGCCAGAGAAAGCGATGAAACGTTCTCAGCCGCGGTAAGGGTTGGAAGTTACAGGATGTGACATAGAAAATATGCGCAGGTTATAGCAGCGTACAATTCAAATTAATCTAAATTACGTTTCTGCATGTGGTAAAAAAAAAACAACACAAACTTATAAGCGCTTTAAAAACGAACCTGTTAAAATTATGAAAGTATGAACAATTTATAAACATCATATGTTTGTTTGCAGTACTCCACCGTTTCCCTAGTTGAATGACAAGGTTTATATATCCTGAGATAACACTATAAAAATTTATTCTCGCCACTTTTATACAAAAAGTTAAATAAGTAAGGAATGATAGGATGAAACGAAAATACTAGTCCTACTGTTTCATCTTCGATATATAGGGCGTATTATCTATGAAATATAAAATAACACTCAAACCGATCGTAGGTAAAGGAAACATTGCCAGTCAGCTGTNTAGGGCGTATTATCTATGAAATATAAAATAACACTCAAACCGATCGTAGGTAAAGGAAACATTGCCAGTCAGCTGTAGAATCTTCATGATCATAGATGAATACAATCTCTATGCGATATAAACTGCATGAAATACGGCGCATTTGGAACAAACAATTAAAAGCCTCAACTTATTATTTTGAAATGCCGCTATTTTTAATATAAGAATATATATAAACGGATGATAAAATAAAAGTTGACGTATCCCTAAACTTACTACAATGTAAAAAATTTACTAGTAAATTTTCTAAACTCTAATTGAAATTTTTATCCTCTACTTTGTATGGAACTAATACCACATGCCACTGCAAATATAGGAGTGTTGATCGTCGTTACTATACAAGGTTAGGGACTTCCCTACGCATTTGACTGTTTCGTGAGCGAATGTAGGAACGGTGCCGTGGATGTATGGGAAAATAGTTTACCATTCCTACATTCTCAATATTCGTATACATTGATATGGTAATTTTACGAATGATTTCTTTGAATGTATGTTCCAAAGAAACGTATCGAAACCGAAATGCCACATAAATACGTGTATTAATAATATTGTAATAGACACAGTTCATAATCTGCATCACATAGTAAATGAATACTACTACATGTTATGTAGACAGAGTGTTCTGCAACGCAACCGACAAACTTCGCCAGCCTGCCCTGGAGGTCATTAGTAACAAAAAAAAAAGCACATACACGTGTAGACTATGTAGTCCCGTTTCAGAGTGACAGTGACGGAAATGCAGTACACACAAAACAAATATAATCACTGAATATGTTATTGACGTTCACTACATGTTGGAAGTCTCACACAAGCTGATCAAGTGTGGGCCCCTCCTGACCGTAAGCACACTGCAGACTCGGAACACTGACAATTAAGCTAAATCAGTGGAAACAATGAGAATTGAGCAACTGATAATCAGTGCCAGATAACTAATTAATACAGTGGTTGAATTTCACTGATTTATTTGTGATTTACCACTGAATGTCAAGAATTCCACCGCTATAAATCNTCCCACTGAATGTCAAGAATTCCACCGCTATAAATCACTTGTTGCAGTTAATTTTCTTTATTCGCCGATCAGCTGTAACTTATCAATTGACGTTCAGTGAACGTTAATTCACTGAATGATGTCACTGCGACGCGTTGCACCGTGGCGGANTAGGGCGTATTATCTATGAAATATAAAATAACACTCAAACCGATCGTAGGTAAAGGAAACATTGCCAGTCAGCTGTCGAATCTTCATGATCATAGATGAATACAATATCTATGCGATATAAACTGCATGAAATACGGTGCATTTGGAACAAACAATTAAAAGCCTCAACTTATTATTTTGAAGTGCCGCTATTTTTAATATAAGAATATATAAACGGATGATAAAATAAAAGTTGACGTATCCCTAAACTTACTACACTGTAAAAAATTTACTAGCAAATTTTCTAAACTCTAATTGAAATTTTTATCCTCTACTTTGTATGGAACTAATACCACATGCCACTGCAAATATAGGAGTGTTGATCGTCGTTACTGTAACAAGGTTAGGGACTTCCCTACGCATTTGACTGTTTCGTGAGCGAATGTAGGAACGGTGCCGTGGATGTATGGGAAAATAGTTTACCATTCCTACATTATCAATATTCGTATACATTGATATGGTAATTTTACGAATGATTTCTTTGAATGTATGTTCCAAAGAAACGTATCGAAACCGAAATGCCACGTAAATACGTGTATTAATATTGTAATAGACACAGTTCATAATCTGCATCACATAGTAAATGAATACTACCACATGTTATGTAGACAGAGTGTTCTGCGACGCAACCGACAAACTTCGCCAGCCTGCCCTGGAGGTCATTAGTAACAAAAAAAAAAGCACATACACGTGTAGACTATGTAGTCCCGTTTCAGAGTGACAGTGACGGAAATGCAGTACACACAAAACAAATATAATCACTGAATATGTTATTGACGTTCACTACATGTTGGAAGTCTCACACAAGCTGATCAAGTGTGGGCCCCTCCTGACCGTAAGCACACTGCAGATTCGGAACACTGACAATTAAGCTAAATCAGTGGAAACAATGAGAATTGAGCAACTGATAATCAGTGCCAGATAACTAATTAATACAGTGGTTGAATTTCACTGATTTATTTGTGATTTACCACTGAATGTCAAGAATTCCACCGCTATAAATCACTTGTTGCAGTTAATTTTCTTTATTCGCCGATCAGCAGTAACTTATCAATTGACGTTCAGTGAACGTTAATTCACTGAATGATGTCACTGCGACGCGTTGCACCGTGGCGGATATCGTCACTGCACGTCTGCAAGTTCATTTCGGAATTGAGTGGTGGCATCAGTGACCACCCGTGTCAGCTCGTCTCGTGTGTCTGCTTCCTGTCCGCTCCAAACCCTACTCCTCAGGCAGCTCCGGAAGAAACAGTCCAAAGGGAAGAAGTCGGGAGACTGCGGCGGCCATGGGACTGGGTTACCTCTTCCTATCCACAAGCGCGGATATTCTGCATTCAAGAGTTCATTCAAAGTCCTGCTGACGTGTAAAGGCACCGCATCCTGCTGTTACCACATGTCACGTCGTACTGCAAAAGCAGCATCTTCCAATGAGAGTAGTAAGATGGTTTCCAGAAACTGTATGTAGTAAAGAGCACTGAGAATGTCAGCACACATTCAATATAGAACGTAATTCAACGTGTTGTGTTTATGGCATTTCTGTCAATGCCATCCTGAAACGGGACTGCTTATATTATGCGTGTATATGTATTTTTGTTGTTGTTGTTGTTAATGACCTATAGAAAACGCCGGTGACGCTTGTCACGGAACATCCTAAATACGCATTAAGCACCAATGATGTTTGATGTTTGATCATTTGGTCAGCACAACTGATCCACACCGGATTAGTGGGTAGTTGCCAACTCATTCCGGTGATATATGAAATGAAATGAGAGAAATGCGCTGTCGTATCAATCGTAAAAAGGATATTTCGCTACAATTATATATTTCTATTGTAGCTATCGTGGAAATAGAAAGGATTTTCACAAGATAAATTTACTTTTATATTTAAATATTACCAAATATGTAAAATGTAACGTAAAACAGTGCACAAATTTGAGTTTCAAGTAACCCGTGGACATGAATTACGTGACTGTAATTATTTGGCTGGTCAGTATTCTATGCGGGACGTACTTAAGAAAAGTACGAACAGTGGAAAGTCCATTTGTACGTACTTCGTACTACACTCGTGACACATTCTGGTGGCAACAGTATTAACTATAATAAACCAAAAACAAATCTGGATTAGATGCTCGAGCCTGTTTAGATTCTTAGTTGAAATTTCTATAGTTCGTAAAAAATTTATAACTTTTAAATTGTACTTTGAAATCTGCTTTGTTTTTCAGTCACTGATACTGAGGCCTACAAACAGATGCATCCAAAATACCAAATAACTGGAAGCACTATTTCTAACCCTAATTATGCACGCAAGCTATTAATGGAAGACAAAGGGAAATTTTCAACCTAAAACGGTTTACATGTTTACAACCGAAAACATTTCCTTTAAAAACGTAATATTGAACGAATTTTCAAAGTTGTTAACTTTTAACCTCTTAACAGTTACAACGACAAACGATACCAACTTAACGAATGCCGCAAGTACGCCCAGACAGTAAGTAACTTCGCGTACTTGCGAAGCATACAGTGTCTGTGTGCTACACTGGGTATTCGGAGAGCACTAGTCGATACGTGGTGACGTCANAGTACTTGCGAAGCATACAGTGTCTGTGTGCTACACTGGGTATTCGGAGAGCACTAGTCGATACGTGGTGACGTCACGAGCGGGGCCAAGTACGGACATGTGTATACTTAGAGGGACTGTGGATACAGCCTAAAGTGACATTGAAAGGTTGATCTGCGAAGGATCTATAATTTCAAAAAATGCAGTGAATGTACTACGTTTGAAACAGGCCAGGGCTACAGACAATGGAAAGTGTGTGTGTGTGTTTGTGTGTGTGTGTGTAGGGCGGGAGGGGGAAGGGGTTCGGTTTTAGCCTGTCCCCTCTAATCCAAAGTAATATGGACACATTAAAAATAAGAAATAAGTACAGTTAGTTGTCAGTAAAATAAGAAATTAGGCAAATAAAATAGATTAATAAAACAACTATAATATTTAAAATAAAAAATACTCATGACCACTTTTACTGTTTGTTCTCCAGCTGAAAAGAGGGCCGCAGTGGAGTAGTGGTTAGACTACTCTTCTCCCACCAAGGCGAACTGGGTTCGATTCCCGGCGGACCGCCTCCGGATCTTCGCATGCGGAGGACTCGTGCCGGACGATGCCGCTGGTCGGCGTGTTTTTCTTGGGGTTCTCCCGTTTCCCCACACCGTTGCATTCCGGTGCTGCTCCATTACTCACCTCACTTCACTCACTCACTCCAGCCGAAATTTTTTTATAGGCGCTGTTTTATCAATAAAGTAACCATCCCTCCCTTTCACAAAAAAAAAAAATATGTCTGCCTAGGTCAGTGAAACAGGAATTTTACGTTCGAAAATTCAGAGCCTCAGGGGGTATACCGCACGATCCAGAACTTGCCACCTCGAGAAGGGCGGAGGGGGGTGCCATGGAACGCACTGGAGCAGTCTGCCGGTGTTCCAGGCAGTGACATCCCGCGTGGAAGGGGTGAAATTGTGCGTGATGGCCGCGGGGTTGAGAGGGCTGGTGAAGGGGTGGGATGTAACCCGTGGCGCGGCATTATGCGCTCGACCGCCATGTTGGCTACGTCGTCGCCAAGGCTGCTGCTATCATCGCGCTGGCTTCTGCATGGCAACCGCGCAGCCGACCTTTACTGCCCCATTTGCAGTCTTCAACCCCCGTGACTCGTCCCTGCCTTCCCCTCCCCATTGCCCCTCTTGCTTCGGGCAATAACCTTCCGTGCACCGCTAAAGTTCTTTTTTTCTCTCTCCTCGCCAACCCAACTTCCTCGCGAATGGTCCGTCGAGATCTCGAGCACTCGAACACAGCCGAACTGCCAGCGTGCCGGTACAGCAGTCAGCTTCGTGCCAACTCGGAGCGTGTGTGCAACACTGGGCTATCGCATGTGCGCGGTATTTCACATTAGTCAGCTGTTCTCGTTTACTACAGATTCATTAGTAAATAAANACTGGGCTATCGCATGTGCGCGGTATTTCACATTAGTCAGCTGTTCTCGTTTACTACAGATTCATTAGTAAATAAATGTTTTGTGTAGCGGTATTTACCCACACCATTAAAAAACAATGAAGTCTTGGCTTTGTAACAGGTTTTTGTATTATTCTTTACGATAACCAATGAGCGACCTAAATACTTACGCGTTGAGTTGAGCTGAGAGATTTTGGCGGTTCTTAATAGTGAGCAGAACTCACGGCTACTCCATGAAGTGAGGTGAGAACGGAGCAGCGCATAAATTCAAGGGTGAGGGAAACGGGAGTTCCCTGAGAAAACCCGCCGACTGGCGGCATCGTCCGGCACGATTTCCAAGATCTAAAATCCGGCAGTGGCCCGGCCGGGGATTGGACCCGGTTCGCCTTGATGGGAGGCGAGCAGTCTAATCACTCAGTCACCGCGGCTCCATAAATACTTAAGGGGGGAAGGTATAAATCACTGCAGTGTTCCCAGTTTTTGAGTCATTAATAATATTCAGCATTCATTACTNGGTCTTGAGTGCCGATGAGGTAGAAGTGAGGTGAGAACGGAGCAGCGCATAAATTCAAGGGTGAGGGAAACGGGAGATCCCTGAGAAAACCCGCCGACCGGCGGCATCGTCCGGCACGATTTCCAAGATCTAAAATCCGGCAGTGGCCCGGCCGGGGATTGGACCCGGTTCGCCTTGATGGGAGGCGAGCAGTCTAATCGCTCAGTCACCGCGGCTCCATAAATGCTTAAGGGGGGAAGGTATAAATCACTGCAGTGTTCCCAGTTTTTGAGTCATTAATAATATTCAGCATTCATTACTGAAATCTCCTCTTCGACAAGGCATAGTAGGTGTATAACTCAGATTATTACACAACTGTAACTTTGCTAGCGTACTTTTTATTTGTTTACAATGTGGAAAGAATAAGAAGTAATTATTGATTACCTTCTGAAAATGACTACACTAGCAATAGTACGAGTAGTACAAAAAGTAAAAATATAATAATCTGTAAAATATCATTAATTGATGTTCTATGCCTTAATAAAATCCTTATTACAAAAATTATTCGTATAGCAATGGCCAAAAATATATAAATCCAGGATAGGGTCACACAGGAAAACGGAAAATATTTGAAACCAATGTTTGTAAGTATAAAATGTCACCAAAATAATTTAAATGTTTATTTTAATTAAACATTCTTAGAATTTCTTATTTGATTGCACAGCAAATCTAACAACTTTATACAATTTTACATGAGCATGTTTATTTAATGTCGGTCTTTATTTTTAGGATATGTAATGTTTTGGGGTGTATAGTCAACAATTTATAAACGGTGCACTCGAAATAATGTTGCATTATTCACCAGTAAATGGAAATTGAACAAAATCAATCAGAAAAGCACTCAATTTATAATTATGTTCTATTTCACACACTTAATAGTAAACCATCTCTGCTGTTTTATAATCCGTTGCTGAAGAACCTTTCTTCCAATGATATTTATTAGTTTATCAAAAAATTTACTGCAAAATAACTAAAATACGAATCAGTACAATTTCACATCTTTAAATGTAAATTTGTAATAAAATAGAGTCACAGAATTGGAACAATCTTAGGAACACGTAAATACTCTTTAGAGTTCTCAAATTTTACCCGCCGTGTTTGTGTCTGCATGGTAACATGATGGTTTCATTATGTCTTTGTATTTTTCCGCAACACCCCTCTCCTTGCTTCTTTTTCCAGTATTTGTTTCTCAGCTTCACGAACTGACATTACCGCTGCCACCATTTCCGTGCATCCCCTTCTCTTTATCTACACAGTTTTGTCTTCTTTTTTTCTTTCCCTGTCAGTTTCCGACGAGCTTCCGAGCAGAATCAGTTTTCTCTGGTCAGCTC